>CM070877.1:154972708-155487026 GCA_036365515.1 Torymus aiolomorphi
ATTAGTTACTTTATTTCCTATAACTAAGAAAAAACCGCTGCCAATTCATTGGCACGTAGCTTCCTCAAACTTAATTTATTGATCCCTTTAATTAATTTTTACTTTTAATATTTAAAATTTAATACTTTATCTTGTACGGTTAGACTGACTAGGAGAGGGTCATGGGTCCGGATTCAGCTTAAACTGTGCGTTATATCTTTTTTCGTAATGGACCGATTTTTTTGGGCAACGAACTTGATCTGATGATATATAAAAGCTACATCTGTGCCAAATTTCAGGACGATTGGGCAATTTTTGCTCTTGTTATCGTGCGACAACGCAAAACGCAAATTTTTTCTAAAATAATTTGTTTCTAAAAAACAAATGAAGATAATCTCCTGAAATTTTAACCAAATATAGTCTTCTATAAATTTAATAAGTGGTTAAAATTTTAAGTCGATAAATCAAGTATTTTTTGAGAAAACGCGATTCAAAAATTTTTTAAAAAAATTTTTAACCTCAAATATCTTTTTTCGTAATGGACCAATTTTTTTGGGCAACGAACTCGATCTGAAGATATATTAAAGCTACATCTGTGCCAAATTTCAGGACGATTGGATAATTTTTGCTCTAGTTATCGTGCGACAACGAAAACGCAAATTTTTTCTAAAATAATTTTTTTCTAAAAAACAAATGAAGATAATCTCTTGAAATTTTAACCACATATAGTCTTCAATTAGTGTAATAACTGGTTAAAATTTCAAGTCGATAAATAAAATATTTTTTGAGAAATTAATTTATGAAATATAAAAAAGTTTTCCTTAATAACAATTGACAGAGTGAAGATATTTTAAATTTTAAAAAAGGAAAATATAGGTAATTTAAATACCTTTCAAGAAAAGTTTATTATATTATGTAATAATGACTGTAAGATATGAAAAAATAAAAAAAACTAAAAATTCAAAATCGTTTTTTGGTTATAAAACAAAAGAAAATCAATAAAAACTCAAATCCATCTGGGTACCTTTCTTTTCCCGCAAGACGAAGAGAATAAGCTTTACCCGACGAAAATCGGTCGATTCGTTTCGGAGATATGAAGAGTTCAAATACACACACACACACACACACACACACACACACACACACACACACACACACACACACACACATCCACAAAAACAAAAATGATCAAAATCAACTAATATACACATATATCGCCTTAAAACATCTTTTTGAACATTTTTTTTCGAAAATTTTTTTCACCGTTACAAAGCTTCCTCTATGAAGAAGCAAAAGATTTCTAAATCTTGATTATTTATATACTTACATAAGTATAATTATTTTTTTTAATACACCAGCATAATTAGTCAAAATCAAAGAATACAATATTCGTAAGAAATTATAAAAACTGGCTTGTGAAAAAAAAACATTACCGTAAAATGAATATTTTTTTAACAACATTTATAATGTTACTGAAGAATAAACATTATTAAAAACTTTTAATAATAATTGTAAATTTCAAACTAATTTATATACAATGAAAAAATGTTGTAAAAATTTTTCTTTCATATTTCAACGGAAAATTTCAAGACTTGCACTTTTTTGTATATAGTTAGTTCAATCGACCATCATTTTCATGCAAATCCATGCAAATTGATCTGTTTGAGAAAACTACTTTTTCTACACGTAATTTTTTCCATTGATATAAGCTCTTGATTTATGCAATTACTCGTAACAAATGCATAAACAAGTCTACATAGTTACTGGAATATAATCTATGTTGAATCACCTTATGCAGCAAAAATGTATGATATATTACACTATTTTACGTAACCTTTTATAGGACTTTGAAAAAACGTTATACACAAAATTTATCAAAAGTTAACAGTTTTCTGCAATCGCTTATATGTTTTTTAAAGCGAGAAACGAAACTATATGTAAAAATATTTTAACAAGTCAACCAGGAGTTACTGGTCGTTTTCTCATAGCAGTGACCCATTAAATGTAAACGAGTGACGCGATGTTATCAAGCCAGCTTTATACATCCATGGTGCATTAATATGTAATTTTGATCGTTTGAGGAAAACACACGATACCTGGAGTCCAGTGACATTGATATCAAGACGAGCGCCATGCGGTCCACGAAGCAGTCTGATCTGTTCCAAGTTGAGCGGTTCGATAGCCGGCGCCTCCAGCTCCGGGATGCCCTTGGCCAACTTGACCCTTAGCTCCTCGATTGACTGCGTTATGCACTCATTGATCTTCGGGTCCGACTTTTTGCACACTTTTATGTAGGGCGCTGCACGTAAAACGTGTTGCTCAATTAGTTATTCATATTTTATGTCTGCAATATTTAGACCTATGAGGCTAGGATACAGTATGAAGTGAAAATGTTAAAGCTCTGGATAAATTAATAATGTATATCTATTTCAACGACAATTCAAATACAAAAGTAAGGTAAGGTTGCAATTATACAATAATAATTAGCCTCTTGAACTTTGATCATTCAGTCGTGGTCCAAATACTCGACATAGCCGTGGGGGGTGAGAAAATTCGGCATAAAAAAGAAAGCCGCGACGATCAGTCGGTAAAGACGTGTAGGATAAAAGCGGCGGAAACAAGGATAAGCACGTGGAAGAAGAGCAGGTAGAAGATGGCTACGGTCTGGAGGGCGCCATCGACGAGGAAGGGAAGGAAGGCCCCCGTCGCCTCGGCGCCCGCGCGCCAGGCACCGCCAGTCGCTGGATGTGGCTGCTGGTGCCGATGATCATGATGATCACGATGGTACTCACGTAACGCGCCGAGAGCCGAGCCTGTGATCGTTGCTGCCAGGCTGCAACAGAGAATAAAAGTCAACTGTGTAGGAAAAGACGAAGGAATGATTAAGGACTTGGCCGAGTTTCGCACGCCCAGTGCTGGCTATTGCTGAACAGAGAGGGAGAGAGCCAAGTGCTCCGCGACTGTGTCGAAACAAGCTCAAATTAACGCCTGCTGAGTTACGGCGTGTGATTTATCTGCTCACTTCGAGGCAGCCGGTCTTTTTCCATTGAATCTGACGAAACGCACAGATTTTTTTATAATTATATTACTTAAGCTGTACAAAGGGGTAATAAAGTTTATCTTTGCAAACAATACAGTTTTAGTTTTCTAACGAAATTTTATGAAAACTATATATTTTAGTCAAATGGCGAAAAATCTGCCTTCCGCTTAGCGTCAATGCGTCAATTGTCCCTTACGTTAAACAAACATCAGACTCAGGACATTTTGTAAAATATTCAAGTCGAAAAGTAGAAAATAAATAGATACAACTCCACATACACACACACACACACACACACACACGCGAGATTTGACCTTTATGGTATTATTTGAATGACCACGGGCAATTTCTGTGACGCTAGGCTGCGGCCAATATTACATACATACTTTTTCCTCGCTCAACCTCGCACCGGGCCGATCCACTCAGACCGGATTTGTATCGAATCCTATAAGAAGCAAGTGCTGTGTGCACTATACACACGCGGAAAACGTCAGTGACAGTGTATCGAAGATGCCTTTCGTTTTTTCCCAAGGAGCGCAAATAACGGCGCTCCCCCATGAGAGGCCGTCATTTCGCAAAGCTTTGCACAACGCGCGCACAACGCGCGCACAACGCGCGCACAACGCGCGAGAGTATAGCGAGCGCATTATGCAACTGCGCACTTTATGGAATCCGCCAAGCTGCTTGGGCCAGCACGCTGCACACCTCGGGCGAAAAGCGAAGCCGTGCAGCTCGCCCGTTTTTCTATACACGCGAATGAGTCAGTTTAATGTCGCTTAATCGATGCGCGGCATCAGTCGGTTGGCGCGATTAAGGAAATCGAAAGCGAACGCAAGCATTAGCACCGTCGGCGCTTATTCAATTACATCCTGGCACATTTTCCGACACGAGAGCTGTTTGTTTACCGCACGTGCGTCAGTCACTGAGTTTTACTACAAAAACGAGTTTGAAAAGGATTACTTCATAGGCGGAAAGAATATAGCAGCAGATGAATGACGCCGATTGCTTGACCCAGGCGCATCATCACACGCGAGCTGAATAACTTGCCAGGCACTGATGCGCGGCGGTCACTCTCGAAAAAGGCTCTTTGGATGAGAAAGAAACGTGCGTACCAGACGCGAGCGAGAACTGCGAACATCGTCCACTTGCGGCGATCGGCCACTCGTATCTGAGCGGCCCTATTCCCCGCGATAAGTCCCAAGCCCCGGTACACTCTCTAGCTGCCTAGCGCCTACGTTCGCATGGCGGCGGCGGCGGCGGCGACAGCGGCGGCACGCAAGATGATGGAATCGGCAAAAGCCAAAGTGGAAGCCCGGATTCCTTGCGCTATTGCATTCGGCCAGTTGATTGCCTCGTGCCACTTGCCGGCCATTGGTCCATTCCGCTGCGCGCGCGCCGGTTCTTGCCACACGCGCGACGCACTCCACTTGCGAGCGAACGTGCAGTAAGTACCTGCGCTATGCGGCAGAAAGGAGGCGTTCGCCTATATTATGGCTCACTATATTATATTATGTCAGCGCTTCAATCGCGCGCGACATTATACGCGAACGCGCGGGGCTCGCTTGACTTTTGCTCACCCCTAGTGGTGGGGGCGAGATGTGTAGGAACGTCATTACTCTCTAAAAATTAATTAGTCAAAAGTCGCTCGCTCTTGAAAATAAATGAAAAAATCGACCAATTTTTTTACTGAATATTCACTTATTACGCAGTCAAAATTTCATTCCACTCTTTCAACAAGTGAGTATTCACTAAAGTATTAAAGTAGGGTTTTTCACTTATTCGTGCCAGTGAGCGACTTTTCACTTACTCACATTTGGAGAGTAGGGACACGGGGCAATTTTTAGGCACAATCTTCTCGAAAACCTTATATTTTTGACAGAGCAAAAATTCTATCACTTAAAACTCTGAAAATGTACAATATTAATATACGTGATGTATCTATTTTGAGAAAGATCCGTTTAAAAACATAGAAATGCGAGCACAAATAAAATTTGGAAATAATCGATTTTTAAGCTTAATGGATCGAAAATTAATTTTCAGTGTAAATCTAGCACATGCTTCTCCTAGAATTAATTAAAACACGTCTTTCTTATATTGAACTTTTTTTTACAATCAATCCCTGAACCACAAAAACGATTTTTAATGCCGAAATGTATCTACAGTCGTCGATTTTCGGTTATGACTTAGCAGGATTTGAGTTAACGTGGAAATCTTAAATGCCAAAGTTACAGATAATATTGAAAGAAAACTTTTTCTTCTTGGACAATTTTTAGTATAATCAATTCCTGCTGAGCTAAACCCATAAACATGATTTTTTAACATCTAAATAGACCCAAAATAGTAGATTTCCGCTTGTAATTCAACAGAAATGTTGAATACAAAAATGGTTTTTCGAAGCATGGTGCTAAATAGTACATTATGTAACAAGGAACTAAAGTCGCAGATTATTTCCGCGGGTGAGTTGATCGGGTGATCACCCATCAAGGGAATGATCGACTTTAGTCCCGTGTATACAGTACTTAATTTCCAGCTCCACTGTATCCACTGTGTAGACTTCAAAAGTTATTTTGTATTTATTTCAATTTCCAGGCTATAAAAAGCCCATTATAGTGAAGATGGGAATAAAATGATATATTTAAGATGTAACAGTTTTTGCAATGGTGAAAAAACAACCTCGCTTGGGTAGTCGCGCCTTATATGTAAAAACGAAGCTCTTGCGTATAGGGGAGCGCGGCCCCCCTAGTTTATTATAATGGCTTCTCAAATATTCGCGGGTACACACATTCGCCAAACTGACGACGTGGAATATGGCTCCTTTTGAAATTTGAAGAATCTCATGAAAAATTTGTTCGCCTTTGCGAGTTATTTCGACTGAAATGTTGCAACGAAATTTTATTGTTAAGAGTACGAATATTCCTTAGCTTATTCGATTAATTAATCAGTACATTAATCATACAAAAGGTTTTTAAAACTTATTTTAAAAAATCCTATATTTTATTGTACAATCATCGAAAAAATGTGCTAATACTTTATATATCTTCTTTCTCTATGCTAGATAAACATTATTGCGTAGTGATGGAGATACAGTACGTACAATAATTATTAGAGCATGGATCTATTATATAATATATTTGATGCCGGATTTTACAGATGTATAATATTTTCAAATGTTAGCTGATACTTGTAAGATTCAATAAAATTAGATCTTTTTTACTTGTATATATAAATTTACGGAAATATTAAAATTTTTTATATTTTTCAAATTATCAAAAAATGTAGGAAATAAACCAACAAAATTATGTAAGAACATAATAAATATATTATTAGATAGTTAAAAACATAAAAAATGTCATTTTTTATTACATGCGAATAACATAATTCATTTTCTTCGTATTTTTTTTATACTCAAATATTATTTCTAGTTTATAACATTAGCACGACCATTTGGAGCTCATTTAAAAAGCATAAATGTATAAATAAAACAGAACGACTTTTTTTCAAACTTAATTGAGCTTAGTACAGCTGAATTTCTCAACAGGAAAATCCTAATAAAGATAACAAAATATCTGTAGAAACTGCAGAAAAACTTTTATTTATACCGTGAAACAAACATTATTCAAACAATCCAAAAATAAAATATTTCTTGCAATTATTTAATTTAAGAGCTTTTTCCATTGATTTAAAGTATTTTTAGTTACTTAGCCTTCTAAGAAATGTAACACTTGCATAATATAAAGTAGTACTTAAGGTATCTCAATCATGTCATTGGTGGGGCGAGACTAGGGGGGTCCCTTCTGTACCCGCGGGCTCTCCCCGCTCAGCGCGCACCTCCTCGCGCAGCCAACGAATTCGATGTTTTGTTTACGTTTTCGCTTACTTCTTTCCCAAATGCCTGACAAGCGACCAAGACCCGTGTGCGTTTTTATTCTTTGAGTATTTTTCTATTCAATTAAAGATTTTTTAACTTTATTTCTGCTTTTTTGTAAGGGATTTTGATATTGAAAGACCAATCTCAATCTTCCGTAAGAGCCTATGTTATAATAGTATATTACGATACGTGTGACTAAAGTGGCTCTTTTTTGCACGGCGTAAGGTTAGTGCCCGAGCGCAGCGAGGGCGCTAAACGCCGTGCAATAAAGAGCCACTAAGTCACGAGTATCGTATACTATATTTTTTATACCACTCTAACCTCAAAATCACAACTTTGGTATGATTTTTCGGCGCTCGTGGTATAAAATACTGTTCGAAACGAGTGCGGAAGTTTATTATTTACTTCATGTGACTTTTCGCACGAGCGACGTTCGTGCGAAAAACGTCGCATGAAGTAAATCATCACCTTCCGCACCAGTGTCGAAATGTACTAATAGCACTGTCTGCTCAAAGCCCGCTGCCACGGATAAGCGTGACTAAAGTGCGGGCTTTGGTCACACCGTACTATAAACACGTTTTTCAAGAATTATTTTTTCCAAAAAATGCGCGATGAAAAATACTGAAAAAATTCATGTAATCTTCTTTTAAGTTAAGAAATAACATATAAAAATTTTAAATTGTTCCCTGCTTTTATGCTAAAGGTATGAGAGTCCTTAAGGTTACATTGAATCATAAGATCGCAGCATGCTTCTAAACGACAGTGTAAACTATAACGTAATACAAACGTATTAGTCAATGAAGCCGTGCAATTTTCGATGCAACAATGTGCATACTTTCAAGCAGCTGAATGTATGCATCGTTAGCGTTTTTTTATTTAGAAAGAAGAATTTCTACTTGCAAATTCGGGAATTATAAATTCAAATTTTCTCACCGTATTAAAGAGTACATTTTTCATTTAGAAAAATTTTTCGCTTACAGTATTTCGCATAAGCTTTTCCAGAATCGTTCTTCATTTCATTAGATACGAAAGAGAGAGAGAGAGAGAGAGAGAGAGAGAGAGAGAGAGAGAGAGAACGGGACGAAAATGCGTGCAGCCTCATATTTCGCGCGCAGGTACCAATTTGAATGCTAGATATTACTTTCTCTTTTGGCGCAATGCAACGAGCGGGAAGAAAAAGTGTACACATACGTGTATGTCGATCGGCCGACGAAGGGAAAACTTTTATAAGAAAAGAAAAATGGCAAGCAAATGAACGAGCGCACTGACGTATTGAAATTTGCGCGATCAGATATATACCTACGCGCGCGCTAGTGTCGAAATCAGCGTTCCGAGTGCAATGCGGAAAAGCTGAACCTACGAGAACTGACTAATTGGCATGTGTGCCTGAATACTCGTTTAATTGATCCGCGATTTTGAGCGTGAGTTGCAGCACAACGCTGGACCTGTTAAGTTTTAAAGTTTAGATTGTCGTATCCAGTTAAGTGGGCAACGATCGTGTCTCAAAAACTTTTGTTATCTGTATAGCTAAATATGCGAAATAATAATCCACCAGTTACTTATTACTGGAACGGAAATGCAACTTCATTCTATGAAGTTATAATTTTTTATATCGTGATTCTACTTCAAAATGATTTATTATGATGAATTTTCAAGTTTCTCAACTTGCACTTTTTGAACGTCAAAAAAAATTATTACATCAAAAATTTAAATACGTATAAAGCACATAATTTCATTTCTTAATTTAATTCGGATTTATTTATTTGATGTACATAATTACGTTAGCGACCATCGTAACGCAACCGCGAAACTAAATGAAAATTCATACTAATATTTATTCATAGTTAACTTCGTCATGATGAGAAAAGATTTATCGGTCGCCTGACCACAAGTTGTTTTCAACTGAATATTAAAGTTGCTTAATAGCAATGAGGTTTTTGTTATTGCGTTATGACTAAAGTAGGTGTATAAAGGAATATAAATAAATTAACGTAAAAAAATAAAATTTCACCGTTTTTCAAAGAAGGTATTTTGCAAAAAAATAAGTAAGGAAAAAATAATGATCTAATTGGACAGATAAATTTAAAAATATACTGCATAAAATTGTGCTTGATAAATCTTAGTTTGATGACAGCAGAAAAATATTTGAGGGTGACTTTAAAACGAGAAAAATTTCAAATTTTGTCATTGATTTTCATTCTCTCGAGTTTTATTATTTGCAGATGACGTCATAATATTCTCTGTAGTTCGGTCCCACAAACATATATTGCGATTACAATCTGATTTCTCATCACTAAAAATTGGTTGATAGAGAATGGTTTTACTTTAAATATTAATAAGTGTAATATTATATCTTGCCATACTACAGTATTCCATTTCTCGTTCAATTACCTTCTTGATAACTGTTATCTTGAACGTGTAAGTGTCATCAGAGATCTTGGTGTCTACTTCGATTATTCTCTGTTTTCATTTGTAAATCATGTAGGTTATATCATCTCCAGATCCTCCAGACTCATTGGCTTTATAAAACGCTCCACTTCTGATTTTTCAAACTTCACATCTATTATTCAACTGTATAATTCTCTAGTTTTACCAAACCTAACTTACTGCTCTAGTATTTGGTCTCCATTCACAACATTTCCGATAAATAAATTGGAATCATGTCAACATAAATTTCTCCGTTGTTTAGCGTATAAAACTAACAAGCCTATGAGTCGTTTTGATCACGATTACACGCCTTTAGGATCAGATTTTGGCATCCCCACAATTAATAGCTTACACCATTACTACGACTGTCTTGTCACATATAAAATTGTTCATAACCTGTTGCCCTCAGAAGAGTTATCCGACCTATTCCGTCAATCTCTCGTACTCTCTTCGCACTTTCAGGCCCCTTAGGGAAAATACCTGCTCATCCACATTTGGTTTTCACTCTAAATTAAATCGCCTTAAGAGATCTTGGAATCTGCTACCACACCGGATCATTGTTTTATCATTATTTAAATCTGCGTTGTGTTCGTGTTGATCTTTATTTGAATCTGTTTTATATTTTTTGCGAAATTTTGATTATTGCGCCGTTCTATGTACTTACACCATTAAAAAATATTATTTATTAATAAATTAATTAATCAATTAATTACTATTTTCAAGCTACAATTTTGCAGAAGACTGTGACTTTTTCTGTATACCATTTCAGTAGTAAGATCCAGCCAAGTAATCAGGCAAATGATAATTGTTTGCTTTTACAAAAAAAAAAAAAAAACAACATAAAGTTGTGTGCATTATCCTTTGCCTGCAATCAATGATAATAATGTATTCGTAGAAATCTGAGTCATCATCAGTTAAAAATAATTTATTTTACTTTTTTCTGTTGTAAATTAAAATGCATCCACTAACATTAATAAATTGCTAATACTGTATTATTCCAACATTGTTATATTTCTTGGTGTAAACTTCAGAGAAGAATAATTCTATAAATGACTGCATTAAAAATGATGAGAAAGTTGATGAGAAATCATTTAAAAAAGTGAACTATTGATAAAATTCACGACAAAAAGATGACAGATTGAAGAGAACAGAATAAAATATAAAGGATAAAAGCACCTAAAGAAACGGATCAGTCTGCACATCAGGTGTGTGCACCTATTAGTAGAGGACGGTATAAAATTCTCTCCTGAAAAGATAAAGGTCAATCACTCATAGCTCGCGGGCGAACGCATTTGAGCTCGCTACAATGGCGCTCGAGACAACCAACAAAGAATCGACGCTAATGACTGCAACTTGAGCGCACTCGGTGTATTCGTGACTTCTTTGCCAAGGCCGCGGGCCGGATATTGGGGGAAAGAAAGAGAAAGAAACAGAGACGACCGCAGAGATTGGAGTGCGTCGTCGCGGGGCGGGGGAGTAGATTTCAGCAGTAGAGAGAGAGAGAGAGAGAGAGAGAGAGAGATAACAATAATGGGAAAGCGATTCCGAGAAGCAGCCTGGCGGGGCGAGCTATCGATAGGCTCTGATACGCGCGCGAGCACATGTGTACGATATCGTGTCGAGCGTGCGCGATGTTCCCGTGCCTGTGTGCGCGTGTCTAAATGCAAAAGGCAAAGCGAAGTGTGGGCCCAGGTGGGGACAGCTGCCTCGGCCAGGATAGGTGGATCTCTCTCACCGCAGCCCCGCGGAGCCGCGTGACCTTGAACTTAACAGAATAGGAGTCATTCTAAGGCCGGCATTGGCTCTTGAAGGTATAAATATGGGCTTGCCACTTGCCGAGTGCCAGCAGTGCGTGTTTAGATAGCGCCTACCAACGCCGCACATACACAGAGTTCCGATTAAAGCGAGCGCACTGCACCAGTGTTGAGAAGACTCGTCAAGGGAGGAATAAAAATGGGCCGCCACGTCTTTGCCGCCCTCAGCGTAGCGCTCCTCGTAGCTCTGACCGCCGCCCAAGTCCGTAAGTACACGTGTACACCACGTGCGACACTTTTCCTTGCTGCACCGCTCGCGCGATAATGCAATTATTTCAGACTTTCGATTATTACCGATACGGCACTTCGCGTATAGACCTGGCTAATGTCATGTTGCGACTGCGATTGCTGTAAGTGCGCTCCTAACTTGGAGTTTTCGCGAAAGTTAATGCTTATGCGCGGACTCGCATGGTTGCCGGCTTTGCTTGGATGGTGGGGAGTTTCCGCGAGATCCAAAAAACTGCCAATGCTCGGCGGGAATGTATTTGAGGAAAAAGCCACTTGAACTGTGAAGATAATAACTGCTTGCCAGCATATATAACGATCCTTTTAAATGATTATGCATGACTTAGTAGATCCAGTTTTTTTCTCCTCAACGACAGAATTTTATCCTTGAATTTTAATGTATTTCCTGCGCTATTCGTTATTTTTAGGAATGTAATTAAGATCTGGTGTGCGTTAGTTGATGCTGATCGTTAACTTGATTGTGACGTGTATCAGAGATTCTTTGAACAATATCGATTATCGAAATATAAAAGCATTTATGTAATTGTGATACTTTTTTTCAAGTTATTTATTGCTGCTGCTAGCGGAGCCTGCGAAGCACGTAAATTACAAGTCCTGTAATCCATATTAGAGTGCCACGCCGGCTCACGTCTGAGGATGCACAAAATTATTTAAAGAGGTTCACTTTTGAAAACTTCCACTTTTTAAATAGTTTTATTACAGGACTTGTTTTCTAGGTTAAAATTGAAGATTTTACACCTAGTCTCAACAGTAGCAGCAATAAATTACTTAAAAAAAAAAGGTATCACAATAGTTCAAGGTTCCGTAGATTTCCTCATATATATAAATAATTCTCCCAAACCGATAAAATGAATAAAATATTAATCAGGTAAAATAGCCATTACTGGGACAAAGTAAAAAGTGCGTCCTATACCGGGACGGTAATAAATAATATTATTAATCTAATAGGCATGAACTAAAATCATAAAAGTAAAAATTCTTTAATTATTTTTGAGTTCTAATTTATTCAATTAGATTATTTATTTTTATTCCAAAAAGTTATGAATTTAAAGGAAAAATAATAAACAGTGCTCTTTGAAAACAGTGTATCAATTACGCATGAGCTCGACATTTTGCTTGCCTTTCACGAGCGTTAGTATAACTTTTGGGATTTCTTAATTTATGAATTTTTGCTGAATAATAAAAAAATTAACATTTAAACATACTTTTAGTACATTTATAAATGAAATAAACATGCAATACAATGACTTCAATAATTATATATTTCAAAATTAGGTGTCCGGCTTTAAGACAAGTTTTTTATGCAGTTATACCTATACTAGGACTTTATTATTTACATAGTATTTTTTGCCTGGATTTTGCCATAAATATTTAGAACGTTGAGAACTTTCTATAATCGAGTATTAAATATTCACTAATAGAACCTTAAATGGTCCCACTTTATAGGATGAAGTTCGATTAACCAATAAGATAAGTATTGTCCCAGTATTGGCTTTATTTGTCCCACTTTAGGATTCATCTAAAAAATTGTATCCCACTAAAAGGTAAATAGACTACATATTAAATGTACACGGAGAAAAATTTATTTGTAAACTTTACTCTTTTTATAAGAAAATTTATTACTTTTATAGTAGCGCTGGGACATACTCAAAATGTGGGATTTTTACTGTTTTAAATAGTAATTTTTATGATTTTTGTAGCAAATTTTAACTTTTTAAATAATAATTTTTTTTATTTTTGTAGCAAATTTTACTATTTGAAATAGTACTTTTTATTATTTTTGTAGCAGCCATAAAAAGTACTATTTCAAATAGTAAAATTTGCTAAACAAATCATAAAAACTTAGAGCATATACTACTAGAGGCAGCCTGCCGTGATCGAAAAGGGTGGTCAGTTCGAGACAGGCAATATTATAGGGAAGAGTACATGCTATCTTTCTCGCTCACACGCGAAATTATGTCGAAGAGTACATGCTGTCTCTCTCGCACCTGGCCACATTTTCGAGCACGACAGGCTGCCTCCAGTAGTGTATGCTCTAAGCATAAAAGTTACTATTTAAAACAGTAAAAATCCCACATTTTAAGTATGTCCCAGGTCTACTATAAAAATAATAAATTTTTTTATAAAAAGAGTAAAGTTTATAAATAAATTTTTTTCCGTGTATTTTTTTAACAACATTTTATTCGTCAAAATCAATTAAACGAAGTATAAACTATCTATTGCAATTTTTATTTCACAAAAAACAAGAATTCACTATTCTTGAATCATATGTACAAGAGTTAGGTGGTTGTAAGTGTCCCAGTAATGGCTGTTTTACCTTAATTTTGCCCAAAAAATTGAGGAAATTAACATAAAAAGCGATTTTTATAAATTTCAAACCAGGGAAGCGTTAAACTTCTCGACGTAATTAGTATTTTCCGCCGAAATATTACACTGAGAGAAATTTTTTTTCAAAATGTTTATATTTAACATGGCATGGTAACTATTAAAATATATATGTTAATAGTTGCAATGCCATGTTAATAGTTAAATTACCATGTTAAATATAAGCATATTCTTCTCTCAGTGTAAGAATATCCATAAAATTGATAAGGACCCACGCATACTTGATGAACACGCTATTACAAAAATTAATTTTAACTGCCCGATCTCCAAACTCTTAAGAACGTGGAACCTGTTACCTTCAAATATCAGGTCTAATGTAAATACATCTACACTGCTTAAAGCAGTATTAAATTACAATTCAGAGATATAACTCTTCTTTGTACATGTTGTTATGCGTTTCTTGTTATATTTGACACCACGAATGTCAACCTCACTTCATAATGTGTGTGTGTGTGTGTGTGTGTGTGTGTGTGTGTGTGTGTGTGTGTGTGTGTGTGTGTGTGTGTGTGTGTGTGTGTGTGTGTGTGTGGGTGTGTGTGTGTGTGTGTGTGTGTTTGTGTGTGTGTGTGTGTGTGTGTGTGTGTGTGTGTGTGTGTGTGTGTGTGTGTGTGTATATATATATATATATATATATATATATACACAAATATTATGTAACATGGGCCGTCTATTTCTTTAAATCAGTAAATAAAATGAGACATGCATCCGGTCATCAGCAGCATTCTGATGTCGAACCAGGAAAAGTATTTCGAAAAGGAAACTGATTGCCCCTGCCAATGAGGTATTCGCCCTGTAGAGGGGGTTCCTCGATCCGCCACCGTAAAGTACTTCTTGCACGAGTTATAGGTATCGCCTGCGCGAGCCTTGAATAACGAAGCAATTGAATGTAAAAACGACGGTTCCACGCGCGTACCGAGGGGGTATCTAAAAATAGAAAAATTTTCATTAAAAAGCTTTAGATGCCAAAAATTTGTATACAGACTCATAATTTTACAAAAGTTTAGAATGTAGAAAAGGCACATATTAGAAGTAGATTTATTTTAGAAAATTCATTTCATGGAAAAAATTGAATATCGAATTAAATTTATAGAAGATATTACTATCGAAAAAAATGATATAATTTCGTACGCTAAAAATGAAGAATTCCCCTATTATAGAAAGTTCACAGTTCCGAAAATGCTGAATTTAGTGGAAATTCAAAGGATCAATTATTCGAATTCTACTCTATAGAATGAAATATAATAATATGAATTTTAGAAAACCAAAATATAGAATGATACTTTTGGAATTTCTAGCTATTCGAATATAATGATTCGAAAGATATGAATGTAGAAAGGCAATACGTCAAAAGTTCAATGTTTCGAAAAACAAATGTCGAAGGTTCAAACTTTCGAAAAATTAATTGAAAAGGTTTGAACTTTCCAAAAAAATAATTGAAGTTAAACATTTAGAAGGTTCAAACTTTCGAAAAACAAATTCAGAATGTTCAGACTTTCGAAAACATATGTACTATTCAGCTAGGGTAAAGAAAAAGTAATTAACGCTAGATTGTAAACTTTCGACATTTTGAGCTTTCGACATTTTGAACATTCGATATTTTTAACTTTCGACATTTTTAACTTTCGATATTATGAACTTTCGACATTTCTCTTTCGATATTTTGATTTTTCGATATTTGGACCTTTCGATATTTAGACTTTTCAATATTCTGAACATTCGATATTTGAACATTTGATATTTGATATTTACGAGATTTTCAGCATTCTAGATTTTCAATTTTCGATCTTTTGAACTATCTAAAGATGCTATTAAATTCTATATTTTGATCTTTTGATATTATGATTTTCTAATTTATGTACAGATATTTTCTGTAGATTTCGTTTCTGTAATTTAATTTCTAAAATTTGGGTTTTCGAAATTATAGTATTCTAAAATTATAAATAAATATTTTTTCTACAAATTTACTATTCCTTAAAATTATAATTCGTAAAATCGAATTCGAACTTATAAATTTTCAACTTTATGAATTTCGAATTTCTTTTTATTGAAATTACAAGTTTTCCATTAAAACAAGTTCTGATAAATTACCTTTCTTTAAAAAAGTTTTCTATTTTTCGATACCCCCTCCGCGTACCTTCCGAGAAGAAAAGAAAGGAAGTCATTATCATAAAATAAAATGACCAGCTCCCGCTCTCTTCGAAACTATCGGCGGAATCGAGGAACCGTGTAAGCAAAAAAATAGTGCTTCGTTCGTTAGAAGCTGCAAAATGACTTTTCTCGCTTTTTCCGATCCGCCCAAGTTAAGTGAGTATTGCAGTTGGTGCTAGCACGCCTCCCAGCCTGCGCGCGCTGTGCCCCAAACACAGACAGCATTAGTTACGTCTCGAAGATGGTTGAATCAGAGCAAAGAATAACTAATTTAATTCTAAATTGCAGCATCGTATATTCACGTGTGCGGACGGCGAAACCCGAACCTAAACAAGTGCGTGGAGGAGAGCGTGCGCAGCCTGATACCCCAGCTCAAGAGCGGCATTGCCGAGCTGGGCGTGCCCTCCCTCGAGCCCCTTTACGTCGACGAGGTCCCCCTGGCCGATCTCCCCGAGTTCCGCGCGGTCGCTACCAACGTCAAGCTCAGCGAGCTCACCACCTTCGAGCTCAAGTACCTGATGGTCGACCTCAAGAATCAGAAGATCGACCTCGAGCTCATCTTCCCGCGCGTCACCTTGGACTCCGACTACGACGTCAAGGCCAAAATCCTCGTACCGATTAACGAGAAAGGGCCCATCAGCGTTCTAACAGGTATGTACTTTCCACCTGATGTTGAAAAGCTCCCGAATGCATTCTCCCAGATGAATTTCAATGATTCTCCGCGCTTACGCTTAGTCACCATTTCTTTCATTATATAGAGATCATTACCTACACGTTAGTTCAGATGTGAATAATTAATCGGTAATAGTGGTCGTTTGGACGATAAAAGTTTTATTGCTCTGAAGCGCTGATTAGTATTATCTTTAGTGAATAATTAATTAGTCACACAAACGATTTACATTTTAATAATGAGAATTTATAAATACTAATCGTTTCTAGACATCATTCAAATTTATAATTATATTTCTATATCGTTTTTGTATATGTAATATTTGATTTTCAAAAAAATTATACAAAATTTTTAAAACATTGGAAAAATCTCATTTAATCTATTATGTGTTTGCATTGATCACTATAAAAGATTTCGTAAGATTAATCCAAAACTTCATTATAAATTCTGATAGGGTTATTAATTAAAATACAAGTTTTTACATGCCTCATCTCATTTGCTTGAAATGAATATGTACAAAAGTTATATTCTTTGTCCTTTGAACAAAGTAGTGATTCAAGGTTACGAGACCTGTTGCATGCATACACGCTATTTGAAAAAACTTTTAAAATTTGATCAATACTCGTGCGAACTAATAATCGAAAAAGCTCTAATTTCAGAGTGTGCTTAAAAAATTGTATAATAGTTCATAAAAATAATTATACCTATCTAGCCATCGTCGTGTTATTACAACTGTGGGAATAAAAGTACATAACAATTTTGTGAAATAAGCAAAATGAGTTTTTACGGCACCCCTACTCTTATTATTACCATCTTACGTAAATGGAAGTAGCCCGCAAAAAAGCAAAGATGAAAATCATTCGAAGAGAAGAGATATGCATCCCATTTACACGTATTTTAATGTTGCAGAAAACGTCGCGGCAAAGGTCTCGCTCAAGTTCCAGACAGTAGAGCGTCGCGGTCGCAAGCTCGTGTACTTCCCGTCGATGACGACGAAGCTCACCGTCTCGGATTACAAGGCTAACTTCAGGCCGGGCGCAGACAAAGACAGTCCGATCGTCGAGGCCATCAACTCTGTACTGGTAAACAGCAGCAAGGAGATTATCGAGAGCATGACCCCAAACCTCGAGAAGGCGATCTCGCAGAAGGTCCTCGACGTCGCCAACCGGATATGCAAACACTTCACCTACGACGAGCTCTTCCCCGATACCGAATGAACCCGGAACGCTCGATAATTACATGTTTCATGTGTGAATGTGAGAGTGCGAGGACGTTGCGCGAAAAATTACTATGATAAATGACCGGCGATAAGCTGTTGTAAGAACTCTTTTTAAAATATGTTTTCTCGATTTACATGCGGCCTTACCATAGTAATCTTTGACGAAACGAGCTGTTTACGCTCTTAAACAGCCAGCGATACTTGTTGTTATGAAAAATCGTTATAATATTTAGTAAATTTTTATCCGCTTGTAGTAGTAAGCATATATCCGTCCATCTTACTGTACAACTCGAAACGTACTTCTGTAAGTATATAATAAAGAGACAGCCGATACAATGGGGTCTCTCAGCCTCAGCCGAAAAGACCAAATAAAAAGACGTATAAAGAAACAAAGATATGTACTGCAGTATTGATTTGGGATGTAATCCCATACAGTGACACCTTTCCCCTGCATGATTTACGAGCTGTAGTTCCCTCGGTTCTGACTTTGCGAATGATTTTCGAGTGCACGTACAGACGCACGTGCCGCGGCGTCCTTCTACCGGCCTCCGGACTTCCGCATCTCCGCGATTCTTGCTTGCGTGCAACGTCTTGCGGAGAATTTTTATTGCCCATGTTTCTTTCAGTTTTTTTTCTTGCAAATTAGTTAGGTAATGCATCCAAGTGCAACTAAATGTCATTTCTTTTTTAACTTTGCATTCTTCTTCAAAATTGTTGGCAGATTTGAACTGAAATTATATAATAATAGTATATATTAATTTAACAAGTCGCAGGTTCATGTTGCGATAGGAAATTAGTAAAACGAAATTTTAATGCACATCAAAAAAATTACGTTTGGGAGACGTTTGGGAAAAGTTTTGCAATGAGACAACCTTTCGTAAACTTTTTATTAATTAATTTTTTAAGTGAGATGAAGTTTAATTAATGTTTCCCGAACGTTGTCCAAACTTTGTAAAAATTCAAAAATACTCTGAAATGGTTAAGAAAAGCTTTGAAAAAGTTATAGACCGAATATTTTCACTCAAGTAGGGGAGACTGGGGTAAAACTGAATACTGGGGCAAAACCGGAATTCTCAATGTCTCGGTTACTACTAGTGCGATCCGTATAATAGCTATGGTATCTCTTTGATCTCTCTTTCATCGTAAAAGTCATAGTGCGTATAACCCGCGCAAAAAAAATTTGTGGGCCATACATTGGCCACAGTGTTGGACAAGTATGGGCAATATATGGGCCATTGCAAGCCACATTAAAGCAATATATGGAAGATACTCGGCCCCGGCGCCTGAGCCGAATTCGGGCTGGAATCGGGCCATAGTATTCCCACCAGTATCCCATATAGTTCCCATATAGTTGCAATATTAGTCCCATATTTATTTTCATGAGAACCATTAACAAAAAAAACAACATAAATAAATAAATAAGCGTAAAAAACAATCCTATTGTGCATGTAGTGGGACTGTAAAATATATAAAAAAAAATTCTTTGAGTGGATTCGAACCTCGAACCTTTGAATTAATAGACTTGCTACCGACTGAGCTATTTAGTCATGTTTATATCAAAGGATCAAATGGAGATTATCTAGGCTGTAATCTGAAACGAATGATGATGCCGTTCAAGTATTAACCTCCATTTGATCCTTTGATATAAACATAACTAAATAGCTCAGTCGGTAGTGAGCAAGTCTATAGTAATTCAAAGATTCGAGGTTCGAATCCACTCAAAGATTTCTTTTTTTTATTTTTTTTTATATAATAATTTTACAGTCACAGTACATGCACAATAGGATTGTTTTTTACGCTTATTTATTTATTTTTTGTTTTTTTTTGTTAATGGTTCTCATAAAATTAAAAATATGGGACTAATATGGGAACTATATGGGATACTGGTGGGAATACTATGGCCCGATTCCAGCCCGAATTCGGCTCAGGCGCCGGGGCCGAGTATCTCCCATATATTGCTCTAATATGGCTTGCAATGGTCCATATATTGCCCATACTTTTCCAACACTGTGGGCAATATATGGCCCACAAATTTTTTTTTGCGCGGGAATCTTCCTGTAAGAAACATATTCTTTCAGTAAGGACATAACCTTATTATTTATGTTATCATAAATAAATAGGAGTAAATGCGTTTCTCAATTTTACTTTTAATTGCAAAAATGAATAATTACTTTTTTCGAACTTTGGGGTTATTGGGATTTATAGAATAATGAAAGTATCCGGTTTTACCGCAGTCCTCCCTATTATAACACGCTACCTATCAGTAGTTACTAACGCTTAAAACAATTACTGATGAAAATTTTGACATTGTCTCATTGCATACGTTTTCGCAAACTGAAGCCAAACAATGCTTTTCCCAAACTCCTCCCAAACGTAATTTTTTTCACGCGACTGTCCTCAAAATGTTTGATAAAAGTTAAGAGCTTCTATAACTTAAATAAGTGTAAGTGTTTTTTTTAACATATAAACAACATATATTTTTTGACACTTCGTGCACAAAGCTCAATTTCGCACACGCTTAAATAAAAATTACTATAATACACAGTAACATCGGGACATACTTGTAATATAAAAATAATTACTGTTTTATAATAAAAATTCCTATGTGTTTATAGTAATTGCTTCCTCATAGAGAAAGCTTTGTAACGGTGAAAAAAATTTTCGAAAAAAATGTTCAAAAAGATGATTTAAGGCGATATATGTGTATATTAGTTGATTTTGATCATTTTTGTTTTCGTGGGTGTATGTGTGTGTGTGTGTGTTTGTGTGTGTGTATATTTGAACTCTTCATATCGCCGAAACGAATCGACCGATTTTCGTCGGGTAAAGCTTATTCTCTTCGTCTCGCGGGAAAAGAAAGATACCCTGATGGATTTGAGTTTTTATTGATTTTCTTTTGTTTTATAACCAAAAAACGATTTTGAATTTTTAGTTTTTTTATTTTTTCATATCTTACAGTCATTATTACATAATATAATAAACTTTTCTTGAAAGGTATTTAAATTACCTATATTTTCCTTTTTTAAAATTTAAAATATCTTCCCTCTGTCAATTGTTATTAAGGAAAACTTTTTTATATTTCATAAATTAATTTCTCAAAAAATAATTTATTTATCGACTTGAAATAAATAACCAGTTATTACACTAATTGAAGACTATATGTGGTTAAAATTTCAAGAGATTATCTTCATTTGTTTTTTAGAAAAAAAATTATTTTCCAAAAACGAATTTTGAATTTTCAGTTTTTTTGATTTTTTCATATCTTACAGTCATTGTTACATAACATAATAAACTTTTCTTGAAAGGTATTTAAATTACCTATATTTTCTTTTTTTAAAATTTAAAATATCTTCACTTTGTCATTTGTTATTATGGAAAACTTTTTTATATTTCATAAATTAATTTATCAAAAAATATTTTATTTATCGACTTGAAATTTTAACCAGTTATTACACTAATTGAAGACTATATTTGGTTAAAATTTCAAGAGATGATCTTCATTTGTTTTTTAGAAAAGAATTATTTTAGAAAAAATTTGCGTTTTCGTTGTCGCACGATAACTAGAGCAAAAATTATCCAATCGTCCTGAAATTTGGCACAGATGTAGCTTTTATATATCTTCAGATCGAGTTCGTTGCCCAAAAAAATCGGTTCATTACGAAAAAAGATATTTGAGATAAAAAACCGCTGCCAATTCATTGGCCCGTTGCTTCCTCAAACTTAATTTTGTGATTCCTTTAATTAATTTTTTATAACAAAATTTATAATTTTTGCAACAAATTATGCCATAATTATAATTAAATTTATTTTGAAGATTAAAAAGTATTAATTTTCAAATTTATTCATTCATTTATTTATTTATATCAACCGGCAAGAATGTTCCAGGTTTAACATAATATATACATATATAAATATATAACATCACTAGTATTCTCGAAGCGCGCGGTGAGCGCTGTGATTTTATCGAAAATACACCACTTTTGTTTTTGTGACCTAGAAATCCGTTACACCTACCAACCAAACCACTAATAAATTGATATCATAACTAATCCATCATTTTTTGAAGATAGGAGATAGGATTAAGGAGTTATAAGCTTTTTTGAAAAAAACACGTTTTTGTTTTTGTTCATAACAAAAGAACTGTGATAGCTAGACATAAATTTTTTCCAAATATAGATATTTTAATTCTCTTTCGAATGCTGCCCATCCGATCCAGATACATAGAGCCGTTCTCGAGAAATTACGATTTCAAAAAAAAGTTAAAAAAACTTTAACCTCAAATATCTCTGAAATTTCTAGACCAATCATTTTGCCCAAAGAACTCGACCGAGAACTATACAAAATCTACCTCTATAAGGAATTTTAAAGCCATTAAGTCAATTTTACTTCCGTAATCGTTGGACATAGAAAACTCGTTTTTTTCATTTTTCAATTTTTTTCTCAAAAACTAACCAAAAGAATGGATTCAAATTTTTGGAGCTTATAGCTATTTATATTCTGCATTATCGTGATTTTTCTCAAAAAAATTGACCGTTTAGTTTCGGAGTTATAAGCTTTTTAAAAAAAACACGTTTTTGTCAATAACAAGAGAACTGGGATAGCTAGAGACATTTTTTTTTTTGGAAATTATAGGTTTTTTTACGCTATTTCAAATGCTACCCATCAGATTTAAATATCTCGATTCTATCATTGAAAAAAAGCAAAAACAATTTTGAGAAAATCGAAAATTTGAAATTAAACAAAAACAAATCGGCCCAATCAAAAAACGGATTTTTGACCCGCCATCACACAAAAAAAAAAAAGAATGAGACCTGTCCGGTTAAAATCGATCGAGTAGAAGCTGAGATCCAGGCGTATACACACACACACACACACACACACACACACACACACACACACACACACACACACACACATCCGTACAGACATTTTTCAAAAATCATGTATTTTGGTTCCTAACATCTCGAATATCAATTATAACATGTTTTTACAATACTCAAAAAATTACTATCACAAAGCTTCCTCTAGGAGGAAGCAACATTTTTAAAAAAAATTTTCGAATCGCGTTTTCTCAAAAAATACTTGATTTATCGACTTAAAATTTTAACCACTTATTAAATTTATAGAAGACTATATTTGGTTAAAATTTCAGGAGATTATCTTCATTTGCTTTTTAGAAAAAAATTATTTTAGAAAAAATTTGCGTTTTTGCCGTCGCACGATAACTAGAGCAAAAATAACCCAATCGTCCTGAAATTTGGCACACATGTAGCTTTTATACATATATCTTCAGATCGAGTTCGTTGCCCAAAAAAATCGGTTCATTACGAAAAAAGATATAACGCACAGTTTAAGCTGAATCCAGACCCATGACCCTCTCCTAGTTAGTCTAACCGTACAAAATAAAGTATTAAATTTAAAATATTAGAAGTAAAAATTAATTAAAGGGATCAATAAATTAAGTTTGAGGAAGCTACGTGCCAATGAATTGGCAGCGGTTTTTTTACTATGTACATAGTATTCTTTACAATAAAACGTAGCAATAATTTTAACATTGCAAGTATATATCGACGTTACTATGTACTATACTAATTTTTATTACATCATTTTTCTCAGTGTGCGCTAAATCAAGCTATGTACACCCATCTTTGATGGATTCTTGCCGAATGTGCCTGCTCAGTTTCAAAATCCTGCAATCTCATTGGACAATTCGAGTGTAACCATTAACCTTAAATTGGAATCGGCCAACGGGATTCCAGGATTTTGAAACTGAGGAGGCACATTCGGCAAGAATCCCTCAAGGATGGGTGTACACGCGTTGTGTCAAAATAGTATATTGTGTACCTAGGGCGTAAAGTGGACCTTTTTAGACCGAGTGTAGAGGTTGCAGTACGAGTTGAAGGCGAGTGCGTTTTGCGAACCGAAGACGAGTACTGCAAACACACGAGGTCAAAAGGCCCACTAGCCCTAGGTGCAGACCATATTTTTTGTGACACATGTATGGATTTTCGGGGTTTCTGAGCCTATAAAGCGAGCTTATTTGATTTTTTGTGTAAAGTTACATTGAAAAAACCGCTGCCAATTCATTGATCCGTGGCTTCCTCAAACTTAACTTGCTGATTCCTTCAATTAATTTTTAATAACAAAATTTATAATTTTTGCAACAATTTTTTACATAATTAAATTCATTTATGAAGATTAAAAAGTACTAATTTTTAAATTATGTATAAAATATGAATACTTTTGTTAATAACAAAAGAACCGTGATAGCTAAAAAAATTTTTTTTCTTTAGAAAATATAGGTATTATAATTCTCTTTTGAATGCTACCCATTGGATTCAGATACATAGAGCCGTTCTCGAGAAATTGCGATTTGAAAAAAGGCTAAAAAAAATTTAACCTCAAATATCTCTGAAATTTATGAACCAATCATTTTGCCCAAAGAACTCGGCTGAGAGTTATCCATAATCTACATCTACAAGAAATTTTGAAGCGATTAAGACAATCTAGCTCCCGTAATTGTTGGACATACAAAGCTCAATTTTTTCATTTTTCAATTTTTACTTTTTTGTTAATAACAAAAGAACCGTGATAGTAAGAATTTTTTTAGAAAATATAGGTAATTTAATTCTCTTTCGAATGCTACTCATCCGATTCAGATACATACAGCCGTTTTTGAGAAATAACGATTTAAAAAAAAGGTTACAAAAATGTTAACCTCAAATATCTCTGAAATTTATGGACCAATCATTTTGCCTAAAGAACTCGACCGAGAACTATTCCAAATCTACCTCTACAAAGAATTTTGAAGCGATTAAGTCAATTTTACTCCCGTAATTGTTGGACATACAAAACACATTTTCTTCATTTTTTAATTTTTTCCTCGAAAACTAACCAACAGAATGAATTCAAATTTTTACAGATTATAGGTATTTATATTTTGCATTATCATGATTTTTCTCAAAAAAATTTACCGTTTAGTTGGGAGTTATAAGCTGTTAAAAAAAAAAAACCCATTTTTGTTAATAACAAAAGAACCGTGATAGCTAGAAAATTTTTTTTTAGAAAATATAGGTATTTTAATTCTCTTTTGAATACTACCCATCCGAAGAAAATATCTCCATCCTATCATTAAAAAGAAAACAAGAATAAATGTTGAGAAAATCGAAAATTCGAAATAAAACAAAAACGCATCAAAAAACGGATTTTTGACCCGCAATCACAAACAAAAAACAAACCGCTGCCAATTCATTGGCACGTAGCTTTTTCCAAATTAATGTATATCGTTCCTATATATTTTAAATATATATTTTAAATATAAAATATGTTTATTCATTATACTTTTTTTTCAATGATTTAATAATTCATTAATATTTAAAAAATTGCATATTTTGCTTTCTCCAAGAGGACTTTGTGGATTTACACACACGCATCATTATTGCAAAATCGATATTTTTAAATTCTGGGTCCCACGCTATCTCAGCGTGGGTAAAATTGTGACGGGGGACGCGAGTTAACCTGTAAGTAATCTGAAAAACTAATGAGCATAACTTATCATGTGAGAATGCCGCGTTTAAGAAATAGTTTTTACAACTTCTCTCAGGTCTTCGAGTACGTTTTCACAATTCTTATAAACGTGGAAAAAATCATTATCGACATGGCATAAATCAAGCCCAAGCTCAAAACTACGAAAAAAAGTGGCGCCTCTAACGGATACCGTAAGAACGTATCACGTACGTACGAATGTGTCACGTACGTGCGTACGTACGCCTACGTACATACGTACCACAGCTTGAATAGCACAACTGAGATACGACGTTCTTCATCCGCGCGGTGAGATACGACCTTGTTCCGCTCAGCCGTTGATATAATATCTAATTCAAAGAAAAGCATACCAAGTGAACCAATTTATAAGCAAATTTAAACTAATACCTTTTAAATAAGGCAAAATTTGAAGTGGCACCTTTTACCACGAAATCTTTGATTTCCTTAATTAAATTTTTATTTTCGATAATATACATTTCTGCCCCCTACAAGCTTCTTTAAAAAGCCATAATGCGATAGAACAATTATTCCCAAAACTAAAGCATCGAAAAGCATCTTTTTCCCCCTTTTTCTGTCTGTGAGTTAGCCTTGATCTTCTTGACATTAATCTGACGGAAAAAATGATTGGTTATGGTTACCAACTAATTGATTAAAAATGACCCATCTAGACAGCATTAGTATAAGATAAAACACTAAAGTAGTGTTACCACTGGCGACTACTAATGCTGAACAGATGGGACATTTTTAATAACCGATTAGTTGCTAACCGTAATGAATCATTTTTGCCGTGCAGTACTACATAACGAACAAGAAGCCCCGATCGTATCGCGCGTCACAGCGAGTGAGTCACACACTTTATCGATCTACGATAAAGCATGTACACATACCGATCACATGACCGCCATGCGATCATACCGAGCGCGATCGTTCAGTCGTACTCGCGGGCACGAACCCTACCGCATCAACAGCTGCTCGTTAAATTATCGGCGATCATCACGTCAAGCACTGCGGTTCAAATTTCAACTGCCGATTGAAAATAAATGTACTATAGCTTTTACTAATTACACTAATTTTCAGTCTATTAATTACCACACTCGTCTTCTCTTCTGCCGTTCATTACTATTCGTGCATAATGAATAATTTGCATTTAATTATCGTTAATTAAAAAATGAAGAGATGATGATTGTTACGCACGACAGTGAATAAATGGTATGGCGAACTTGCATTACTGTATAAACTTCAGACACTATGATGATATATATGTTTTAGCTTATGTAAAATAATATTCTTGAGTTTTGTCTAATAATTTTAATTGTATTACTTTATAATTGTGTACTGTACAATTATATTGACGTAATTGTTTTGTCATTTAATCAAAAGAATTTGATGTATCCTAATGGCTATGATTAGATTTAAAAACAGAACTAAAATAATTCTCTATTGTAGGTTAAACTAGTAAGAAAAAAAAATCCTAATAGCCTGCTGCATAAATTAATAAATAACACAGGAAATACAAGTCAATCATATTGAATATTTTAAAACCATATTATATTACCAAAAACCTAATGCATCAGAAATTTATGTAAAAACAAATTTAATGTATGTGACATGTATAGTATCTCTGAATAAATAAATCGATTCATTTTTTAACGTAAAATTTTGTTAAAACTCTGTAATTATTGAAAATAGCACCACGAGGTAGTATCATTAGAGCCTTTTAAGGATGTATTGGCAATACAATCGGTGTCAGAAGTTAGTTTTTATTTAAAATATCAATAATTTGTTATATGGGGTTGTTTTTTTCTTTTTTATTGGAAAACTATATAGGAGGGCATAAGACCAATAGTTGAAGCTCCCAAAATAAGAAATCAGATAAAAATTGTTGAAGTATTTCAACTTTTAAAAATCATATATTCTAATACATTTTTAATTTCATTCATCAAGGTGCCGCATCTTCAAATTTTATTCGATTATTCTTTTTTGGTCTTATTTTGTCCAGGGAAGAATTATTAATAGACCCACTAACTCAAAAATAAAAAAACTAACTTTATATTTAAGATAATAAACATTTTAAAGTGCACAGTCAACTTAAAAAGTGAGTTCCTTTTTTATAAAACTAAACTTTAATGAAAATGTAAGACATATTTTTTATTTTTGAGTTAGTGGATCTATTTATAATTCTCCCCTGGACAAAATAAGACCAAAAAAACAAGAATCGAATAAAATTTGAAGATGCGGCACCTTGATGAATGAGATTAAAAATGTATTAAGACATATGATTTTTAAAAGTCGAAATACTTAAAAAATTTTCGTCTGATTTCTTATTTTAGGGGCTTACATTGCTCATTTGACTTATTTCTCGAAACTTATTTAATAAAAAGGTAACAAATATGGTTTTATATTTAATTATTAGTAATTTTAGTAATACTGATATTCGACGCCGATAGTATATAGCCCATACATCCTTAATTTCGTCAATATTTTGTCAATCACCACTATTTCGTGAGAATGCGGTCACTTATAATTTCTAAAAAACGAAAGTATTTGATTTTTTAGGAAGTATTATTCTTTTCACTCATCCATTGAGTGCCTGTATAGCTGAAATGCTTTACTAATGGCTGAATAAGTTATAGATAAATTATTTAATAATGTTAGACTATTCATTACTAGTGCCAAGTATGAATATTTAGACAAATGGAATAAGCCCATGTATTCTTAAATTTAAAAACGTATTATCCGCTGTTAGTTCATTTTTATCAGATTTTATTATTCATATTGAAAAGAAAACTTTTTAAAAACTTATTTAAATTGTTATTCAGAATAAATTAAATTTTTATATTATAAATAAATCTGGGGTTTCTCTTTCAAATAAAAATCTTACGAATTAAATAAAAATATTTTTAAATGAAAGACTGCAATAAATTTTGGAGGAGGTAAGTTGATAATAAAAACAGATGTGTGTATTTTTCATATCAATTTATTAAAAATCAACGCTCAGAAGCTGATTTAGATCAGGTGGAGTTTTATATAGGAAGTGAAAAAAAAACAAATACTTAATAGTGAGACAAGGTCGGCCGCAGCCGGCGGACATTAAAAAATCGTTAACACTCGAGTTGCACAGAAGCACATCGTGCATGAGGTTTGTCGCTTCACCATTTACAAGTATTTAATCCTTTTCCTCAGATCTTCGCTCGCTTCGGGCTTTGAAGTAAAAAGTCATAAATACAGCCTATGTAAAGATATTGCGATTATCACTTGACGATTTCCGTTGTTGCGTCGCCGTCGCCTCTCTACACGTTTGAGTAGATTTTGTAGTGACGCAACAGTACTCTTCCGTGGGCTTTTGTTGGCGTGTGTGTGTGTGTGTGTCGCGCGTTTTTGAGTATTGCACGTACGCGTAACAATATCTCTTGCTCTGACGAGATATGCGCACGCAAAGATCGAAAATCGGGAGACTCGCGACGATAACGGGCACAAAGCTTAAGAAGAAGGGGAGAAAAGCGGTACGTGAATATGAAGCAGTAGCGTCCAGAAAGTTATGCCATTAGAAATTGTCCACGCTCTCGAACGATTTCGGCAGAGCCAGAAATTCGCTTTGTTCTCTGCATGCAATAGCGCAAACTTGCGCACAATGCATCCGCATACTTAACGAAGAAGTAAAACAAAAAATCATAGAGAGAGAGAGAGAGAGAGAGAGAGAGAGAAAGGTAGTATAACACGAGGTCAGTGAAGGAGCTCCGATGAAAAAAGAGTCGAGGCTGTGCAATGCGCGGAGCGTCGCTCGCTTGCTCACTCATCGAGGGTCACCGGTTGTGTTTCGCGTTTTCGTATAACATGTATATCGTGCGGATGACAAAATATATCTCTATAATAAAACGCATACATCGATAAAACATAAAAATAATAAAATAATAATATTAATAATAATAAAAATAATAAAATTAACGATCAGCAGAGAGAATGCGTGGTTGAGCGAGGAGGAGAAATATAAGGGACGGGAGAGAGATAGAGAGAGAGAGAAAAGAAAAACGGATCAACGGTGAGGAGATGGTATGATAGTAGTATTAGGACTCGGGGAAGAGCTGGTCGTAGGAGAAGGGACTGACTATGCTGTTGCCGATATCCGTGAACGCGCTGGACAGAGCCTTTTCGATCAGAGGCTGCAGCTCCTTGATGAAGGCGTCGAAATTGCTGTTGATAGCATTGTTGACGACGTTGCCAAGGGTGGGGTCCCCACCGAACAGGTTATCCAGCTTGAGCCCGCCCTTGCGAATGGAAATGCGCATGCGCAGCTCGTTGAGATTGAGGTGGCTGACGCCCGAGGCGTCTTTGACGGTGCTAGCCTGGATCTTGACCGAGCCCGTGGCGTCGGTGAAGTTGCCGGTCATCGGTCCGTTGCCGCGGATCGGCAGCAGCAGCACGCGACCGTCGATCTCGTACGTGCCCTCGATGTAGAGGTGGGGCAGTAGGATGTCCAGGGCGAAGCGCAGAGTGCTCAGGTCGACTCTGTCGAAAATTTCACGATTTTTCCGTGTTCTGATATACTTAATCAATCGTGTATGGTACGAAAAGGTCATTAAATTTCAAAGGAGCTATTAAATTTTCAAAATACATATATATATGTGTGAATTGAGATACGCTGTGTGCTTAAACCATGGCTATTTTTCGGCTTGACTTGGAAACAAATTCAAAATTATGTCATTTTCGGCCCCTTGTACAAGAAAGCAATCACAGACGCTTCGATCTTCCCCGTCATCACGCAAAATTATCACACGAGCTATATCAGCTAAAAGCTATGATAACGTCTATGTCAAGGTAAATAATTTTCCCATTTAATTAATATTCAGCGCGAAGATATGCTTTGCAAGGCTAGTAATAAAAATTTCCATCAAGTATAGCATAGCGCTTAAAAATGATATATAATTGCCTTCAACTGTCATCAGCATTCGAAAGAGTTGGGCGAATCGTCGAATTTAATGTATAGTATATATCACCGCGCGAAACTCTAGGCACGAAGTCAATCGCTTGTATATATACGGCGCGGCCGTGTCATGGACGCGCGCGCGCACTTTTTCGCTCCCCACCGGAATACAAACGACGCCCGGCTATACAGCTTACGTCGGCCGCTGTTTATTCTTGCGGCAAGTGCGGGATACTCATACCTTGTCCATCGAACATTAAACTTGGAGTATATATATTTTTAATTAATTTCTTATGCCGGTTGTTTTATCGCAAAATCATTCCGCCATTGCACGAGGCTTTCAATCTTCTTATAATTAAATTATTTCGGAATCTGTATTTTAAGCCAGTATTTATTATATAATTTTTTTCATCACATTTATTTCCCGTAACCTTCGTAGTTTTACCGTAACCCTGCAGCCATGCCAGCGCTCGAGATTTTAACGCTCTTATTTATCCATCAATATTATCAATGCTCCGCTTCCGTGCTAGTTTTATACAAAGTCTTTGTCGACAGAAATTTTGTGTTTGTTTCAAGCATTGATTTAAAAAAGTAAGAGATGCAATGAAATCATACGTCCCAATTGACCGAGCGCTACCGCGGTTATTGTTTTGAGTGTTGCGTTTGCAGTACTTTTCATATCAGTAATAGCTTTTAAGTCATAAAATCAATGTTGCGGCAAAAAATAATAAATTACTGCTAACTTTGCGGTAGAGTAGTTGTGTAATTTAAAAATCTTCTGAAAACAATCTATTTATCTATATATATTCATTAAATTAAAAATTTGATACAGTATTTACCTTCGCAACAAGTCTTGTGCAATACACAAATATAAATTGAATATTTAAATGTTCTTTTTGTTTCTTTTTGTACGTCAAAGCTGTAAAATTATATAGGCAAAGTATAATATACATGAAAACTATATTAGAGAAAAAGCTAATAATGTGGTTCTGTATCGAAAAAACAGTGTCCATATTTATTACTGTTTGAATGAAAATCAACGAAACATTATCTAGCTTGGTAAACAAATCTTATTTAAACATAAACAAAGCCTTGTACAAATTCATTAAAAAAATGTCAAAAGTCTAGCATGACTATTTCCGCGTAAGAAGGATGTGCGCTCATAATTATAAGCATTACGAATGACGAAGTGAGAGAGAGGGGAAGACAGCAACGAATATGAAAAAAAGGGAGGAGAGCGCGAATCTCTTTGTGCAGTGGCGCGCATCTCTCGCGACTAATAATTTTCGTCCTTCGTGCGGCGCGCATGGTGAAATCAGTCACGATTCGTTTGAGCGGCCAGGCCGCTTTTCCGCTTCCTGAACGTCGTTTCTGTTCCCGAATCTCGACTTCCGTTCTGCTTGAAATTGCGGCTCTCTTGACTCGAGCATCCCGCGAGGTTTCGGCTGCGCGTAAAAAGATGTGCGTACCGAGAGAGAGAGAGAGGGGGGGAGAGAGAGAGAGAGAGAGAGAGAGTGCCGATTTGGAGGCCGAGGATTGCATAATGCAAAGCCCGCCGTGCGCATGTAATTGGCCGTGCGCGCGAGCGCGCGCGCCACGTAAGCGAAATAGAATAGAAGACACGAGCGCTGATTTTTTAAGATTGCCTTTATCTGTCATCGGGGACCTGTTATTATACGGCCGACGTTTTCACATGCGCATGTAAATTCGCGTGCACATACATATATCTTTATCCTTATTATTTCCCGAGGAGCTCTCTACGCGGGGATGATTGCTCGTCCTTCCTCTTTTTCTTTCTCGCGCGCGCGCTCACGACAATTACGCGATCTTGTCGCGCGTGACCGCGCGGGAGAGTGGCATTTTTTCTTTTATCGTTATTGTCTTCCTTATTTAATCATACAAATAGCCGGCAGGTCTCATTCCACGCGAGGACAATCCTCAATCTTCCTTCCCTTCGCCGCAACTGTCGCATGCACGCGATCGATTTGCACACAGCCGACGCGCGCTGAAATTTCAATTCCGAGACGAAATCCGCAGGCGCGTCAATCATTCGGAAATGCATTCCGAGAGGTGCGCGTAGATAGCATCGCGAGAAAGAGAAGTTAATGTTCAAGATTTTTCTTCACCTCTAAATTGTCTCAGGCGCATTAAATCATATCTACGCGCGGAGCGGCATTATATAAAAACGCGATCCACGCGAGTAAGCGCTATGCAGAATTAGATAAATGTTACCCTTGCCGCGAAGGCAAATGAAATAAAGCCTCCTTTATGAATGGCTCATTAAAGCGCACAATAAATTCAATCGCCGCCCGAGCCTCTTGGAAAAAGTCGGATAATCGCGTGTGGCTGCAGCTCTTTGATTGTAACGATCGATTGTCCCGCGAACACGTACAGCTTTAATCGAATCAAGGCGCTCGTGGCAAAAGCCAAGAGGCGTTTTTGCTTTTCTATCTCTCGAAAGTTATATCACTCGAGCGTATCATGCAAAGAGAGGCGCGAGGATAATTGCGTAAACACATTAATCGCACCTGAGCTTCTGTACGACAAAGTCGCTGGCACCGTAAGCTTTGACGTCTCTGGCCGTGATCTTGAGGCCGCCGGTGCCCTCGGCCGCGACGAGCTCCTTCAGGAGCAGCGGCTCCAGTGTGGGGATGTTGTACTCCGGCACGCCGGTCATCAGCTTGGGGCGCAGATCCTCCACGCTCTTCTTGATGCACGTCTCGATGTCCGGGTCGTTGCGCTTGCACACGTGAAGGAACTCGGCTAAAAGAAAAAACAGGCGAGGTGGCTCGAGAAAGGCTGTCTTTTTACAAGTTTTTCTGTACTACTAACTTGTAGAAGAACTAGAACGATTAGTGAGATTCTAACGTGATAAAGACTCATTTTCACGTATTGCGAATGGTTATGAAAAAATTTAAGGCGGCAACTAGTTGTTGCTAGAAGCGCCACTAGGATTGAAGCATTCCAAATTATGGTATGAAAGTAGCAATCGTTTCTGAGAAATGATAGATTGTAACGAGCATCAACTACGTCTGCTTAAACTGCAATTGTTTAAAGGCCGGTAAGAAATGGGTATTATCGCAGTAAAACATATGCAGAACAGGAAGTAAGTTTTGTACAAATGAAGAAATGTTATATTATGTTATAATGTTATAATCGAGGAAAGTTTGTTTTGAAAATTAGTCGCTGAGTCTAGGAGTGATAAATAAGAGAGAGAAGGCGAATGAGAAAATGGTACTCACGCAGTTCGAGGGCGAGGGAGCAGTCCAGGGTGGCGCAAAGCAGCAGTGCGAGGAGAGTTCCGCGTAGCATGGTTGCGACTAGGTGGATGACACAGTCGTGCGTTGAAAATGCGAGAGATCGAACTAAAAACCGGCGGCTCACTCTCGCCCGGGCTACAATTGGACTTGGGAGATGGTCTCGTGCAAGTGGATAGAATGATGCCGGTGTTGTGGACCTTATAGCGGTCCCCTCTCCAGGCCTACCTAAGTGAAACCATTGTGCGGACAAATATCTCCGTCTCTTTCTGTTTTCGAAGCGCGGACCTCCCCACCAAGAGGCATCGGACTGGCGACGCGGCGATGCACACGCGGATCACGTACGTGTGCGCGGGCAGCGCGGGCACACGTGATACACGTTATCTGGAGATCCGATCCCCGCGGTGCCCGTCTCTCTCTCTCTCTGTCTCCCGCTCGCTGCCGTGACGCTTTTCTCTCTCAGCTCGTAATCCTCCCTCTCCCCGGCGCGCGTATCGCGCGCAGAATGCAACGAACGTGGCGGGGGTTATACCTGAAAGGGGAGGGCCAAGTTCGCGCGATTGACTTTGGCCTTCGCCGAGGAGGAGTCGTGTTTGCTCACTGGTATGCAATTTTCCCTCTCGCAGAAGAAGAAATTTCGGCGCGCGTCGCTAGAATTTTTATCGCGCGCCTCGCCTTCTGTATCTGTATGTATCTGTGTGTGTGTGCGTGTGTGTGCGTGTGTGCGCGTGTGTGTGTGTGTGTGTAAACTGTTTGCCTCTCTTATTCGGCTTTTCTCTAAGCGGCACCTCATCCGCAGAGTCCGAGTATGAACTCATCGTGTCGAATTTCTTTCACAAACCGAGAGCGATTCACGTTTATGTAGAGCACGTAGTTGGCCCGTGCGCGCCGGAAAGCGCTGAATCACATTTGTGCGAGAAGAACCGGTGTGCGGACACAACTTTATCCTGCGGCCTGGCAATGTAATTATATTTTGACAGTGACCGAACGAAATTTCGGGAATTTCCAGGCCAAATGCGCGAAGCCATTTTTTTCCACGTTTTTTGCCTTCTAATGGCTTCGGTCCGCGCACACCGCTAAATTTTCCATTCTGATGAACAACAATATATGTATGGTAAAGTGCGTTATTTGAATTGTTTTTCTTCTTTGTCTTTTCACATTTTCGGCATTACGGCGATACCAAATATTCCAGCGCTGCTTTTGGTACGGTGTCAAACATATAATCTGTCATTTCACTCACATCGTGTCATTAATTTTCATTTTTTCGATATTAAATAACGAATTCAGAAGCGATTTCCGGCAAATTCTAATTGGTATATACTTATGTTTTTATTTACGTGATTTTTAAAGAGCGATGACTTGTAAAATTCTTCGGAAATAAGCTTTGAGATAATTGTAACGTTACCGTAATTATAAATTTGTACGTACAGTCTTTGGTATGCAATCATTAAATAAAAATATTTAAAAAAAACCGTCACCGAAGCCTGAATCACTGAAACTTTTAATTTTTAAAATCACTTCAAAACATTACTTTCACTATATTATATATCATCAATCCACATGAAATAATAAACTTTCAAGACCTTTTAAAGCCTGAAATTTTGATGTACCTGTACTTTGTAGAGGGAAAATACCACAGTAAAAGTATGTATAAATACTCTCTCGCGATCGAATCCTTGCATATATCTATCCGGTTAATCTGTGTAACCTTTTTTAATGCCTTTTCTGTATATCATTGATTACAACTTAATCTGAGAAGTCATTTAGTGCACAGATATAAATATACTCTTATTCAAAATAAAATTTAAAATTTAAAAACATCCTTTTTGAAAAAAATTGACATTACACTGTCAAAAAACTTCTATATATATATATATATATATATTGCAAATATCGTTTAGAATTTTCAGATTGAATTTGAGTTTGAAATTAAATTAATTCACTTTCAGAATACAACTATTAAGTTGACAATTTTTTGCATATAATGACAGTCTGATAGTTAAGGAAAAGCCGCTACCAATTTATTGGGAATAAGCTTCCTCAAACTAAAGTTATTTTTCTAGTACATGGATTGTTTATAGATAAATAATTGTCATTTATCATCGTGCATATATATCTTTTACATTTTTTATTTTCTCGAAAACAAGTGAAGATAGCCTCTTGAAATTTTAGCTAAATGTTGTTTGAAGAAGCAAAAATTCTCTCTCTCTCTCTCTCTCTCTCTCTCTCTCTCTTTTTGCTTCTTCAAACGACATTTAGCTAAAATTTCAAGAGGCTATCTTCACTTGTTTTCGAGAAAATAAAAAATGTAAAAGATATATATGCACGATGATAAATGACAATTATTTATCTATAAACAATCCATGTACTAGAAAAATAACTTTAGTTTGAGGAAGCTTATTCCCAATAAATTGGTAGCGGCTTTTCCTTAACTATCAGACTGTCATTATATGCAAAAAATTGTCAACTTAATAGTTGTATTCTGAAAGTGAATTAATTTAATTTCAAACTCAAATTCAATCTGAAAATTCTAAACGATATTTGCAATCTACATGAAAAAACATCGTGACATTGGTGAGCGCGCAGTCACCACTAGGATAAAATAAAACTACAATAAAAGTTTTTTCGATCCTTCCCTAATTATATAAAAATGAGTATAGCCCCTAATGGATCGAAAAAATCAACACCTCTTGAAAACTCAAAGATATCCATAAATTTCTTCATTTCTTTCAATTTTTTGCATTGAGGAAGGCGCTGCCGGAATCTTCCGCGTTTTTTGAGACGTCCCCTTTCCAAGGATCGTAACGCGTGTAAGTACGTGCGTGCCGCTTCCTCAACCAGCGACGGGGTCGGCTAATGTCGCCCAGCGAGGAAAACTTGTTATTTATTTGACGCTTGCCCCCTTATGTCGGCTCTCTTCAATGGGATCGTATCATGACTCATCCTCGAAACAAACGTTCTTTTCGCGGGGACCATGAAACGAAGCCGTACTTGATGTTTCAACTTGATGATTTAGGTACCGGCGATGCATAGCCGCATAGCGTAAGTAAAGCGAGATAATTTATGTTTTCTTTTTTCATCTCATACTTCAGATCGTTACCATTTTCCGATTTTGTTTTTGCTTGTTCATGCTCTTGATGAGATCACGAGACAATTGATAGTTGTAATATAAGAGTCAATCATTTCTAACGGTTTTCTTGCACAAATATTTTCATTTATCAAAATAATGTTTCTGTCTATCACAAAGGTTCCATACAATTTGCAAAAAATTAAAAAATTTATGAAATTATAAAAAAAAAACTTTACTCATATCCAATGTCAAAATGCAAAATATTTGTTTGGAAAATTATGACGTCAGTCTTATAGTTGTGAATTTTTGAATGATTATCTGTTAAAGTATTTCATTTTTATTATACAATTTTTCACGTTTTGTAATATTGAAGCCGTATATATGTATTTTGTTGTAATTTTATTAAGTTTTTTATTCGAAAAAAGAAAGATTAGATTTACTCTTTAAGATTAATAGTCACCTTGTAATGACATTAAGTGTATATTTTAATGGAAGATAATTGTCTTTTATAAATCATTAAAAGAAATTCTTTACAATGATATTAAGTTATGCATTATAAGTTATCGATTAGTGTACGACATAAAAATATTAAAAAGCATTTCGTGTGAATGATATCCTTTCTATAAAAATCCTATTCGAGAATATCGAATTTTCGATAAAAGAGATGAACATAGGCGCGTAAAGCACGCGCTAGTGCCAATATAATTTTGATTTTAAAAATATTGGTGTTAGAAATCGTCTTCTTCTGTCATGTAACAAAAATAAAGCAACTTGTGCATATACTTAAAACTTTCTAAAAATTATTATTTTTTATACTTTTTTAGTACACACAGAAATAATAAAATAATAATAAAATAGTCTTGGCTTCATAATTTCATTGTTAGTTATTATAAAGTAATCAATATGTTTATATCAATAGCTGATTTAATGTCACTTAATTCATCAAAGTCAAGGAAGATCGTCGTACCCCGATGGAAATGGAAAATGTAGTTCATTTATTTATAGACTAGCATTAATTTAGCGCGTTACGCGCGCTCTCTTCCCTATTCTCGATTTCTTTCGAGTTTCGAGATCGATTCGAGATTTCGAGATACCTCGCAAAAACGCTCGAAAACCGAACGAATCTCGATCGCTCAATTTATATTAAGGAAATAAGTGTAGCTAAATGTGGCAATTGGAACATTTTTTACATTTATATACATTTTCAATGTACAATATAGTTAGTGAAAAGTTGAGAAATACATTTTTTACATGAATATACATTTATAAATACACTTACATACATCTTTTTACATTTTCTTAAATTTCCATTACATAAGACTTATACATATAATTTACAAGCTGTACGAAAATGTATATAAATATAAAAAAATGTATTTACATTTATTAAATTCCATTATTTATGACATCAAAATAAAATATATATTGGAAATAAACATAAGTTTCCGTAATAAAATATATATAAATGTAAATGTAAATAAATGTAAATTCGTGTTCCAATTGCAACCTTTACATACACTTATTTACATTTATATACGTTTTATTACAAAAATTTGCCCTGTTTTACATTTATTTACATTTTCGATTTCCACCAGGGTACTTTGCTAAGAATTGTACCTCAACAAGATTGGATTACGAGTACATCTAGTTATAATATCGCAACTTATAATTTCGAAACTACACATCTTTTTATTACGAAGAAACTGCACATTTGAATGGTTACGAATTAAACTATATACACATTGTTATGAAGATTATATACGAAAAAAAAAAACATGACAAGACTATTTAATTTTTGCAAGCATCATAATAGTAGCATTCCTACCTAAAACAATATTAAAAAGTAATTATCGCGTTTTTATTTACGAATTTGAACTCAACAATGCTGGTTAAATACAAAAGTACTTTAATTTTTTTAAGTTTTGAACTCATAAAAAATTCCTGGAAATACAATATCACAGAGTAACCATTAACTAGCAACGCATTTAGCAATGCCAATGGCAATGACATTAGCAGCCGATTAGAGGAACCTGACGTCGAAGATTGTCGCTGCAGACGAATAATTCACGACAATTTTTTATCGCTATTATAATTCAATTACAAATAAGCTTTCTTCTTATTTTTTCTGGATGAATCACAAAATCAATAAAACTTGGAAGTGTGCATTTAAAAAAACTTCGTAAGTGTAGTTTTTGCGAAGCGTCTACCAGCGGTAAGTGTCGATTGCAAGGTGCCTTATAATAATACAAAACGTAAGCGACCAAAGAATATTATTTTTTTTTTCCTACAAAGCTCGTCTATCATTGTAACGATGAAGAGCTTGTAAACATTACTTCCTAAAATTTTGTACATATTAAGCTAAACGGTTTAGCTTGTAGTATCATAAATTGAATAATTTTAAACTACTTATAAATTTATAGATAAAAGATGTACTCTGCATCAATTCCAAAAATTTATCACACAAAAAGTAAATTCTCAACTAGATGCAGATGTAAAAAATAAACCGATAAGTAGTCCCGCATAAAAATTACATCGAATCCTTAAATAAAATATTTCTTTAATTTAATAATTTGAATGCTGATCACAGGTTTGAATATTAATTTATAAAACTAAAACGTCTAACTTCAATATTTATAATTAATAAAGGAAAGTTTATGAATATTGTTTCGTAAGTGGGAATTAAATAATAAAGTGTGAAAAAATAAGCGACGTGCGGGATGCTAACGCACGGACATGCGGTTTGTAATAGTTTCGCGCTCAACCTGCACGGAGTTAATGCCCCGATGCCACGATGAGTGCATCGCGAGCTTATAGTTGTTCTTTTGCTGAGTTGACGGTCTCTCGTCTTCGCAAACGTCGACGGAAGCCTCCGTGACAATATTTTCAGAGAATCACAAAAAATGATCATTGTATTTTTATTCGAAAATCAAATCGTAACTTGGTTATTCAGTTTCCTTTCACAGAATCCTGAACAACGAAGCCAATGTAAATCGAGAGTCATTTCTATTCCGCGAAGGAGCCAGTAGAAAAAAGTCATAAAATTTCGAAACTGCTCGCACGCATCATTTGTAAAAAAAAAAACCTGCTGTCAAATTGTCAAGGGAAAATCCAGAGGTGAAACAATGCTGCGCACGAGCGAGCACACGGGCAACTTGTTCAGGGAAAATTAATCATTCCGGCGGGCCGTGTGCAACGAAAAACGAAATCGTCTCTCCTCTCCTTTTTTTCTTAGGGTCAAGCCGAGGAGTCTTGCACGTCTGTTATCAAGACAACGTGACATAATTATTACATAACGAAACGTAGTCAAGAGTGCGCTCATTACGCGATCCGCCGGAATGAGCGGATATGCACGGGGGACATTACCGACATTTCGAGGGTGTATAATCAAGGCTGACATTTATTTATTGCTCTATCGTCCGAATTTGCCCAGCTCTATTCTTGAACTTGACATTCCGAGCTTGGACTTTTCTCCCGCGCCTCGTGCATGTATACAAGACCAGCTGAATGTTGGTCGAATTACTTGAAAATACGACCATAACCTTCAAAAGATTGCTACCATTTTTTCATCGTATGGCTAATTTATATAATTTAATGTTAATGCTTGCTATGCCAAAAATAATACGTTATAACGATTTGTCATGGCCAATTACTTTTCTAATTTTTACATTGTTTTTTTTATCTAATACGGTCAGAGACAAAAAATTTAAGTTTATATTGGTGTAATAAGCAAATTTTTATCTGACATTCATCGTAAACCATGTAAATATTCAGGCTATCTAACTGGTTTACAAAAAAATTTTGCAATTCGCTGAGTATCCCAATGATTCAGCGACGTATAAGCGTAAGCCTGATCCTCTCTATTTGCATGCGGATAAAATTTTAATTTTCCAACGAAGGCTGTACTGTATTGTCCTTAGCCTAGACAAATAATCTCAAAATTTAGTTGGTAATTGGTTTTATATTATATAATTCAACTTAGGAATAGCCTAGCAGGCCAGTAGTACAATTGCCGATTTATTTTTTTTTTAATGTTTCAACAATGAATCCTAACATACAATGCCCGCGAAACAATTATGATTAATTCTGACATTATAAAATGTTGCAAAGAATATTCACGTAGCGTAAATTTGTCTTCGATTCTTCAGCAAGTGTTGAGCAAAATGTGTCAACTATCTTTATAATGAAAGAAAATCAAAGGCGCAGACTCCTTTCTACTTGTGACGTAGATACAATTTTTTGCCATTCTTTTTACAAAGCGTTCAGACATTTACGAACGTTCTTCTCATCTTAATAATGATAATAACTGTCAAGATTAATGCGTGAATCGTTCTTAACCTATATTTCTACAGCCGACGTAGAAAAACACATGATATTCATCGCTACTTTCTTTTTTTTGTCATAACAAAATATTAAAATAAAAAAGAAAATGAAAACAAAAGAAAATTAAATGAATAACAATATGTCAATTAGAGCTTATCTAGCCACTATTGTGTACGTGAGTGTGGTTTTAGAGAAATTTTAAGATGAGAATCACGCTTTCCGCATAACGTCAGGCGCCAAAGGTTCGGAATACAGATCGAGCGTAATCTGTTTTGCGAAAGTTTGCACAATGTCTTCTCTAACGTCACTGCCACGTAATTCCAATCGAAAGGAATGACGCGTAACCGCAGATACATTTGTTCGTAGAATGAAAAATTAAAAACATCGTAGTGTCACATGCAATTTTTTAATATATTTCTGTATAATTTATTAAAAAACTAATATACAAAGTAAACTGTATATTCTTAACATCTAAATTGAACGTTTTACATACCAAACGTAAGTAAGCATTAACATAAAAATGCAAAGAATAAATCACACAATATTACATATAAAATACTACTCGAGGTTGGTAATTTGCACTCATAGAACAATAAATTATAGCTTAAACTAGTAACCTATAGTATTCGACGTACGATAAATATACATTACAGCAGGTTTAAAATTTACTGAATAATGTGTAGACATTTGTCTACGATTGTTTTCAGCTCATATGTAATCGCTGATGTGAAAGCTCATAGCGAGGAGAGCAACGTGAATGTTTGTTATGTATTATGAAATTATTTAATAGTATTCAGTCTGTAACGAAGGCGTCATAAGGTACTTGGGCAAAAATCTTTTCCACGAAGGTCGACATGACTTGAACAAGTTTTCTTCTGAGATCCGGCTTCATTTCTTTCAAAAGCTCCTGGCTATTACTGTTAATGAAGAGGTTTAATGCTGCTTCTGCAAAATTAAATTATTACAAATTCAATGCAAAGCATTGCCAAAATTTATGAAAGATTCATTAATTTGTTGAAGGTGAAAAAATCAATATTGAAGATAAAAATCCATTTGTTCCACACGCATATCAATATGTTATTTTAAAAATTTAACAAAATATCTAAAGTACTCTACGTTGATTCAAGGCAAAAGATGTATCATATTGCGAGATATTTGAAATACTAACACACATTAGCTGTGCAATTTAAGATTATAGACAGTTTACTTACGGAGAATAGTGTTGCCATCGTGGACATTTTCCACGCCCATCTTGATATCTCGTACTGTGAAGTCCATCTTGAGCTGTTGAAGCCTAAGAAATTTCTGACCTTGAACTGCGTATGGTCTGGCTCTAATAAAAACTTTGGCTTTAACTCCATCTGAAAGCCGTTCGTTCCACATAATCCAATTAATTATTCTCTCCCTCTTATACAATATAAGAAATGTCAATTGCACATATATGTACTAAGCATTAAAATTATATGAAACTCGAGAAAGAAGAACACCGGTCGACTTGAACAAATAAATTCAGAAAAATTGATATTCCAAAACGATATAATAAGATATTCCAAAATTATGAAGTACTGTGCACATACTAATCGATCCTATATTCATAAATAGCGTTCGAGACTTTTCGAGAAGTGCATAAATATTCAATTTTTGTATATAACAAGTTTGACTATAATTTTAATTTATCTGATTAACGTTTGGAAAATACCGAAAAACAAGGTTAAAGCTCAAAAAGATAATATCTGTGGCTTCCCGGAAAAACCTCATAAATGACATGTTTTTCAAAATAGGTTTTATGCCTTATTTCTTATCTTCGAACAGTCTTCTATCTCGTAACATGACAGAAATGACTAAAGTGCACTCCTAGTCTTGAATAAATACAAGGAAAAACGCTATAACTCCATTTTTTCAACATGTTCCCGGAATAACCATATGTCTCCATTTTCTTTTTAGAAAAACTCTCGGAAAAACCATATAACTCCACTTTTTTTCATCCAATTAATATCCTGGAAAAACGATACAACTCCACTAGACCACTTTATCAATTGAATATTTTCGAAATAAACTATATATTTAGATACATTTTACATGTATCGAAATAAACTATATATTTAGATACACAGTTAACATAGAGACGCTCATTGGCACGGCTAGTATGATAGTATATTGGTTATTGAATTCTTCCTGAACAATGAAGAATAAAAAAAGTTAGCGGAAAAACCAAATAACTCCATTCAAGGAAAAGCCATATAAGTGAAAGTCGTTTTCAAATAGACATGAACGTTATTTGGTATAGTTATTATGGTAATAAATATGTTATTTAGATTAGTATTCATAGATGAAGTGTCGCATGATCTCATTTGTCTTGATTTAAAACACCGATGCGAAACTAAAAACTCGATTTACTCGAAATAATGAAAAGTGGAGATAAGTGGTTATTCCTGGAAGCCACAGATATGATCTTTAAAGATCCGGCAATAAAATAAATAAGACTTGCTGATAGAAAATTAAGCAGCTTTCTTACCTAAGCTCTTATAAATTAGTTACACTGAAAAAAAGTCAAGGAGGCACCGCCATACTGCAGTTTGACATAAGCATGTCGTATAGGTAGGAGACCCTAACGCAAATATAGTATAGGTGTGAGAGCCATACAGTTTTGCGGTGTGCATGAGTAAAGCTGATAGAGCCATACGATATTATATTCGTAGCATCGCATTCCGGAAAAAAACGTACGTGCCTTGCTATTGTTATCGGAATGTTAATAAAGGTATAAAATTCTTAGGGATAATTACGATATTTTTGGTTATGGCGTATTAATAGTTATACTCTACTTTTAATACAAAATCAAATTGAAATTTATTTATAAACTAAATTAAATTATTTATTAAAAAAACCTTTCAATATATTTACTAGTAATTTCATCGTACTAAGTTTAAGACCATATATCATTTACAAAACGTAAAAATTTAAATTTAACCTTAGCACTTGCAAAAATTTCAAATGACATAAAGTACGCATCGGCGCGCATATCACTCGAGTGCGATGCGCATTGCTGCTATAGCTATATAAACATACCGCGAGTAATTCGAATGGCTCTCAAGCCTAGACATAGTTTGCTGTCAGGAAATAACAAAATTATTTTGTCGCAACTATTTATTTGTCGCCAAGGTGACTAATCTATATTCCTATTCTAACCATTTACATGCGATATATTTACTGCGTGGATACAAATAGTTACAGTAAAAATATGCCCTGCTAAAATTTTGTATGGCGGTGTTTCGTTGACTTCTTTTCGATTATTCGAGATTTCGAAATCGTTCGAGGGCAAAATAGATTATCTCGAATGCTCAATTTATTTTGTATGGCGGTGTTTCGTTGACTTTCTTTCAGTGTAGATTTCTTAGCTATAAATAAGCTATTCTATCAACTATAATCTAGCTAAAAACTTATAGCTACCTAATTTTTTGTTAACCTTTTACCTCTCTAAATGTAAAGTAGTGAAAAAATCGCTATTCTGGAGTGAAAAGTAGATCACTTCCGAAATAGTGAATATATACACTCCGAAATAGTGGGCATCCACTATTTCCCCAGTGTATATTAACTTTTTTAAATAGTGGATGCCCACTATTTCGAAGTGCATATCCATTATTTCGGAAGTGACCTACTTTTCACTCCAGAATAGTGGTTTTTTAACTATTTTACATTTAGAGAGATAAATTAACTAATTTATCTAGCTAAGAATTGGTAAAGCTTTGAGAATATTGATCTTTCAAGGTTTTTCCACGAATCTAATATTTTTCTAAGAAATATCGATATTTAGTCCCAAGAAACGATATTTGCGATACAGGGACCGATTAAGAAAATGGCGATGAAAAGGCGTTCTCCTTTCTATTCTTTGTAGCTTGTTTCGATTTACCCACAATTATTAATAAGTAAAAATCTAACAGTAAGATACAATTAGTTTAAACAAAAACTAATACGATCTAGACACGGTGATGCCTTCAACACCAGACGTTATATACGATACGAATTTTGTCTATTTGTGTATTTTGGTCTCATAGCCATATGTAAAGTTAGTTGAAAAATGGGTAATTTATATTACCGGCGTTTCCAGCTGATTTTTCGCTAAAAATGAATGATATTCTAAAAATCTAGCTACTTTATAGCTTAAGATTGTTGCCGCAGGGCTGTCGGTAGAGGCGAAAAGAGGCATAAAAGTAGTCCCTCTTGTAAAATAGTAAACGCCTGAGCGTTGATAAACCAGTCGCAGCCAGACAGGTCACCTACCAGACGGTTGCCTACCAGCCAGGCGCGATCGCGAAAAATTCCGGCCGGTATTTTAATATCGCAGTCGCAGGTGATACGAGTATAAGCAGCTGCGAGGCGGGCGTGATACCAACCGTACTCTCCCCAGTAGTCGCCGGCGCCGCTGGCCTGGACGAGAATGAGCGTGCCGCTCGATCGGTACTTGGCTGCCGCGCGGATCTTGGGTATCGAGAGGGCGAGCTGCAGCTGCACCTCCTCGTCGCTGAGGCGGGCGCGCACGCCGGTCACGCGCACCGCAGAGACGCCGCGAGCCGTTATCTCCTTGAACTGGGCCTTGTAGCCGTTGGGCCCGCCGCCCAGGGCGATGTGCAGCTCGTCCAGGATTATAGGTTCGACGTCCGAGTAGCCCAGCTGTGGTAGGCCTGGAATTTACATTTCTTATTATTCTTCATTCTTCCTTGGAACTTATTATTTCGATTTTATTATAATGTAATATTTCAGTTGCTTTTATCTCAAATTTCTGCACCTCGAATGTTTATCGACATACTACCGTCACAAGTTAGTTTAATAAATTATACATATATCTATATTTAGCATAATATAATTGCCATTATAAACAGACACACTTTAACGGCTTTACAAATTGAAATTCCCGCAGTTTGAACGTCTCATTCAATTTCGGTACTTGTACATAACGAAATAGCAAAAGCAAAAAGGTAAATTACTCTCTTAGAACGAATGAGTATTGATATTAAAATTTCGCATCTGCTATTTGTACGACAGATTTATGTACACAAAGTATATACACGGAGAAAGAAGTCCTGCTATTTTTGCGGCATATAGGGGAGGGCGGGGCATAACGTGTCCGGTAGTTAAGATTGACACCCTCATATTTTTAATATTAATGAATGCAAAAAATGTCATTTTTACGTAAACCTAATTAGATATGCTTTTAGAATTTTCCTCTATACTTTTGAGATTATAGATAATGTTTAACATTTAATTTAATAAGATTGAAAATCGGTGCTTAGAAACAAGGTTGACTTCATTTTTAAGTCGCTTGGAGCAACGAGAAAATGATTTTTTTCTAAATGAGACCAAACCTATTTGATAGTTTCAACTTTTATCTTTCAAGCCCTGTTTTTCTTATTTTCAGAAAATCTTTATAAATAATATAATTAAAAAATGAAAATGGTATTAAAATGGGGCATGACGTTACACCCTGGCGGGGCACGCGTGGCACACTCGGGCGTATCAGTCCGCCGCGGCGGCCGCCGAGCGAAGTGATGTAACCTACAAACCAAAAACGGAGCAAGATGGGTTAACAATTACTACGCAGTGCAATAATTTAGTTTTAACTAGTTTTTAGTTTCAATTATTACATTAATAAGTAAATAACGATTATTTCGACTGCGTATTAAGTTATATTTAGAGTAGAAAAAACAATGGTAAGAAAGTATATAAAAAAAACAGATAAATATAATTGGAGTAATGAACAAATGCACTAAAATTTAAAATTTTCAATAGACTGATTAATTATTTGATTTTTGAAAATTTTATTATGGCATAATTATTAAAGACTTAATTATTGGAAAAAATAATTGAAAAATACCTATAGTAAAATATTAAATTTTTGATCGTGCCATGCGTGCCCCGTCGGGTGCCACAATCCACCCGCCGGTGGGGCACGTAGAGCATTTTTTTTCAGAATTTCTTTTCTGTATTTTATCAATAATTAAAAGAAAATGAAGAAAAAGTTAATAGTTTATTTTATTTTATTTTTTTCTGATCTAACTATTCCGTTTTTGTACATTTTGAAATAATACACGGTTTAGTTGTTATTTTTAATCAAAGTTAGGGTGTCACACGTGCCCTGCCCTCCCCTACTGCTATTTTAGCAGAACTTTTGATGCACGGCAGATCCTGCCATTTTCGCTTTAGACTACAGCAGTTTTAGCAGTATGGTGCGCAGCAATACACTATGCCAGCGGCTTAGTAGAAATCTACTACTAAAACTGTGGCAACTATTCAAAACGAATAAAAAGTTAATACAATAAGACTATATGTTTTCAATGTATTTATTATGGTATAATTTGACCTTAAACTCTCAGGCACACAAAAGTATGTTTTTATAGGTTAGAAATTAAATATTTACTCTTCGTCGCTAGGCTCTAATGGCAGGAAACTCCAGCCAAAACTGCAGTAACTTACAGCTAATGTACGTTTTCTAATGTTGCTTCCAAATTCGCGGTACAGAGTTCAGCAGTAGCAACAGGACTTTTTTCTCCGTGTATACATATATAATGGAATATAATTTCTCTAGTCAGATATCAAAACAAAAGAAACGTCACAGTGAGGTGTTTTGGGACTTATACTCTGAATTAAAGTTCTGTCGTACAAATAGCATCAGCCTCAAAATTTTACGTCATGTTACTCATTTTCAAAGAGAACACAGCTCAATCATTTATAATATACAAAATCGTATAAAATTATGTATCGAGTAAGAAAAACACCGTACATCAACCAATAATTAGTGGCACAATTTTCTTTATCGTCATTATTCATTAGATATTTGCCTATCTTCCCAAATGGTATTTCGCAAAAAGGCAAGTTTTGCAATTGCGGTCGGTGAAGATTAAAGGCCCCGTTAGGAGTGTGCCGAAGCTTCACGAAATGCGCGCTACTTGCGGTCGACGCAAATGTATTTTTTTTCGCGGTTCAACATACGGGCTAACTCATGAGCGCCTCGCGCAGTCAATATTTGACTGAAAGGAAACTACTTCGCGTCGAGTGCTCTGCAATGCGATGTGTGATGGCTTCGCGCGGCCCGAATGTAGGACATTGGGTAACGACGATTCAAATACACCGTTATAACCTGCTTTTTCACCTCGCGTCTCCACCTTTTTCCCGTATTCCTATAGGCCTGCAACTTCCCGTTCGCACTTTCCAAAGAAATTGCTGCGATTTTTCCGTGTCGCGAAACAAGCCGACCCTTCCGCCGTTTATCACGCAAACTGACACTTGAAATTTTACCCTCTATTTTTATTTTCATGACGAATTCTATCGATCTACTGTTGTAACGGGGTTCAACATTTTCATCAACTTAAAATATTACTTTGACTTGTTGACATTTTAAATTGATTCTTTGGTACCTCTTCAATCACACAATTTAGGGCTTAAATACCGTTTTATTCAAATTGCAGAATATCAGGTTTCGGAAAGGAATTTAAATTTTATGTTTACAGTTTAAGCTTTTTGAAACGGTACTTTAACTTTGAATATACATGAATTTGGGCTCTATCTTTTTCAAATTCTTGAAAATTTCAGAAGAAAAAAGTTCTAAAATTTTATTTACTTAAAAAAAGGTCAAAATTAAATTTGTCATTGTGTCGAAAAATCGAAAATTAAAAAATTATAAAAAATGTGTCATGCTTTCTTATCGAGACGAGTAATAGTTATTATAATGATTATTATCAATGAATAAAAATGATTAAAGTTTCGTTTTTAAAAATGTATGATTTTTAAGTGGTTCTTGTCAAGTGGTTCTTGTAAGCGCGGCATTAGCGAACATCATCGTCAATTGGAATGATTAAATCTCTCGAATCCACTTTCGTCCCCGTAGACTCACCTGTTCTGAAATTCTCGGCTAGCGTGTTGGCCGACCTCGTCAGACAGCTCTCCAGCTCGGGGTCGCTCTTCGTGCACGTGTCCAGGAACTCCAGGCCCCTATACTTGCCCCGAGCCTGGACGAGTCCCGTCGCCGCGACGACGAGGATGCTCGCGAGGAACGTCGCGTGCTGCATCTTGAGAGATCTCTTCTTCGCTGTGTCTGTCTCGCGTCACCCACGTACCCCGTGTGCGTCAAGCCGATCGAACCCGTTCGCGACGAATGACCGGTTCTAAGAGATGCGCCCGGACTTATAGTACCTTGACATTGCCCCCGCGGGAACGTCGGAAACCCCGGGAGTGGGGCAGCGGCGGCGACGGCGGCGCGCGCGGGGACTTTCTTCAAAAGCGATAATAAGAGCCGTCGCGCTCCGCCTGAGGCCCATTATCTCCCCTCCCCCATCGCGGGAGAACTTTTCTCTCCGGAGATGAGGAGCTGCGCTCTGCGATGGCCTTCGGGCATGTGTACGCGGACCTGTTTCCATGCGAGCACGTGTGTCACGTGTACAACTACAAATAGTGACCAGGAAACATTTCACGGGCTTCTATTTAGTCACGAGCGGCTCTCTCATTATTTACACCGAATTCTCTTCATAACAAATTCCTTCCATCTTTTCACTTCGCTTTCGCTTTTCGACGGCGCGATAACTTGCTCACCGGTCCATTATCGCGCAGCGAATACTGAGCGCCAAGGCAGAATGTGGATCGAGTAACTGCTGGCCTTTCATGCTGCGTACATGAGCAATTCTACAGAAAATCCACACTCAAAAGGTTAACAACATTTTTAAATGTCCAACCAACGTAAACAGTCTTGATACGCTGTTTTAACCGCAGATCAATTTTTCTTATGGAAATTTAATTTGAGAAAAATTAACGAAAAACGCTCACTCGTGAACCAATATTAAGCTCCCAAGGACACAAACAACATTTCCACAAGAAGAATGTAGAAAAAGGAGAGCTTTAATTTCAGCTAAGAATCGTCAAAATCGGAATACCCTGTGCAAAATTACGTACATTTCAAAATCGCGAAAAATGAACAAAAATTATCATATCTTAAGGTGACTCATGCGGGCTGCAGAGCTAAAGCTGTGAAAATTTTTTACGAAGATCCATTTACACATTCCAATCTGAAAACTGATATGACAGGAAAAAGGGTTCTTAACATAACTGAACAAATTTTTGTTAGAAACTTTTGAATGTTGCAAAAGTAGATTTTGTCCACTAAACAAAAATTCAATAAGTATTTATAATCTTTTTTATTTTTCATTCAATTTTAATTTGCAAGGTCTCATTTTCTTCCTTGTTCAATTTCAGGGGGAGGTACCAATATAAAAATTGGAAAATTTTCAAAACCTGCAAAGTTATATGCAATTGTTTGTAGATTTCTCACTGAATTTTATAAACAATTGCATATAAGGTTTTGAGAATTTTCCAATTTTTATATTGGTACCTCCCCCTGAAATTGAACAAGGAAGAAAATGAGACCTTGCAAATTAAAATTGAATGCAAAACAAAAAAGATTATAAATACTTATTGAATTGCTTTTTACTGGACAAAATCTACTTTTGCAATATTAGAAATTTTCTAACAAAAATTTTTTCCATTATGTTAAGAACCCTTTTTCCTGTCATATCCGTTTTCAGATTGGAATGTGTAATTGAATCTCCGTAAAAAATTTTGAAAGCTTTAGGTCTACCAGCTTTTTTCTTCTAATTAAAGCACTTTTCTTCTAATTTGATTTTCTTCTTGTGGAAAATTTGTTTGCGCCTTTGAAATTTTAATATTGGTTAATAATAATCAGTGGCGATTTTTCGTTCATTTTTTCACGTTAAATTTCCATAAGAAAAATTATCTACGAAGTTAAAACAGTATACAAAACTGTTTTCGTTGGTTAGATACTTTTCTCGTCTGTTTTATGACCTATAAAACAAGAACAAATTTATCAAATTTTTTTTGCTTCCTTATAGAGGAAGCTTTGTAACGGTGAAAAAAATTTTCGAGGCAAAAAATGTTCAAAAAGATGTTTTAAGGCGATATATATCGATATTCGTGATTTTGAGATAATTTTTTTCGTGGATGTATGTGTGTGTGTATGTGTATGTGTGTGTGTGTGTGTGTGTGTGTGTGTTACATCTCGGAAACGAATCGACCGATTTTCGTCGGACAAAGACTATTCTTTTCGTCTCGCGAAAAAACTCGGTACCCTGATGGATTTGAGTTTTTATTGATTTTCTTTTTTTTATAAACAAAAAACGATTTTGAATTTTTAGTTTTTTTTATTTTTTTACATCTTACAGTGTTACGTATGAGAGGCTTCTATTTCTCGTGGCCAGTCTGGGTTATAAGCCCAGAAAGGTGCACAATGAAGTGTAACACGTGTGTGTGTGTGTGTGTGTGTGTGTGTGTGTGTGTGTGTGTGTGTATTGAATAATTAGTTATAGAGTTTATTATTTTGAACTGTTATCGCGAGAGAGCGAGAGATACTCCTAATTCAATGTGCGCCACGTGGTAGTTTCTCGATGGCAGGAAGGGACTTGGACGAGGCTCGGTGAACTCGGTTGTCAGTCGTCTCGGCAGGTCAACGTGGTGGCTGGGTTGATGATCGTCATGACTTCCTCTCGTGCAGCGTTGGTCGTAGCCTCGGTCTCTCTCTTTAGCTAGGCCTCTCTCGGTAGCGTCCTAGCCTCGGTCTCTCTGTCTCTCTCTCTCTTTGGCTAGTTTTCTCTCGTGGTGTGCTACCGCTTTTATAGGCAAACTTAGTGTAGCCCCTTCTTCTTCCAATCACCTACCGGTGGGACTATTGCCGATCCGTCTCTGAACTCCGACTTAGCGACCAAATCCCTATGTCAGCTTTTTCGTGTTCGATATAGCTGAGTTGCGGCTATCGCGGCTTCGTTCCTACGCTTCAACTGTGTGTGCGAGGCTACCACTCGTAACAACAGTCATTATTACATAATATAATGAACTTTTTTTGAAAGGTATTTAAATTGCCTATATTTTCTTTTTTTAATAATTAAATTATCTACATTCACTCTGTCATTTGTTATTAAGGAAAACGTTTTTATATTTCATAAATTAATTTCTCAAAAAATATTTTATTTATCTACTTGAAATTTTAACCACTTATTAAACTCATTGAAGACTATATTCTATATTTGATTAAATTTTCAAGAGATTATCTTCATTTGTTTTTTAGAAAAAAATTATTTTAGAAAAAATTTGCATTTTCGTTGACAAATGTTGTTTTTTATTTACAAAAACATTACCTGGTAGATAAGCCATTAGGATCACTATATAGTAATACAAAGAAAACTACCATTAGATGCAACTAACAATCTAATCTTCAAATCGAGTTCGTTGCCCAAAAAAATCGCTCCATTACGAAAAAAGATATTTGAGGTTAAAAGTTTTTTTTTTTAATTTTCAAATCGCGTTTTTTCAAAGAATACTTGATTTATTGACTTAAAATTTTAACCACTTATTAAACTCAATGAAGACTATATTTGGTTAAAATTTTAAGAAATTATCTTGTTTGTTTTTTAGAAAAAAATTATTTAAGAAAAAATTTGCGTTTTCGTTGTCGCACAATAAAAAGAGTAAAAATTATCCAATCGTCTTGAAATTTGGAACAGATGTAGCTTTTATATATCGTCAGATCGAGTTCGTTGCCCAAAAAAATCGGTCCATTACGAAAAAAGATAGTTGAGTTAAAAATTTTTTTTTTTAATTTTCGAATCACGTTTTCTTAGAGAATACTTGATTTATAGACTTAAAATTTTAACCACTTATTAAACTCATTGAAGACTATATTTGGTTAACATTTAAAGAGATTATCTTTTTTTGTATTAAGTCAAATTGTTGAACGGACAATAAAGAACAACGAATCTTCATTTGTTTTTGAGAAAAAAATTATTTTATAAAAAAAGTAGATTTTGAATAAATTTAGAATAAATTCAATTTTTAAGTCATTGCGATCGGCGAAATATCTGTGATCTCGAGATAATATCAGTCTCAAATTAAATTGATCATTTCTAGATCAATAAATATTTTATTAATTTGAAAGTCTGAGCTCTAGTTTCATAACTTACCTGTTTTTTATAATTAAGCTATTTCAATATCAACAACGTATTCCAATAGACAAATTTCATAATTCATGAATAAAAATGTATCGATCGCTGCTAGCATTGTGGTGGTTTCTGTTATCAATGCCAAACATTTTTTAATAAAAACGCAAGTTTTTTTTTAAATAACTTTTTTATCAAAAGAAATATCGATAATCTCTTGAAAATTTAACTAAATATTATAATAAATAATTGTAATAATTGGTTAAAATTTCAAATTGATCAAATATTCTCTGAGAGATATCAGTATTAAAAAACATTAAAAAAAAATTTTTAATCTCGGATATCTGGTCGTGATGATCATTTTTTTGTGTTTTTTGTGTGCAATGAATTTTTTTTATAAAATATAAAATTGTATAATAATAATTGCTTTTTAATGATAAAAAATAGAAAGAGTAAAAATAAAAGTCACAAACCATTTAACATAGTCTTACCGTATAAAATAAAGTATTTCATTTTAAATATTGGAATTAAAAATTAATTAAAGGAATCAGTAAATTAAGTTTGAGGAAGCTACGTACCAATGAATTGGCAGCGGTTTCTTTTTTAACCTGTAAGTGTGGATTTTCTGTATACACAGAGAAAAAAATATTGTATATTTTCACATAAAAGTACTATAAAATATAGTGGTGTTTGGCTACATCTATATTTTATAGAGATACAAGCAACAAAATTAAAAAAACGATGACCGGATGTTGTGAAGCACTTAAAGAGTGATTTTGATTGGTCTGTAAGGAATAGGCGCGAAAAATCGCTACTTCCGCTACATTTGAATTTTTGAAATTGAATTTTTATTCTTAACTATTTAGAACTAAATAATTAAATTAAATTAGAATACAAAGATTAATTTTGTCATGTTTTAAAAAATGATCTGATTATCCTATCATTTAAACCAATTAAAATAAAATCATAATAAAAAATTATATATTCATAACCTAAAAAACAAAAGAGTACGCGCACAGCGCGTTTTGATTTTGCTAGTATAATAAAATTTGAAATATCAAAGGATTTCGAGTGAAAATATTATATTATACTAAATAAATATTTTCTGAAAATTTAGTTAAATGTACAATAATTGAGTTACTATAACTGTTTGGTCGTTTGAATTACATGAATATATTTATTATTAACATATTATACTTGATATTACAAAAAATCATGGTTAAGGCAATAATATTCGGTGTTACTATGTACTATAGTTAACAGTGCAAACGCCTTTTTCTCAGTGTAGGATTGTTCATATACGTACGCATCACTCGATATAATTCGGTGCACACCTGACTTATTTTATAATTTTAAGAACCGTTAATTGTTCGGAATATCGGCTATGGGTGCGCAATGACGCACACGATTCCCACGTCATACAGTGTGACGGTAGCACCTAAATATTGCTGAGCGCGATGATTTTTGAACGAGCGAAATCGTGCAACATTGGCGCACTCGGGCGGAAATTTAAAATTATTTCTTTATTTTATCTACTAATGGATATAAATTCATATTTAGACAAGTACATTCTTGCACACATATTTGCACAATATGGGTTGTCACGTATATGTGCAGTAATAAAAAACTTTTAATATAAAAGTTAATATCAGCCTGAAACAAATAAATTTTTATTGCATATAGTGCGCCACTTTTAGAATTTGATTTTCATTTAATAATTGTGATATCCGAAAGTCAAGTTTTAATTACATCTTTGCGACAACCTCGAGGTAAAGGTGTTTTTACAAAGAAGCGATGCTAGGTATTAAAGTTTGTTTTTGCACATGCTGATAATAATTTGAACATTTCAAAGTAGTATAAGAAACTAAATGAAAAATAAATAAGAATGAAAGGCCCATTAACAAAATCACATACAGCATATCTTTCATGGCAACACGATGTCGCCCGATGTAGTATACTTAAAAAATAACGCTGAAATTCAGCATACGAAGATGAAAATTGGCAAAACCTCCTCGAGAGGCGCATATTCGCAAAGGGGATGAGCCGCGCGCTCGCCGCAACAATAATGCACACGCGTGTACCCACATTAACCCGCAGGCCACCACAGTAGGGCTCCTCGAGAGAAATGAAGAACTCGCGCGAGGTCAAAGTCCGAATGGCTTTTCAAGGTAAGCAGCTCTCGAGCCGTGAGCGCAAGCGATCGTTTCTTTCTTCCCCGCCGCCGCGCGAGAGAGATCATTACCGAAGGCAGAGCGAGAGAGAGAGAGAGAGAGAGAGAGAGAGAGAGAGAGAGAGAGAGAAAATACGATAATACCGCAGAGAGGTGATCTCTCGGCGGGTGCACCGCGCGCGTCTCGCTCAAACACAGTATTTTGCTCGCATGAGAGGAAAGAAAGATTAGCGGGGGGTGGAAGGGGACGAAATTGTTATTCGTGGAGATTGAAAAGTGCCGAGCGCGAGGCGCAGGTTTATGAGAGATTTTCTCGTTGCCGAGTAAGTATAAGGTATGTGTTTGCGTTGTGAACTGTACCTACTGGTTTTTGCTTAATTACAATAGAGTTGTATACGCGTGCGGTCGTGCGAGTGCGATTCTGAGATCCCAATTCGCTTCGATCGAGGGAAATTTTTCGATTCGCTATCTATTGTAGGGTAGTGGATGTCTAATGATGCGAATCTTTTGCCTATTTAGCTGAGCGAATATGCTTGAATTTTTTTCTTTTTTCTCATGCACAAAGTGAGCTCCAGTTTACGATCGTACAATACCGTAATAATTTTACGCTCGTCTACTATCCGAAGGGTTCACGTTATTGCAGTCTAAATAATGGTACAACAACAGATTTATATACAGCGAATGTTTTATAATAAAAATTAGCTGCAGCATTCCAGAATTTTTACCAATACCGTTACATTTTAATAGACTCTATTGTTTTCTTACATTTATATATAGTAATCCCTTCAAATCTCTCGAAAATCATCTTATTACGATAAAATAAATAAAGCAGAAGATGTTTTTCTCTAAGGTTACATTATTTTCTACGCAAAGTGTTGGAAGGAATAGTACATTATGCAACTAGAGAGGACAGGTGACTTTTTCTAGCGCGGGTGATCGAGTATCAATACCATCATCCCAGGGATAAGCTCTTTTTGTATATACACGAAAGGCGGATGGGGAATTTTAAGTCGTCCACGATATCAATGAAAATAATAACCCCGTGAATTATGTTACGTTAATATTTATATTTTATTATATATTTTGAACACAAAATCTTCTTGTAAGAATCTACTAATGTTTGCAAAAACAGTGAGAGATTGATATTTACTAATTAAAGTTATTCAATAGGTGTTTTTATGTTAGCTGTAAGAAACAGGAGAAAAGTGAAGCAGGGGAGGAAAAGTACTTTTACTCTCGCTGCTCACTAGACGCTTGAAATATTTCATTTTTCATGCACCTTTTAGGTAGGAAAAGGGCCTTTTTTATGCAAGAATTGAAAAAAAAGTAATTTCCATCTTATAAAAAACAGTTTCATAAATTTATTTCACACATATTATATACAAATGGTAGCATAAAGTACAAAAGTATAAAAACTGCTTCATACGAAGAAAAAGATGGAGGCTCTAATATATGGCGAAAAAATATTATCTATTCGTAAACACATGTACAATAAGACATTAAGTATGACCGTAAATGTATGCATAATCTCAACAGTGATGCGTAAAATTTAAAAATAAAACTTATAAATATAAAAACACCGAATAAAAGCTATTCTAATTTGGTATTTTTCCAAGTGAAGGAATGACTGACATTGAATTTAGTATATTTACTAACGAAATCAAGCGACCAATTATCGCTTATAAGGCAGGCATCTGACTTTTCCACGCGTAAGTATATTAAACGCGTCAAAAACCAATTCACATTTTTTCACGCTTACAGACACGAACATTTTTCCTAAAACAATTCTCTGGGCAAATCTTATAAGTAAGCCAGCTGAATTTTCCGTCTCACACGCTAAACATCTACTTCAACATAACCAACATAACCAACATCGAAAATACCAAATGAAAATTCAATTTAGCTAAATTTCCACTCGATAGTCGTTCGCTACGAGATTATTGGGGAAAAAGCGCTCAAAGGGAGTTGCTCGACTTGCTGCGGATGATCCTCTCGAAGGGGAAGTTCTGGAAGGCTTTGCCGAAGATCTCGGTGAAGGCGGTGGAGACGAGCTCATTGATCAGCGGTCGCGTGACCATAAAGCCCGGCTGCCAGGCTCCGTTTATGATGCGATCGAGGATGCCCTCGAGGACTTCCCGGCCATACAGGAGATTCGATATGTGAAGCTTGAGATCGCGGATCGTCTGCACCTCCACACGTACTTTGACCTTCGCGCCGGGCTCGCGGGAGATTGTTGTCGTCTGCACGAGGTCGTCTGGAATAAGTGGTACCGAGGTGAGATTGCTGCCAAACCGCTGCTTCTTATCGCTTTTTATTATCTACTAAAAATTTTATAGAGAACTTGTAACAGATTTTCCTGCCTAATATGCATAACCAATTTAGTCTAGTGGTTTCAAAAATTTTCAAAGCTTCTCTGCTATATACTTGCTGTTTAAGGAGGTTCAGGGGTGTCATGCTGCGGGGTGAGGCTAGGGACGTCCCCTCTTTCCCCGCGGGCGCTCACCACCCCCGCGCACCCCCTCGCGCAGCCAACGAACTCGGCGTTTTGTTTACGTTTTCACCTACTTCTTTCTCAAATGCCTTAAAGTAAAAGTACCAATAGATGGCCGCTTAATGAAGCTAGAATTTTGATGTCATATTTTAAAAGCGAAATATTATTAAAAATGCATAGAATCAGTAGCCAATAGAATTATTACTACTTTTTACTTGCGAAAAAAGTATTTAATTTGTGAAAATAAGCTTTTATGATAGAAAAATTAATTAAATTATGAATACACTAGGGATGGGCGATATTTATCGATATTTATAAATATCGATATTTCCCTTGCGATATATCGATAATTGTAACCGATATTTTTGTCACCGATAATATCGGAATATCGATATTATACTTAAGATATCGGCTTCCGATATTCAATAGACTTATGCCAAATAAAAATTTTTAATTTACTAGCAAAATGCAAACGCGCTTCGCGCGTACTAATTTATTTTTGGGGTTATGTGCACTGTTTTTCCCTATGATTTAATTTTAATTAGTTTCAATGATAATTAGATACATTTTTCAATCAATAAATCAAATGTTTTTATTCTATTTTAATTATTTATTAGTTGTATAAATATTTGAGTGTTAAAATTCAAATCTAGCACATGTTCAATCTAAAAAATTCAAATACTCGCACTTTTTTCAAATAACCAATCACATCGAGTCTTTAAATGACCCACTACTTCCGGCCATCATTTTTTAAGAGAGGATATTTTGCGCTATTTGAAATTGAAAATCGTAACTCGCAAAAGCAAATGTGCTTGTGCGACCTCTATCGTCTATCAGAGATTTTCGAATATATTAGATGCTTAGACGTTGGCAACACCGTAACCGCAACGGCGGCTCAGTTCGTGTTCGTCTTCGTTTTCGATTCGAATTTTTAGTGTCGTTTAGTGTTCAGAATAGGAATCGGTTAACCCCACAACACTTTCAAGAATTACTTTTTCTAAATTTATTACCATTAAAATATTGGGATCTATAGTTTGTAAAGTTTCAAATGTTTATTAAAATTATTTTGAAAATTAATAAGGTATTTTTTAAAATTATTTTTATATTTTTTTATCGATATTTGTGAATATCGATATTTTTAACCCGATGTATCGAAATTATCGATATTAGCTATACCGATATTATCGATACGCAAATATCGATATTTTTGTTTAATATCGCCATCCCTAGAATACACTGCTTGTACTAGTAGTTGGACCGTGTTAAAAAGTCATGTACTAGTGGTCGAAATTGTTAGTCCCAATACTTGGACCATATAATTTGTACTCTACATTTATTTTGATTTTTATGTAAAAATAATAAAATCGCTAAATTTTGGACTGGAAATACTTTTTAACCCTAAATCAATCGTTAATAATATGAAATTACAGCAAATCAATGTATCATATTATGGTTTTCCAACCTACTAACTCTACCAATACGTAGGAACCCTAACCATCAAAACATCGGTGAAATACATAGGGTCAAGTATTGGGACATGACGTTTAAACTGTACTAGTAGATAACCTTGAATTATTTTTATTAAAAACAATAATTATTGGGCTCCTAACGACTGTAATTGAATTCGATGCATCTTAGAAGTGTCTTAGAACTTTCAAGAGTAAAGATTTACTTCAAATTTATTTAAAAATACCTAAAAGGCGAGTCATGAATCCTTACGAAAGCATTAAGGACCTCTCATAGAAAGCCGTGATCCCCGCGAGTAGCATTTTCAAATCGTTTTTTTAAGAATTAAATTTTCACTAAGAGTAATAATACTATTTAAACAATAAGCATTAATTATTTTAGAATCATCTTATAGAATAAAATATTATCCAACTACTACACATTCTTTAAAGTAATTGAATATTTATCTAGATGGCCACACACTGGGCACTGGCCCCTCATTGGTACTTTTACCTTATAAGCGACCAAGATGCCTCTGCGTTTTTATTCTTTGATTATTTTTCTATTAAAATGAAGGTTTTTTAACTGTATTTCTGCTTTTTTTATAAGTGATTTTTATGTTCAAAGGTCACATAACCTCACTCTCCCATAAGAGCCTATGTTAAAAACTCGATTTTCAAGAATTTTTTTCTCGAAAAAATGGCGTATAAAAAATACTGAAAAAATTCATGTAATCTTCTTTCAAATTAAAGAACAATATATAAAAATTCTAAATTGGTCCCTGCATTTTGATGTGATGACTGAACCTCCTTAAGGCGGTGCTACGGTTTATGTAGGTCTAAACTATAAAAATTTTTTATAATCAATTGTTCATACATTGCATTCTGAGGGACGATATAGTATTAAGACAAGTATTTCAAGTATATCAGGAAAGAAATTTCTTAACAAAATTTCAGTACTCAATATAATAGTACATTTCGACACGGGTGGGGACTCGCTTCGCTCGTGCAAAAAGTCACACCACCTAAATAATCGACTTACGCACTAGTTTCGAACGGTATTTTATACCACGAGCGCCGAAAAATCATATCAAAATTGTGATTTTGAGGTTAGAGTGGTATAAAATAGATATCAACAATTATTATTGAAAAAATGATTCAACAAATCATTTGTTTCTTTTTTATTTTTGCTTCAATTTTAATTTGGAAAGGAAACTCACTTTATTGTGGGACGAATTCAAAAATCTTTTAAACCTGAAACGTTACAGGCAATAATTTAACTCAATTTAACGAATTCATATCAGATTCGTACACTGAGAGAGAAATGTTTTATGAAAATTTATTATAAAGGAGGACTAGAGCAAAGTTTGCTTTTTATCGCGATCCGATCCCTAGAACTCGGTGCCGTCGGGTAAAGTTTTCTTCATAGTTCTAAAAACATTTTTTGTACCGCAAGCATGATTTTCGCATTTTTTGAACCTATTAATAGAGCCAAAAGCGACCGCTTGTCGACCAGCGGGCGGTAAAAATCCAAAAGCGCCCGCTGCTCGCAGTAGCGGGCGGTAAAAATCAAGAAGCGCCCGCTGCTCGCAGTAGCGGGCAGTAAAAACTGAAAAGCGCCCGCTGCTGCATCGCAAACGCACTCGGCTTCGGCTCGTGCTAGCTCACCTTCGACTCGTACTGCAACCTCACACTCACAAGGAGTGTATCTCAGTTCCGGGTCATGGATCCTCACCATCTCGCAGGATTTTTCTTTTTTTATCTAAAAATGAAAGTCTGTGCGATACTAGGCCCTAACGCTTTGACGATTCTGAGATATAAGCCCTTGAATTATTTAAAAATTGAATTGTATTTTCCACTAAAATTACAGTTTTGGCAGGTGAACCTTTCTCTAATACCTATAAAGAAGCATAGAGACATGATTACGTGCTTGGTTATGGTATCACATCGTAAAATGTATAAAAATTTCTAATGAAAGTATCCTTAATTATTTTACATTACCTTATTTGATGACGTAAAAGCCCTTAAATTGCTTATTTGGCGATAAAACCTTGCATTTATACCTGTAAATAACCATTCAGACATTATTATCACTTAAGTTATGGTTTTATATGGTAAAATATATTATAATTTTTTTACAAAAATACTATTGTTAAATTTACATTACCTTGTTTGAAGTCATACAATGCCTTCTTTCCCAATATTTCTCATTTAAATTGCAATATAAGCAATTGTCGCCTTGGAGGCTTTGGTCGCCTTGAAAGCATTGTATGACTTCAAACAAGGTAATGTAAATTTAACAATAGTATTTTCCGCCCTTTAACCTCAAAATGCCATCTTAAATGTCATTTTGCGGCCTCGGACGGAAAAATACGTTACTGAAACGTGGACGTAAGAGAATTTTTACCTCATGCGACTTTTCGACCTCGCTTCGCTCGGCCGAAAAACGTCGCATGAGGTAAATAATCCTCTTCCGCCCGCGTTAGTAATATACTATTTTGTGAAAAATTATAATTTTTTTTACCATATAAAATCATAACTTAAGTGATAATAATGTCTGAATGGTTATTTACAGGTATAAATGCAAGGTTTTATCGCCAAATAAGCAATTTACGTCATCAAATAAGGTAATGTAAAATAATTAAGGATACTTTCATTAAAAATTTTTATACATTTTACGATGTGATACCATAAACAAGCACGTAATCATGTCTGTATGCTTCTTTATAGGTATTAGAGAAAGGTTCACCTGCCAAAACTGTAATTTTAGTGGAAAATACCATTCAATTTTTAAATAATTCAAGGGCTTATATCTCAGAATCGTCAAAGCGTTAGGGCCTAGTATCGCACAGGCTTTCATTTTTAGGTAAAAGAAGAAAGATTCTGCGAGCTGGTGAGGATCCATGACCCGGATCTGACATATACTCCTTCTCAGTCTAAAAAGACCCACTTTACGCCCTTTGCACACAATATACTATTATATATTTGTTTACTCTTAGTACTGTAGAATATTAGTGTTTTCGACGAATTATACGACCAAAATATTTGTCTTAAATTTTTTAATGAGACCTTACGGCCAATACAACCTTAATTCACTTACTTTGAATTCATTTAAACATTATAACGTTTTTCATCAAGCTGTGTTATAGTTTTATTGACTAAAAAATGTATGAAACATATAAAAATTGGACGATAGGGAGGGTCAACCCTTCAAAACTAAACAAAAAAAACACAACACTTCACATTCTATATTCCAACGTTTCGCTGATCCTTGTTGTCAGCCTCATCAGGGAACTGTTTATTGAAAACATTCAGATATAAATACAATTATAAATATCGTTGTCACAAGCGCTTTTTAAATGAACAACATTCAAAGATAAAACTTACAAAACTAATCACAACAACATGTCAACCAGATAATTATCAAATTATTTAGTAGTAACAACTACATTGTCAAAAGTAGAAAGCCACATTGTCTCACTCACAGATGACTGAAATTCGGCTAAATTTATCTTCGAGTATATAAGCATTGCTCCCTATGTTATTGTAGAGTAGTATACAAACGCAATTTTACACATATATGCGAGGATATATTGTCCAGTCGCATACAACGCAAATTTACACATATATGCGAGGAGGACAGTACGAACGTGTGTTTGTGTGTCTACATATATGTATATATATGTCGCGTGTAAAGTCACCTTATGTTTTGCATAGATTGATTAGTCTATTGTATTGTGCATTCAAAAATTTTGTATCCTCATGTCTATTTATAGTACACCCATTACTTTTTATGTGTAACATTTCTAAAATCCGTCTTTTATTAAAATTATGTTCTCTGTCTAATATTACAGTATTTTCCCAATCAAAACAATGATTGGGATTTTCAAAAATATGTGTGGGTACAGGCATTAATTTGTTATTGTTAATATTCCATGCCAGTTAGTCATCGATAGTCTAGATAAAAGATTTTCACAAATAAACAGTCGTTCAAAAATTCCTTATGTTCATATTATAGAGTTGGTAAAATTCTTGTTTGACAATACCTTTTTTCAGTTTAATGATAAAATTTATAAACAAATATTTGGTAGCCCCATGGGCTCACCAATTTCTCCCATTTTCGCTGATTTAGTAATGGAAGATCTAGAAGTCCAGTGTTTAGAACAATTAAAGGACGAAATCAATTGTATCCCGTTATTTTATTTTCGGTACGTTGATGACACAATAATGTGCATAAAGAATTTTTACAACCTACTCTAGATATATTCAATAGTTATAATTCACATTTACAATTTACTCATGAAGTTGAAGTAAACAATAGTATTAACTTTTTAGATTTAACCCTGATAAAAAACAATAGCAAAATTATGACCAATTGGTACCAAAAGAAAACCAGTTCAGGCAGAATTTTAAATTTTTCTTCAAACCATACCACACAATAGAAACGTAATATTGTGTCTAATTTGATCGAGAGGGCCATTCTACTTTCGGATGTTTCATTTCACAAACAAAACATCGATATCGTAAAAAATATTTTAAGCAACAACAATTATCCTACGGATTTCACAGATTCCTGTATTTCAAGTAGATTACGTTATCACAAATTTAAAAATACAACTATTGCAAAAACTACCACTAATTCGGTTGAGCCGTCCTTGACATTAGCCTTGCCCTTCATAGAAAAATTTTATTATACTTCTGCTAAACTACTCAAAAAATACAATATTCGTTGTGTTCCCCTCATGAACCAAAAAATGGATAACATTATAAAATTAGGCAAAGATAAAAATTGTAAATGGAATGAGACTGGAATCATTTACAAATTTAATTGCGGTAGTTGTAGTAACGTATATATAGATGAAAGTAAACGTTCCTTAAAAACTCGTATTCAAGAACATAAAAAATCGGTAGAAAAAATTGATCATGCCCTATGTATTAACAATAACAAATTAATGCCTGTACCCACACATATTTTTGAAAATCCCAATCATTGTTTTGATTGGGAAAATACTGTAATATTAGACAGAGAACATAATTTTAATAAAAGACGGATTTTAGAAATGTTACACATAAAAAGTAATGGGTGTACTATAAATGGACATGAGGATACAAAATTTTTGAATGCACAATACAATAGACTAATAAATCTATGCAAAACATAACGTGACTTTACACGCGACATATATATACATATAGACACACAAACACACGTTCGTACTGTCCTCCTCGCATATATATGTAAATTTGCGTTTGTATGCGACTGGACAATGTATCCTCGCATATATGTGTAAAATTGCGTTTGTATACTACTCTACAATAACATAGGGAGCAATGCTTATATACTCGAAGATAAATTTAGCCGAATTTCAGTCATCTGTGAGTGAGACAATGTGGCTTTCTACTTTTGACAATGTAGTTGTTACTACTAAATAATTTGATAATTATCTGGTTGACATGTTGTTGTGATTAGTTTTGTAAGTTTTATCTTTGAATGTTGTTCATTTAAAAAGCGCTTGTGACAACGATATTTATAATTGTATTTATATCTGAATGTTTTCAATAAACAGTTCCCTGATGAGGCTGACAACAAGGATCAGCGAAACGTTGGAATATAGAATGTGAAGTGTTGTGTTTTTTTTGTTTATTTTTGAAGAGTTGACCCTCCCTATCGTCCAATTTTTATATGTTTCAAATAACGGAGGGTGGACATAATACGTATATTAAAAAATGTATGTATGAAGAAGTATTTCTTATTTTAATATATGATTTGTCTTTATCTTTTGAATTTAGTTCTAGTGATTCATTCCATTCCATAGTTTCCTGCTTTAAAAAATTTAAAAGTTCATTCAATTCTATAGTATCAGAATGTCACTACAATGTTAAAGATTAATCAAGTTCAACTTCATGTAAATAAACTTTTTTCATGTTGTGATTTTGTTCAATAAGTAAAATTGCCACTAAGATAGATAAACAATAACATAATTATGAAAATATCTGTTTTCTATGTTTAATAATGTTAAACATGTAAAAAGGTAAAGTGAAAGTATAAAATTCAAGATGAATATTTTTATATTGAGAAAACCATGTTTTTAATTTTAACTAAATAAAAAAATCCTTACACTGATCCCGCCATTATCACTAATAAAAAACCGCTCCCAATATACATTGGCACTTAGCTTCCTCAAACTAATGTATTTATTCCTCTTTTTAATTTTTTTTATAAGACAAGAATTAATTGCATTATACAAAATTTTCTCTATTTATCAAATATTGTCTGAAAAACGCTATTCGAAAATATTTTTAAAAAATTTTCAATCTCAAATATCTTTAGTTGTGACAGTTCGATTTTTTTGCGCAACGAACTCAGTTTGAAGATATAGAAATCTATATCCTCTATACCAAATTTCAGGACGATTAATTGATTTTTATTCTTGTCATCGTGTGTCAGTGAAAACACGTTTGTTTTAAATAATTTTTTTCTCAAAAACAAATGAAGATAATCTCTTGAAATTTATACCAAACATTATCTTGAATAAGCGTAATAAGTAAATTAAATTTTGAGTCGATAATCAAATATTTTTTGAAAAATTAATTTATGAATTATAAGAACATTTTCCATAACATACTAAAGATAATTTGAAAATTAAAAACAAAAAACGTACGTAGTTTAAAGATTGTTTGGTTATAAAAAAAAGAAAATCGATAAAAAATTAAAACCTAGTATTTTTCGGGACCAAGAGAATAAGCTTTGTCCGACGAAAATAGGTGAAATGGTTTTCGGGATATCGAGTGTTTACACACACACACATACACACACGTACGCACGCAGGCACGCACGCACGTGCACACACACACACACACACACACAATTTTCTCAAAATTGACAAATTTCAACATTATCGCCTTAAACTATCTTTTTGAACATTTTTTTCTCGAAAATTTTTGTCACGGACAAAATTTGTCAATTTTTGTTGCAAAGCTTCCTCTAAGGGGAATCAAAATAGATATAAATTTACATTTCTACTAAAAACAATAAAATAAAAGTTAATATAAACATAACTCTATTTATCTATAAAAGTCCCTCTAAAACCATTAAAAAAAAAACGTTCCCTATATAAAAAATATATATGTACAAATATAACGTAGAAAATTAATTCAAAATTTACCAATATTACTTTTCTGATCAAGTAATGAATAAATATTTTTTTTTAAATAAAAATTTTTCATGGATTTATCAATTGATTATCAATTTCTATCAATTAATACATATCATATTTTCCCGCTTACAACACATGCGCTATCTCTATTCCACCATCAGGCCATTTGCGCATGCGCCAACAAATTCGAGATTTCGAGATATTCGAGATATTCGAGAAAAAATCAACATGGCGTCGCAACATGGCGTCGACCATGCCAAGGATGCATTTTTATAGAGGGATCCTAGTTACTTATTTCTATTTGATTATCATTGAAGTTCTCTCGTAATCGGAGGTAGCAAATATATCAGTTCGAAAATCTTGTACTCAAGAATCTCATATGGGTAAGTGCAAACGTGTCCGATTGCCATGTGCTGAGGGTCCAGGGATCGAATCCAGTCGTCAAAAAAAAAAAAAAAAAATTATTCCTAAATTTAATTTATTTCAACATTTAATATGGTATTAGAGTGTAATAATATAGTTCTCTAAAGACAAAATAATGAATATGAAAATTAAATTTTTCGTAATTTGAGCTCAATCATAAAAATTACTATGTTGAATAGTAAAAATTATTACAATCAATTGGTCTCTCTTTTGCTATAAAATATAGGTAGTAATTGTTCTTACGTTTATAATAAATTTTCTTAGAACATTTTTCTCAGTGTAAATTGCCTGTAATTTTCCAGGTTTTAAAAATTTTTTTAATTCGTCCCACGAATGATAATACTTAGAGTGAACCTTTTCAAATTAAAATCGAAGCAAAAATAAAAAAGATACAAATGATTTGTTGAATCATGTTTATTTTATAAGTACTGTAATTTTGTGAACAAAATTTTTTTTCGTTAGTTGAAATACTTGTCTATTATACTATATCATTTCTCACCATGCAATACATAAATAATTCATTAAAAAATTTTATACTTTCGACCTATATAAACCATATAGAATCACCTTAAACTTTACGTTATAATAAAATACGGCCGATATTTCGACTAAAAATTACTTTTCTTTTGCAGTACCATAAAGAGTTTTTTTCGAAAGTGCATAAGTATAAGCGTAATAAAAGATGTGTATTTTAAAACCATTAAATACCACCCTCGAACGTTATTTCATTTAGAAATCCTTTTCTTGTCACAGATTTTTGCGACCGATCGAAACCAGGTCGTCCGTAATTACAGCGAAATTAAGGAGAAAATGAATAATTGCAGCTTATTATGCATACACGAATGGTAAAGCAATTTTTGACTCGACATCGTTTTAAATAGACTCTAACATTTTCCCCGTGTTTCGCGATTAGTTTAAATTCTAGATTAACGCTTTCTAGAAAAATTACATTATTTAACAGACATTTATTATTATGCCATGTTTATTATGTCATGTTTAGCGCAGAACTCTGCTTGATTCACTTGGGGCAAAGGCACGTTTGCATTGCGCAGTGCAAGCGTTAAATTTATCCACGCCTCATTTACCTCCGTAGCGGAGAAGAAACAGTCTTTTTAGAATATGAATAATAAGGACTTACGTTCGAAAAATGTAAGAAGAAGAGGGAGGAGGTGAGAGAAAAGCCTGTGCACTTACACAAACCCAAGGTGAATTTTCCTTTGTTCTTCATCCTCTGGCCGATGATGGCGCCGTCGAACTCGTAATCGCCGGATAGAAACTTTTCCGGGAAGCTCTGCGTGTAGACCACCTGCGAGCAAAGAGGCGTGCATGAGGCGACGAGCAATCATTGCACAATCCACAAACTCAACTAACAACGCGTGTATATTATGTATATTGTAAAGAGTAGACCTTGTGGTTTTTCAGGTCGCTGACGAATTTGGTGACTTTGCTGGCAGACCAGCCGCTCTCCGTGACGTTCTTCAAGGTGATGCTGAAGCCGAGATTCGGCAAGCCGCGCCGGGCCGTGACTTCCTTAGCGAAGAAGGGATCGAAGGGAGCGACATTGTACTTGGGCAGGCCGGTCTTGAAGTATGGACGCACGGCGTTCAGCGCCTCGCGGATGCAGGCGTCAAAGCCCGGCGCGCCGAGGACGCAGTTCTTGAACTGCTCCTCTGTCAATCATAATAAATATATGTGTAAGTATACTTTTACATTTTTAATCTCAAGCTAACAGGATTTTTTATCCTCGAATAATTATATACATATACTATATATTTAGAAGAAAAAATTAAATTTCAATAAAAAAGTGCTATCATCATCTTGATAAAGTAAGCGGGAATATCGATTTTTTCTCAATTATACGTGATAATTATATCATCGTGTTTCTAGTTATAAAGTCAGAAACGTGATAGTATTTCTCTAAATTTTAAAACTACATTTAAAAATTGATCTTATAATCCCGCCTATATAAAACAGTACTTTTTTAAATTTAATTTCATTCTGCGAAGAATATTAAAATGCAAGAGAGATAGATAAGACCAACTACTAATGTAATTGTTATTATGATTTCAATACGTTACCATAAGTATTGGGAATTAAGATCTTTATACTACAAATTACAAGATCGCGTCTAATTGATATGCGATAATATATTAAATTAGTATACTATCCGTCAACATTGATTAAGTATAGTCACTGATAGTGATTAATGCTTTTATCAAAAAAGGAATACAGACATTTTACATCTAGAAAAAAATCATTCGAATGCAATAATGGAATTTGAAATATTGCATGCCATGGAAGAATTTAGCCATCAAGAAACAGAGTTTATGGCATCCCGCGTAAAAAAATTTTTAAATCTTTGTATCGGCAATATGTGGCTCATATGTGGTCATGACGCTGGAGACAATTATTGTCCATATACTATATATTTCCCATATAATACCCATATCTGCCCTAAATTCTGAGAAAACAAAATATGAAACACATATGGGCCGATGGGCGTTATATGGAAAATGGTCGTCGCGTTGCATACTCTCTAAAGTTTAATTAGCGAAACAACCACTAAACATTAGTGAAAATTGCTCCACCGTAGAATTAACGAATATTCACTATTTAAATATTTTAAATAGTGAATATTTACTAATTCTACGGTGGAGCAATTTCCACTAATGCTTAGTTGTTTTTTCACTCATTCAACTTTAGAGAGTAGAATACACAATAAAATCACAAGTATTACTTGTTCGACACATTGTAAATTTATTTGAAGGTTAAGTAGACAGCGTAGCACGTGGGCTATGCTCCGAAATTACTGTCCGCATCCCGCTTTCCGCAAGACAAGCACACATGCACATAAATACACACATATTACATACACACGGGTGCGATCGCAGGTTCATGTGTTATGTATAGGTAAAAGTATTTAACTGCGCAGACTCATACGAGTCACGTGACGGGATTGCCGGAATCGCGTGGTTTTGCTTTACTGTAAAGGTCAGATGGTAACGGAGCACCGTATAGAAAACGGAGCAATACGAGTACGAAGAATTTATGTAGGATACTTTCAAATTTTAAATGTAGAATACCTTTTATGTAGGATTCTTTCAAATTTTAAATATAGGATACTTTTAAATTTAAAAAAATGTAAGTATCCACCTGTACATGTCCTGACTTACGTCAAAAAGTCACGCACACTACACATTAACACGCCCCAACCTCAATTTCAACAAACAAAACTATACCCGTTACCGATTTAACCATATTTATCTGAAGAAAAATACTATTAATATGTGGGTTTTGATTATTCTATGAATAATACAAATTTTGAGAGTTTTATTTAAATAATAAGTTGTGTAAACGATTTTTATTTAAGATTTTTAATATTAAGCATTCATTGACCAAGCGCAAGGGTGATTCCGTGACGAAATAAGCGGTATTTATCGCTAACTGTTGGTTAAACGGTTGGCCAAATCCTTGCGATTTGGCGAACGGATGGCGTACGGTTGGTTACAATTTCTACCAGGGTATAATAAATTTAAAAACTTTTTCTATTAATTTTTAATAGAACTATGCTAATAATTAGTAGAAGTATACTAAATTGCTCAAGAGTGTATGTCTCATCTTTACCTGAGATTCTAGTAATTTTTCATAAGGTATTTCTTTCCGTGTGGCACTCCTAAACAACGGTAAATAGGTCTAATCAGTTATTTTTTTTTTCTACACATATACACATATTTTCTTCAACTAATTTCTGGTGTGTCTCACGAAATTCAGATTTATTTTGAAAACAATTAAATAGGAAGAATGTTGCACGCAGTTTTACATGCATATGCTCACGCTTACTCGCGCGTGCATATCGAGAGTGCATACAGTAAAAAAAACTATGTTTTTATAATGAGAAACACCCCGTTTTCATTGCTATTTGAGGTATCTAGAACAGAAAATAATAAGTCTAGTGAATGTGCCTCAACATTAAATTTTGAAATATTTTTTTAAGCTAAAATTTAAAAGTTCCCGAGAACTATTCATATAGGGTATTATTGACTTTAGGAGAATAACGTATATTATTAGTTTTACGAAGCGCACTCTAGTTTCAGGTCTATTTATTAGCAAAAGTTATATCTCATAAAATGTTCGTTGCGTCGTAAATAAAGAATTATAGAACGAGCAGTACTATATTAGACATTTCTATTCATTAATATACTATCAACGTTAATTCTTAATTATATGATGAAAATTTTCATGAAAATACCCACTCAATTATATATACAGAATAATTTCATTACAAATTAAAATCAATCAATTACATCACAGAATTTACGTAATGATATGGATGCGGAAAGCATCTAAAACGAAGTCATAACACGTAGCGCAATCCAATAAAAAAGATGTACAAGCCACAAAGCAAACAAACGCATGAAAACAAAATAAACGAATCATGAATGAAAAGACAAATAAATCGGTCAAACCACGCGCGCGATCCTTTCGAAAATGAAATGATTGAGCCGTTGGCCGAATAAACTGCTCCGCGCTCCGTTACACACACGCGTCTGACTTTCGCTCCCGATCCCTACATGTATCTCTCTCGCGCAGCGTTACTGCATCGTTTGGCTGCATACACGTAATTTTCATCATCGCCAGCACGCTTTCCGGTTCTACGCGAGCACAATATATACGTACTTACCTATATGCACGCGGTACTCTTATAGGATTGTCTCGCGTATATTTCGGCGCCACGAGAAGTAATGGATTTTCGGTGAAAGCGCAGCTGTCGCTCTCTTTTTCGAGCCTAACGGCTCGACTAAGGGATCATAGCAGAAAGAAAAATAGGCGGACACACACACACACACACACACACACACACACACACACACACAGGGGGAGATGTAAGAGTCTAGAGACATATACTTTCTTTCGAAAGGTCCAGAGGCGGGCCAAACAGGGAAAAAAATTATATAATCGAATAGCCGGACAGTTTATTGGAAAGACGCGTATATGAGCAAATCTCCAAAACTTTTAACTCTTACAGTACTGTAACATATCTATGATACTAAGATATTTAACTGTCTAACTCAAGCAAATATTTATAAAATCTACTTCCAGTGTTCCACTACAAAGAACTCACTTTTAAGCAAGGATAAGCTCGTGGGACATTGGAAAAAGTCTAAATTTAAACATTTCCTCCGCGGACTGAAGACAATTTAAAACTTTTAAATGTTAAAAAAACTCTTAGCTTAATGTTCTACCAAATTTTCTAAGCTATCATCCCTTGTTGAATTTTCAGAAAATGTGATCCCATAAGATGTTCCCACTATTAACAAAAATATGTAGAGCGTTAGCTCCGCAACGCTGCATTTTTATAAAAATTAAAATTAAATATACTATTTGTCCATCATAAGAAAAAAAACTTTATTGTTTTTACAATTTTCGGGAGCGTAAATTGTTCGTTCATGTTGAAAAGAGGAACAATATGTGACCTCAATCATAAATGTGCCACTTATAGCAATTGAATTATGGTCTTCTAAAAAACGTGATGTCGATGCGCCCCATCGTCTAAAAAATCATCATTCTTTCGTGGCACTCCTAAACAACGGTAAATAAGTCTAATCTAAGTATTACTTTTTTTCTACACACATTTTCTTGAACTAATTTCCGATGTGTCTCACTACATTCAGATTTATTTTGAAAAAAATTACGTGCATAAGCATACAGTAGAAAAGAAGTATGTTTAAAAATGAGAAGCACCCCGTTTTAATTGTTATTTTGGGTACCTAGAACAGAAAAAAAGTCTAGTAAATATGCCACAACATTAAATTTCGAAATTTTTTTTAAGCTAATAGTTAAAAGTTTCGGAGAAATATCCATATACACATTTGCTTTTTGCAATTGGCAATATCACTCGGTCCGAAGGACAACAAGTTCTTTCCCCGTTGAGCGTTCACCTGCATGCTAATTTCTATATTTAATAAATCGATGGAATTTTTACGTATTTTTGACACTGTACAATTGGTTATTCATGACGTAGCAAAAATTTGTGCGATACTTAGAAAATGTTTGAGGAATTTCTTGGTAAAGACAAATGTAAAATGGTATAATGCGGTGTACAATAAATTTTTGTTCGTTTATGCCGAAATTTTCGAAACGATAAAAGTTATATAAGCACGCAATGCCTGCATATAACAGTTATAAAATGTCATGGGGATGTGTAAAGAATTTCCTATGTAAAACACTGCTGCGATGTTAATTACATCACAAGTTTCTACTTTTATAAAATGAACGTGTACATTGCGGCATTTTCATTTGACACTTGCATGTTCAAGTAAACGAGGTTTCAAAATGTAGCATCCACTAAAACTCATTTACATCTGATAATGCGTCGATATATTGTTTTACTTTGTCCTGTTACTTTTTAAGCAAGTGAAACGTGTTTTTGACATACTTACGTAAATATCAAGACGCACACGTAAGACATTATAATAATCAAAGTACTCGAAAACAATAGATAATTGAAATCTTGCAAGTTGCAGTAACACTATGTACTTTTTTAAAACATCAACGTTACTTGACAGATGAGCGCGATTACGTAAACATGTAGAAATTCTATCTGCTTATCAAATAATACTTTCTCCTATTTCTCTTACAGCGCGTTAGAGTTCATTAGATTCACGCAAATTCTACGAATTGAAAAGCCTCAAGACTGCCTAATGGAATTCTTCTTTGTGTTTTATTCTCAGGTTTTTACGAAATAAGTAATTAAGATTGAGAAGAGTCGACGTGGTGAACTCGTTTTTTGCAACAATGCACGTAACGTTATATTTTACTAAATAAAAGAATAAAGGAAATTTCAAAATCAGCCAGTTACGAAGTGAAGTAAGATATATATCGTTAGTTGTAGCGATGTTGTTAATTAACCTGATTCTCGGAACATTATCGTTTGTTTGCGTGTGTATGTGTGTGTATACACACACACACACACACCGGAAAATTGATCCATACACTGCAGCCGCTACACTGACTGTAACCGTCCTTTTATTCCCATTTAATAGCACTTAACTCTCGCGTTGTGGAGGAACGTATACTTGCCGAAATCAGCGGCGGTGGTGGCAGCGGCCGCTAGGGCCAGCAGCGCTATCATCCCCACGGAGCTGCACATGTCCCTGCCTCTTCTTTCCTCCGGAACAAGCTTGTCCGTCCAGCTGGCAGTTTTATCGGGATGCACTCGCGCGGCGGCAGAAGGAAACGCGGCCGCGCTCCCAGGACTCGCGGGAACACACAGCTTACGACGGCCGGCGTGTGAGGGTACTGCGCGATCGCGTTCCGCGAGCTGGCCTTCCGCGCGCTTTCACTCTCAGCTCTCAGCAGTGCATCTGAGAGCCGCTGGCCCCGAGTGAGCCAGTTAAAGTCCCGCGCTCGCGCGCGAACACGGATTTTTCGATGTGGCTATTACGCCGGTTGCGCAACGGATATAACCGCCTTGCAGGGGAGCCGCAGAGGGAGAGCTAGAGAGAGTAAGCTTACGGTATACGTTTCGGTGCGCGGACTCTTGCAGTGGCCGCGCGCGGATGGCCCGCGGACCTTTTAAATCCCGAGCGCGGTGGGCGGCCGCGGCGAGAGAACCCGTTTCTCGAGGAGAGGAATAGTACCGGGACTCGCGCGGGATTTTTCGGTGACAATGATTCCGCGAAATCAGTTTCGTGATCTCGAGCATATTTTCGGTTTTCTGCGCCGCCGGACTCCTTGCGATGCTACGCGCGCACGCACGAGCGTTTCACTTTTACGACGCCTTTGTGCGTTATGAACATTTAGGCTAAGATGCACATTGTCGCCATTGTCGCAACTGACCAGACTCTCTTGCGGAATGGGTTCGTTGCTTTTGCCGGGGGAGTCATTCTTGTACACTGAGAAAAGAAAATCTTTACTGTTAAGATATTAATTATTATACAAAATGTATCTATATTATTCTGCTCCTCGGAGTTTCGTCACTCTCTAAAGTTGAATTAGTGAAAATTGCTCCACCATTTCAATTAGTAGAAAAAACTTTTAATTTATTAGTGAATATTCACTATTTCATTTAGTAGTTTATTAAAACTACTATTTTGATTAGTAGTTTTTACTAATTTAATTAGTAGTTTTTTCTACTAATTGAAATGGTGGAGCAATTTTCACTAATTCAACTTTAAAGAGCAAGGAATTCATATAGTATAATTTAAAAATTGTTAGTATTGTTATTTTCTCCTAAACAGGCTATACATTTACTACTAATATAATTAATGTATTGTGTATCTGATGATCACGTAATAGTTAATGGATGAAAGTGTTATACCAAAGATGACATCTTAAGCTTTACGTATAGTAGTTGGTCATTATAATGCCACCTTACTCTCTAAAGTTGAATTAGTGAAAAAACCACTATATTAGTGGAAATTGCTCCACCGTAGAATTAGTGAATATCCACTAATTCATAATGAATATTCACTATTTCATTAGTGAGTATATACTAATTCTACGGTGGAGCAATTTCCACTAACATATAGTGGTTTTTTCACTAATTCAACTTTCGAGAGTAATCATAAAGACATCCTTTTCTCAGTGTACAACCGCGAGATTGGCTTTTATGTGGATGCGTAGCTAATATAAAATAAGCACCGATCACGTGTTCTTTTACGTTGCAATATTCTAAGCTTTCGACAAACAAAGAATAAAGCTTAATTATTGTATAGAAGCTGTATACTTATAAGAAATTTCAATTAATCGAGAATTCGTGAAATTTTTTATGGTACTTTTCGATACTAGTACGATAAAAATAATTCTTGCACAGGTGATAATCACGCACTCGTGTGAAGATCATTTTCATCACCAGTATCGAAGATTATTTTTTGACACTCCGTCAAGCGTGCGTAAAAGTGGTACTTTAAGCACGGAGTATCAAAGAAACAATATATTGCTCAATTATAAGTTGCCGTAGGATAAAGTAACTCAAATAATCTTTGTAACCAAAGAGAGAGAGAGTGTGTGTGTGTGTGTGTGTGTGTGTGTGTGTGTGTAGGGTCTCCCATTTTAACTTACACATTGTAATATCTCGAAAACTAAGGGGTTTAAGAAAAAAACTCAAAAGACTAATCTTTCAGGAAATCAGAGGGGCTATCTGAAAAACTGACCCAATTTTTGGGCCTAGGGCCTTAGTGAGGCCCTGTGAGGCTAGTTAAAGTCTATTTTTTAATAGGGACCCCTATTTTCTATTGTAGATTTGAATTCTACGATTCAAAATACGTCCAAACATGTGCCCAAATTGTTTTTAACACCCCTTTTTGGCCCCAATATCATTTTTGAACTAATAATGTATTTCGAGAATGACTTTGACTTTAAAACTAAGTGGTTTAAGAAAAAAAGACTCAAGAGGCCTATTTATCAAGAAATCAAAGAGGCTGTCTGAACAACTAGCGCAATTGTGGGCCCATAGACTTATTGATTTAAATTACACAGCTGAATAACTCAAAAAATTGCAAACCAATAAAAAATGTCTTAAATAATAATTGTCGGGTATCGAGGGGCTGATCAAACTATGACCTTCACTTTGACATTGAACTTCATTTTCAAAGTTACAGGCTACCACGGACAATGAATTATTAAAATCTGAAAAAAAAAATATTTTGACTAATCGATTTGAATCTGAAACGGAGATCGGACCTGGCAACGGCCCTGATGTGCCTGCTGGGGTTACTTAAGGGGGTATTGTACTCATGTACTCTGTTTTACCGATAGAAGACGGTAAATTCTATATTATTAAAATAAATATATCGAATTACGTCTTATAAGGAGATAGTTGCCCTGCGCAACGTAATAATCTACCATCCTACGCAGTTTTGAGCCCAAATATCAATGGCACCCTAAACAATTTTTCGAACGAAATTTCAGTTATGTTTGTTCGAAAAATTTTTTAGGGTGCCATGGATATTCCGGCTCAAAACTGCGTAGGATGGTAGATTATTACGTAGCGCAGGGCAACTATCTCCTTGTAAGGCGAAATTCGATATATTTATTTTGATAGTATATAATTCACCGTATTCCGTCGATAAAACAGAGTACATGAGTACAACACCCTCTTAAGTCTTACAAATTATCCTCAATTTTTTAAAATTAAAATACAGGTTTTTAGGGCTGATGATCTATCGCATATGAAAATAAAACATTTTCGTCCGTACAAAAAATATTTCGTTATGTATACGTAAAATCGTCTTCGGTAAAAATACTCCATACAAAAATTTTACTTTAGTAAGTTCTCATGGTTCTCATCGTACTGAATTTTTTATGTGATAAGAATCTGGTTGAGTTGATGTAATGTAACATTTTCAATTTGTTTTGCAATTAAAAAATTCAAAAACATTTGTAATTTAGAATTGACCAATCTAAAAAATTCTTTGTTAGTATAATGGCAAATTATACTTCACAATCTTACCGTAATTGGCTTGAACTCTGCGCAATCATGCCTTAATTGGCTGGACCACCGCACAATCTTGCCTTAATTGACTGGATTGCCGAACAATCTTGCCTCAAAAGTGGCTGGATCACTGAACGATCTTGCCTTCATTGGCTAGCTCTTTTCAAAGCTACAAAAACACAAATCGGCTCTTTTTAGGCCAAAAAATGGAGCCGGAAAACCCCTACGTTCTCGACGTCGGCTCCGGGGGTGCTTATACGTAGCAAGAAAATATGCGCGAGTAAGCATCGCGGAGAGGAGGTCTCCTTATTAATATGTGCCTCAACTGGCCCGAACCCGCAAATGCCTTCATTAATGTATTACTATGCCCTTAAGGATCATTTTGACCCATAACAAAAATACATATCGTTGGTCAAGGTCATCAATGCATGGTATTCCTTAAAAAACAAAAGTTGACCTTCAAATAACCTTGAAAATAAAGGTCAATGTGAAAGTGAAGGTCGTAGTTTGATTAGCCCCTCGATACCCAACAATTTTTATTCAAGACATTTTTTTATTGGCTTGCAATTTTTTGAGTTATTCAGCTGTGTAATTTAAGGAGGTACATAGGCGATACGAAGATGCAGAGATCATAGTGAAATTTGAACACATTATTCTTTGAATTATGCGAAGTACGCACAATTTTTTTCTATATTTATTATCGTACATATTTTGAAAATATTTGATTCGAAAATTTGCAGGTTACAGGCGGACTCTTATGGGACTCGGCCAAAAACAGCTGATTGACATAGAGTGCGATTTTGTAAAAAAGCAGAAAGAGCAATAAAAAAACTCACGAACATAAAAAAAACTAACGGCTAAAATCTTAAGAAGCTGTTCGCGAAAGTTCAACTGGTGTAACCGCGTGAATTTCCGAGTCAATTCTTTTAAAAATTTCCCCTAACTCGACCATAAAAACGAAGAAAAAAAAATTTGAGGTACACCTCGATAATAAGTTTTTTCTTGATCTATACACCATACAATAAGCAAAAAAACTTTTGAACACAGGAATACGGTCTTGTGACACAGTTTTAACCGCGCATCAGTTTTTCTTATGGAAATTTAAGCTCTTAAAGGTGCCAACAAATTTTCCACAAGAAAAGAATTAAAGTAGAAAAGATGAGAATAGTTAAAATCGGACGATCCTGTGCAAAGTCACGTGCATTTGTAAATGTCAAAAATTGACAAAAATTAAAGATTTTGAGCGCATTTACATAATTGACTACTACATTTCGTCCATTTTTATATGCTAAATTTCCATAAGAAAAACTAATGCGCGGTTAAAACTGGGTCACAAGGTGTGCCTCAGAAAATTTTTTTATTTCATCGTTTTTATGACCAAGTTAGGGAAAACTTTTCGTAGGCATATATATATTACAAAGTATATATTACAATTCATATTGGAACAAAAACCTCAGACAAAAGATTGAAAAAGTGACGTGATTTATTCTTTGCGGCATTTACGGTTTTATAATGATTATTTCTGTAAATCTTTACAGATGTTTTTTTAATTATAATTGAATACGGAAATACTTTTTATACCACTCTAACCTCAAAATCACAACTTTGGTATGATTTTTCGGCGCTCGTGGTATAAAATACCGTTCGAAACTAGTGCGTAAGTCGATTATTTAGGTGGTGTGACTTTTTCGCACTCGCTTCGCTCGTGCAAAAAGTCACACCAGCTAAATAATCGACTTCCCCACCCGTGTCGAAATGTACTATAATGGTCGTATCTCTAGCCAAATTTATTTAAAAACTTGTAGGAATGCTCAAAAGCAAATTTCATTTGCGTACTTTCGAATCTTTACTTCTGAGCATAATTTATTATAATATCTGCCAAGTGAAGGTTGAGCATATGAAATTTTAAGACTGATTCATTAATTACAAGACTGGATACCGAATAGTATTATTTACTTGGAAGGCATACGTTATACGTTTCTCCATAAAATAAAAGAATATAGGCATATCTATTGATGGAATAACTGCACTAGCACAACTGGAAGTTTGAAATTGCACTAGACTTCATTCACAGTTGCAGAAACTAAAGGAAATCAGCGTAAAGCGAGACATGACCTCGCAGAAACGAGTTTTCCTTAATGTGGCATGCATCTTATGAGATATTGACACTCGAAAAGAAACTGCGCAACTATATGCACATTGTATGTAAATGGCATTATGATGCCTCTTATTATTGTACTCGCTCCGAAAGAGCTCTATCTGTGAAGGCTTGACATTGGAGCCTCTTTCCTAATAATAAATCCATTATCCGCGCGATGACAAATTCCTTCTCTTCCCCTCTGGCTCTCTCCTGGCAAAGGACGCAGCGTGCGCTCGCGCGTGCACGCAAAACGAAAGAAAAACGACGACACACTTCGTCACACATGACACGAGCGTCGATCCCAGCCAGCGAATATCCGGGTCGTTCGTGCGCGCGAGAGGAGGAGCCTGTCGCGGCACGCGAGGACGCGCGCGCGTACTCTCTTGCGAGGAGGAACAGCGGGGGAGAGAGAGAAAAGTGCCACTTGAGAAATTGCTAATAGCCTGCCAGTCATCGCGCCAGAGTCGTCCAATGATCGCGTAGCAGGTAGCTGCTCCGCGCGCGCTTTTCCGCAAAGAGAGAAGAGCTGCGGCGGCGGCGGCGGCGGCGGTGGCTGCGTAGAGGAAGCGGGAGCAGAGAGTTTCTGCGCGTGCATATAGACGGGCAAAAGTGGCCGGGACAGGGGCAGTAGGAGCGCGGTGAAAGTGCCAAGCGGTGTGTAGACTCGCCAGCCACGACAGACTGCATCTGCCAATGGCCTCAGCTCGTTGCACTTGCGCCGCTCTGCTCTGACGAGGACCTGCGCGCACACCTAGTAGCCACTACTGCTGCCCGCCTAGCCTTTCCAATTTGACGGCCTCCTCGGAGACACGAAGCAGGCGCTAGCGATGCTGCTGACGAGCTTGGCGCTGGCGACGCTGCTGGCAGTGGCGAGGGCTGATATCAGCGATGGACCAACCCGTGAGTACAACCATTTTCCCATATGCACTCCCGCCTCCAAACTGTAAAGGGAGAAATCGCGCGCGACCCGATTTCTTCATACAAACAAATGCACCAATAAGGGGCCTTTCTAGAACAAGCGCATAGGTCGCGCAGTGCAAGTGGTCTTGTCGAGAAAGTGGAAAACTCCCCGGTCTCTTTGACGGCGAAACGCACGCGACTCTCTCCGGAGCGCCTGATCTACATTATATATAGCTATCGCGGGACTATGCACGGCAACGTTAGACTTAACAATTTTTCCATTAAATTCGCTTGAAAATATTTTACTAATTTTTTTTAATGAAATCAGCGAGCTGAAGAATATTTTCGGAATTATCAGGAAATATATAGTGAGATGGTACTTGGCGAAAAAAGTGAGATAAAAGTGAGAAAACCCTGTAACGATTTACTTTTTTCACGAAATAGCAATTAGCTAGAGTGCTGGTATATATAAGAACATAAGAAGTATACTATTCTTAGGCATTATACAACCGAAAAATCTATGATAAATAAAGTAGCTTTTTTTCTATCTGATAAATGTTTTGATTAAAATAAATGGTTAAACTTTGGTTACCTTGTTTGTTCTTATACATTAAAAATAACTCAAACTAAAAATCACATCAGCCAGTATATAAAAGACTCGTAGACGTTTACCTGTTTAGTTATACAGACGTCGATGCCCCCTTGTCAAAAACAGTGTAGCTAAAATTCTCTCCGAAAAAATTGACAGGAAATAAAAAAAGGTCGCTCAACTTTAATAAAAATAAGAAAAATAAATCCTGAAATGTCTCTCAACTCTATATCTCTAGCGGAATATGTGAAACAATGCTCGAGAAGCGACCCGAACTTGAAGACCTGCCTGATCGATGCGCTACATCACCTCCGACCCTACCTAAGATCGGGCATCCCGGAAATCGAGCTGCCGGCAGTTGAGCCATTTCTCGTAAGTTAACGTTGTTGTATTGCCTTGCGAACAGCACAAGCACGTTGCTTCAGAAAAGAAAGTAGCCTCGTAAAGTGGAGGACGACACTAGACTCTCCTGTGCACTGCTCCTCGCGATTTTCCGTAAAAGTCGTGTGCGCACTCACTTACAATTATCATGAGGACGTGCATTCTTTTCAGCTATATTTTATGGGCGAATACTAGCTTTTTAAAAAGGGCCGACAGACGATTGAATAGTCAAGTTTCGTGTTCTTCTTTGCTTTGTACCTTGTACCACGCAGTAGATATAACTTTGATGATATTTAAAGGTGGCGATTGTTGCTGTCTGAAAAATTTCAAAGTTTATTGTTAAAAAATGCGTAACTAAATATTACTTAACATACGCTTATAGTTTCGGCTCAGTGGAAAATTGTAATTGTAACAGTTTTTCCAATGCGACGCGTCTTGCAAGAACATGGGCATGCATGCCCATTTGAATTCCGAGCTTGTCTAGACGTTGCTATTCTCTGCCACTGAGAAAAGGATTTGTTTACTGTTAACAAATGTTGTTGTTGTTTATGTTTAAATATGACCAAATATAGGCATTGTAACAGTTATAATGCCATGTTAACAGTTAAGGGGGTCCGAAAGTCAATTAAAAATTCAAATTTCGCGCCACAATATAGCAGACGAAAAAATAAGTAATTTGCCTATAACAAATAGTAAAAACTATATTACGGAAAACCAGGACTGCATTGCCCTCCGTTACATTATTATCTATCATTTTACAAAGTTTGAAGTTTCTATATAAATATTTCGCTGAATGGCATTTGAATAATTTCTCAAAATCAAGTAATTCAAATGCCATTCAGCGAAATATTTATATAGAAACTGCAAACTTTGTAAAATGATAGATCATAATGTAACGGAGGGCAATGCAGTCCTGGTTTTCCGTAATATTGTTTTTACTATTTGTTATAGGCAAATTACTTATTTTTTTGTCTGCTATATTGTGGCGCGAAATTTGAATTTTTAATTGACTTTCGAAGCCCCTTAAACAATTTCAATATGTTACCTGAGAACATTGATATTGCAATAGTTACAATATGCTTATTATAGTAGCTTTTTAATCTAATGGCCAATTTTTTACCAGGATAATGTTGTTTTATAAGAAAAACGTTTCAAATAAAACATCATTTATTTTTTTGTTCCAACGTTTCGGACATTTTTATTGTTTATCCTGATGAGGGACATAAAGAATAAAAATGTAAAAAACTAAATGGAGTTTTTATTTCAAACCTTTTTGTTATATAACAACATCATCCTGGTAGAAGATGCCAATTAGATTAAAAAACTACAATTTACAAGAACTTCTACCATCAGCTACTTTCAAATCTGAGGATGCCTATTAGTTAATATAAATATTGTAACTATTACAATATCACATTTTATCCTTAAACATGTCAAATAGTTGTATTTCAAATAGATAAATATGTTAAGAGTAAGAATGTTCTTCTCTCAGTGTGTATTTTCACACTTTGTCACAAGTTTGCACAGCACAATATACGTATTATAATATACGTACTAGCTTTATAATGCAAATCACTTACTATTGAACCAACTTGCCTGTTAATTAAAAAAAAGTCATTGATAGTAGATCGTATAGCTATCAATAGTCGTGCAAATAAGCTGGTCATCATCATCATTACACATTGAGAGTCGTAAAAGATTTGAAAGATGGTTGATCATATAGATAAATTAGCAGTGAATTGTTTTTGAGTTTAGCCAAGGACTATTATTACATTACTAATCATTGGTAGATATTGATAATTTTGAATAATAAAAAGCCAGTAAACGGCGAAAGAAGGCACGCACGCACGCGAGCAGAGTAGCTAATGTGGGCCGCTTCCCGCTTGTAATTTTCGAACAGATGGACGAGCTGAAGCTGTCGCTGACAGGTGGGGCGAACGGTTACACGGTGCGGCTGCGCGAGCTCTACGTTAAGGGGGCAAGCAACTACACGGTGGAAGACATCAAGCTTGGCTCGACGTTCGAGGCCGTCATCCGAATGCCCGCGCTCATCCTTGACGCCCATTATACCAGGTGCGTATGTGCCACAGGCCAGTCGCCACCGATCGTTCTGCTCTAGTATTCTTTCCCTCCTGTCCCCTCTCGCGACAAATGCCTTTCAACGAATTTCACCATTTTTCTCGTCTATTCGAAAGATCTCACCAGCTAGAGGCTAACGAAAGATTTTCAGCATCTATCCAGATTTGCCAGGTCAAAAAGTACTTGGCTTCATTTTTCACAACGAGAAAATGCTACTGTTACCGCTGTATTCAAACGACTATTCATTAAAGTAAACTCCTCGCTTCATCCAAGTGTTTGAAGGAAGGGCGCAACGCTCGACTGCGTGTCCACGTATTATACTTGGAGCTCTCCTGCATTAGGCACTGAATTTCTTACCTTCCTTGCCTCGACTTGCAATTAGCCCTGGCTAACCCTCTGGCTAACCCTAGGGCTAACCTCGGGCTAACCCTCGGGCTAACCCTCTTTTTACAGCTATATAATTTGGCGAATTAACTGTAAAAAATTTAAGTTTGAGATAACAGCGCACTCTTCGTTTTCCTCTTCCTTGCAGTTCCGGCGTGCTGATCATCCTGCCGGCGAGCGGCAACGGCACGTTCCACGCGCGCTTCGGTAACGCGCGCGCCTTCGTCCGGGGCATAGTGTCGACGCACCCGCGCAACGGCAAGACCTACCTAAACGTCGACAATCTCGACGTCCAGCTCAGCGTGAAGGACGTTAACATGCGCGTGAGGAAGATCTACAACAACAATCGGATATTGAGTAAGTTAAGTGGGCAAGTATAACCTGGTGGGATGGCTATTTTCCATGTATCTTGTAACGCTATAGTCGACGTTAGTCGGGGCAAAAGAAAATCGTATGGCCATTCACTTTGCGCTACACACCTTCGTCAGCGGTAACAAACAATAAACAAATAAACAAATTTTACTGCGATTTAACAAACTATTAAATTGTTTGATTCGAAATAATATTATTCTTTTCTATTTTCAGCTGAAGCGACAAACCTCTTCCTGCGTGAAAATGGCCAAGAAGTATTAAAAGTGATGGAACCCCAATTGAAGAAAAAGCTTTCGACGCTGTTCGCCGGCATCGTCAACCAACTCCTCAAAAATGTACCCGTCGAGACGTTCCTACGACCGTGAAATTTAACCATTCCAATAATCATAGGAATCCTTTCTGCTCATATAACTGCCCTTTCATGTATATGTTATATAAAATATACATGCGTCTTTTTCATTGTTACGACGATTGTGTTTCTCGTTTTAATATATATATTGTTACGTTAACGTGAAATAAAAAATCAAGATATTGAATACCACGAGGATACGGGTCAAGAAGCTTTTTAAATTATTATGCCTAGTTTAACGACAAGAGTGCTTTGACTAGTTTTAAGTATGTCAGTCCCTTATTTAGTGTCCCTTTCTGTGGCGATTACCGGTGCAATTGTTAAATCGTATTCTGTAATCTATAGATAGTTGTTTTTACTTTAGTAAATGTTAGATGCTGTGTAAACGATAGTTCATCTTTTCAGGTGAAAGAAAAAATAAACAGAGTCTTAGCATTTAAAACTACAATTGCTTACCTATTAATATTCCTAAGTTTTATCACATTGACGACCATAGCTGTTTATTTATTTAATCGAATAAGAATGTATAACGATTGGCAAGATTAAGCGAAAGTCAACTAGGATTTATTGAGACGCGACTTTCCAGTGGCCAAGTTGACCAGGCTCTTAGCTAAGGAAAGTTTCACACAAGCAAACTTTCTACGTCCATGCAACGACAGTTTGTATCATAAAATTTATAAAGTCTACGTGTTTTTGGTGCAAATTATGAAATTAGAGTCAGAAAAAGGTGAAATTCAAGGAAAGAACATTTTTATTTCTATATTTACATCAAGTACTGACATCATCGTAAGTACTTAAAACAAAGAACGTCTTTTCTTTTTGACAAAACACATAAACAATATTCATATGCTCGCCTTATCAAGGTAGGCCTCTACGGCGTTTCATTCGTCGCTGCATTTTCGTGTCTTTCTTCTACGTGTGTGGGTAAGATCTAGTTGAATTCCGGCTGCACAATTTTCATAAAAAAAATTCTGAAAAATAAAATTAAATTCATGGGAACGTCTTGGAGAAAGAAATCTTGGAGAAGATCAGTCGATTGACGAAGTCACTCAGATGGTAGTCCCAGTGCTTTTCGACTGTCGGCAGCATGCTCTTGTACAGCCCTTGCCAATACTCGTTAACGAAGCTCATGGCTGCTTTGTCTAAAAGGCATTCAAATGAATTTCAAACACAAGCAATTTTTAGGAAAAATTATCTTTGCATACATATTATCTTACCCATTAAAAATATAAATAATAAAAAAAGTTTAATTTAACTATTAAAAAATAACAATAGCAAGTTCCAACAAATCTCTAAATACTATATAATTACAGTCGGCAAAGTAGAAATCTTTATCCCTAACAAAGCATATCCTAGCAGAACACAACTAGGTACATTAACATAATACAGGATACGGTTTTACCGACTCATACATGGATATAGTATATTGTGTGCCAAAGGCGTAAAGTGGATTTTTTTAGACCGAGCGTGGAGTTGCACACTCGAACCGAAGACGAGTACTGCAACCACACGAGGTCAAAAAACCCACTTAGCCCTTGGTACACACCATATTTTTTGTACCGCAAGTATAGATTTTTGCGTTTTTTTCAATTTACTAAAGTGTGGCTAACGTGAATTGCTTTTAACTCAAGAACCAAGATTGTATTAAATATTTTAAGCTTTAATATTTGCTATTTTTTCAAAATATCGATGATTTTCTTAAACAATCTTGAAAACTCCATTCAAAAACGATAGTGGGCGTTTTTCGATTTTTACCGCCCGCTGGTCGGCAAGCAATCGCTTTCGGCTCTATTAATAGGTTCAAAAAACGCGAAAATCGTGCTTGCGGTACAAAAAATTATATATTACTAACTATATGAATGATTAATATTTTTTAATTGGAAAAAAATACTTTTTTCAACACGTGCATGAAACGGGCCTTTTCTCATGCCTAAAAGTCGGGTAGAAAGTCGGGATTTTTTCACAGTTTAGCGGGGAGGGGGGAGGGGGGCAAAAAATGAATGTTTGTTAATTTGGCGCCCATAATAGGTATTTGAAATAAGCTATTCAAATGAAAACTAAAAATGCAGTGATTTGTAACTGGGTTGTGCACGACTCCAAATGCACGATCCTCTAGTCAACTTTCGTGCATATAAAAAGCCCCTCTCATGCACTCGTTAAAAAAGAAAAATACGGTCTGTAAAACGGGAAGAAGAGCTATTTCAGACTCGGGTGAGGTGTCTTGAGCACTTGACTCCAACTCGTGCTGCACACCTCACCCACGTTTGAAACAGCTCATTTTCTTCCCTTGTTGCGTAATTTACTGCCTTTCTTTTATTGTTATTTAGCTAGCAGATGTAATAAATTATCTTAATAACAATTGTAAATTATAAATTATGTGTAAAAGAACTTACTGAGCTCTTGATTGCCGTTGAAGAGATCGGTGAAGTAAACCTTCATTTTCTGAACTTCGGGGTAGAGGTGGAAGTGCTCTATAACCCATCTGTCGTTCTCGATGCGGCCTTCTAAGCTCCACGTGGCGCTGATGCCCTCCATACTAACGTTGAAATATCCTGCGGAAAAGGCAATATTACTCTACACGTAAAAGCGTCATAGTCCAATAGGTTTAACGGCTATTGCGACCTAAATATTTTCCTCATTATGTCGAAAGCATATCGGCGAGGCATGTCGCGCGCAGCGATAAATAGACGAACGGAAATCTGGAATTTATCATGTTTCTTGTTGTAAGTTGTTTTCGAGCAAAAGTTAAAACTAACAAGTTTAAAAGAGTTTTAAGCTCTGCTTCGCAACCATGACGTAATAGGAGTAAAAAGATCTCACCTTTTCCTCCGATCTTGTACGGTCCAACGTTACCCTCGGCCTTGCAATCGCCATCGATAAACACCTTGGGAATCTCAATGTCGACTTCCAGGTTCATGCGATTGCTGCCGAACTTGGGCCTGACAGCGAGGAAGCTGGTCTTGGCCAGTCCGTAGGTCTTGACGTCGCGCAGGACGAATCGGCCCACGACCTCGCCGGCGCGGTACTCATTCTCCATCATGTCAACCTCCATCGGGTCCAGAACTGGCAGGTCGAGCTCGGGGATACCTTTGGAACATCGAATCTCGATTAAACAAATGTTTCAAGATATTTGTGCGAGAGATCGATGTATCTGAGAGGATTTTCACCTTTGACAAAAGTCAGCCATGACTCTTGGACGGCCAGCCTCAGACACGACGAGTAATCGGGGCTTTCGCGGTGGCACACTTTCACGCTCCTCGCTGCAATAATATGTCTATATATCAATCTGCACTAGTTACACACATGCATAAAAAGCGAAATATTATTCATTTTTAGTTTATACATTTTATTTAGTTTAAAGAAATTCGAAAAAATTACATTTTTAAAGTCATGATAATTAAAATTCATTTCATTTAAATTCATTTATCACTGCAAGTAGTACGAAATTTTTGCTGCCTCTAAAATGCCTGTACACCCCTTTAATTAGCCTAACAACAACGTACGCTAATTACATGCGCATATTGCAAAAATCTTAATTCGCGATCAAAGAAGCGGCTATTATTTTTCATAAAGTCGTAATCTTTAATGACAGGGCAAGCGCGAAAGAGGGGATCATTTAGCTGTTTATAAGGAAAAGTCGGCATAACTGCAGATTGCCCAGATGATGAATTTCGAAAAATAATGCTGCCAGCAGTCGTCAAATTTAATTTGGTATATATGACGGGCCTTAAACCTGTAATTGCCTGTAGTCTTTATAATCTTCCGCAATTCGACTTCCTTGTCTTACTGAATCTCTTACGTTACGTCTCCTTTTTATTTTCATGATTTTGAAATTTGTGAGATTTTAATTTTGCATTTTTAATCACATACACACACACATACACACACACACACGCACACACACACACACACACACACACACACACACACTTATATTTAATCATGCGCACTTAAAAACCAAGTGACACATACATCTATTTTGAATCTGCGTAGCATGATAATTTTATTACGACATTAGATGGAGGCAATACTAAGAGTTTTATTCAAATGTAAAATAGATACATCACGCTTCTTGAATGCAGAATGGTGATGGTAGCTTCAGACATTAGCTTAGAATAAGGTAGGTGTGATTTAAAAAGAACGGTTCGAAGTGAAATAAATATTACTAACGAAAAGTATAAATAAATTGTGATACTTAATCTTATTTCGCTAGGGGATAAGAAAATAGCTTGTACGAACAAAAACGTCAATTTATTGCATCTAAAAGTCAAATTTAAAATACTATTGATATGAAAAGCAAAATGCTTTAAATCTAGCGCAAGTAATGCAACAATGAAGAAACTAGAGAAAACTCATATGGGAAAGGGGAGCAATGTATTCACATGTATTGAATAAACTCACGTAGTTCTACTTCCTCGGCGCAGGATGCATGGGCGACGAGGAGGGCGCAGACGATGGCGCAGAGCTGCGTCGACGACGGCATCATGTGTTTTTTTGTAAACGGAGGCGCGCGCGCGTGTACAGATCAGGCACGATTCAAAAATGCTATGCCAGGCCGGTCAATTAAACGCTCTCTTTATATAGTTTCCCATGCCAAGGACTCAGTCGCGCGCGCGGCGGCAACCGATCGAGTCTCGCTCTGGCGGCAGAGACCGGCTAAGAAGCCGCGGCAGAGTGAGAGAGAGAGAGAGAGAGAGCTGTAAGCTGCACTGACTGAAGCTGCGTTACGAAAAGTGCATGTCATTAATGCGCGTGCAGGCACGCGCACGCGCCTCCGTAGCGGCAGTGCAGAGATCTCGTGCGCTTCTGTCGTCAAGCCCGAGATGTCGGAGAGCCGAATGGACCAGCCGATCTCCATCGACGTGCTGTAAAGATTTACTTTATCATGAGTATTGTTGCCTTCGCTATTGTTGATTTTCGCTACTGTATAATCAATTCATTTACATGTTTCCAATATTTCATTAGTTATCTTATAATTCATTATAAAGTTAACAATGTTCTTCTTACACTGAGAGAAATGTTGTAGTAAAATTTATTATAAACATAAGAAAAATTACTATATTTTGTAGGAACGGAGGGACAAATCGAAATTATAACAATTTTTGCTATGCAACATAGTAATTTTTATGAATGACCTTAAATTTCAAAAAATTAAATTTTTTCTCGTTCTTTCTGTTTTCAGAACTATTTTCAGACTCTAATCATACAATATTTAATGTGAAAATAAATTAAAATGAGAAATAAAAATATTTTCTTTACGAGCGTTGGGATCGAACCTGCAACCTTCACCGCGGCAATCGGACGCGCACACACACACACACACACACACACACACACACACACACACACACACACACACACACACTTACCCAAATAGGATTCTTGAATGTAAAATTTTGGAACTTGTACATGTCAAACCATCGATTTCAAGAAAATTTCAGATAATATTAAATAATGACAATAAATAACTTTGATAACACAAAGAAACTTATCATTAATGTGCATAATATAAAAATAAAATAATTGAAGTAAGGTTTTGAATGTTTTGTAAGCTTAAAAGCAAGACAAAGTGAAATTCCCGTAGAAACATAACCTCAATCAGACACGTGGGCGCCTTGATCTGCGCAGAAAGTACTAATGTTGTAGCAATTTTGACTATGTTGGATAGCAAACTTTCTTATGGCCTGTAGCAATTTTTGAATGTGGCACTTTTTACTATGTTTATAGTAATTTTTAATACGCTACAAAACAAAATTTATACGCTACAAAATAAAATTTAAACGCTACAAAATAAAATTTATATTCTATTCTAATAAAAATTAAAAGCATATATTTTTAATTTTATTATATCACAGTTTTTGCTATGTGTATAGCAATTTTTCTTTTATTTCGTAATACTTTTTAATCGACAACTGTCATAAAAATTACAAGAAATTTTGTAATTATTCATACAATTATAATAAAAATGCAGCATAAAGTGTATTTGTCTCACCCTTCCTATACTTTATAGTAATTTTTATTACAGTTATAATAAAATTTACTACAACATTTTTCTCAGTGTATCTGCCGACTCGAACGTCGTGTTGAGAAAATTCATTCTACTGATTGTATACATGAAGACGAGTTTTTTGCCAAAATCTTTAATACATTCATGACGGCCAATATTTCTCGCTATTATAGTTGGTAAAATACGCAAGTCATGAATCTTTTTAAGACCTAAATCGCGTTTGATTAATTCAAAGGTAATCTTAATCTCCAATAAATTAAACTTGTTCAAATATAAAACATCAAAAATATTTGAATAAAAAGTTCCATAATTTTTTGCTTCCTCCTAGAGGAAGCTTTGTGATAGTAATTTTTTGAGTTATTGTAAAAACATGTTATAATTATTTTTCGAGGTGTTAGGAATCAAAATACATGATTTTTGAAAAATGTCTGTATGGATGTGTGTGTGTGTGCGTGCGTGCGTGCGTGCGTGCGTGCGTGCGTGCGTGTGTGTGTATGTGTGTGTGTGTGTGTGTGTGTGTGTACGTACGCCTGGATCTCAGCTTCTACTCGATCGATTTTGACCGGACAGGTCTCATTTTTTTTGTTTTTTTTTTGTGTGATGGCGGGTCAACAATACGTTTTTTGATTCGCCGACTCGTTTTTGTTTTATTTCGAATTTTCGATTTTCTCAAAATTGATTTTTGCTTTTTTTTTTAATGATGAGATCGAAATATTTGAATCGAATGGATAGCATTCGAAAGAGCATTAAAATACCTATATTTTCTAAAAAAAAATTTCTCTAGTTATCACGGTTCTTTGGTTATTAACAAAAACGTCTTTTTTTTAAAAAAGCTTATAACTCATAAACTAAACGGTCAATTTTCTTGAGAAAAATCATGATAATGCAGAATATAAATAGCTATAATCTGTAAAAATTTGAATTCATTTTGTCGACTAGTTTTTGAGAAAAAAATTGAAATGTGAAAAAAAATAAGTTTTGTATATCCAACGATTACGAGAGTAAAATTGACTTAATCGCTTCAAAATTCTTTGCAGAGGTAGATTTTGGATAGCTCTCGGGCGAGTTCTTTGGGCAAAATGATTAGTCCAGAAATTTCAGAAATATTTGAGGTTAAAATTTTTTTAACCTTTTTTCAAATCGTCATTTCTCGAGAACGGCTCCATGTATATATAAACTCCAAATTTATAGGCAATGTTGTATGTGATATAGATAATATGTGTGCGAATTTTCATCAAGATCGTACGATTACTTTTTGAGATATTTCATTTTGAAAATTTTCGTATTTTACAAAGTTATTTTCTTTTTCGTATGACAACTAGAGAAAACAAAAATTGGTTTAATCATGTTGAAATTTTGTGGAGATGTAGAGTCTGTATATTATCGTATAAGTCCTTTAGGTAAAAGAATTGTCCCATGATTTTTAGAGATATTTAAGGTTAAAATTCTTTTACGGTTTTTTTCAAAATCGTAATTTCTCAATAACGACTTCATGTATCAGCTTGAAATTTATAGACTATTTTGTATGCCATATAGGCAATACCTGTGTAAAATTTCATCCAGATTATATGGTTATTTTTTGAGATGTTTGATATTTATAATTTTAGTATTTTTCAAAATGACTTTCTTTATTGTCCTACAATATAACTACATTAAAATTGTTTTAATTTCTTCGAAAGTTGGTGGAGATGTAGAATTTGTATATTATTTATTAGAAGAGTTCTTAGGATAAAAGAATTCGTTTATGAATTTCAGAGATATTTGAGGTTAAAACTATTTTAGCCCTCCTTTAAAATCGTAATTATTCGGGAACGCATTTATGTATACTAGAAAATGGAAATGATATGTGCTATGCGCCGATGCGCGCGTGTTGTATACCTGCTTTTGTTTGGTAATAGCCATTTATTATCTTTAAGGTTAGAACCTTTTTCTTACATCGGAAATTCCAGAAAGAGCACACAAATACGGACAGGCATACTACTAGAAACAAGTACCCTATGCGTGAAATTTCACAAAGAAAATTTAATTTGAAGTAAAGGTTATTTAGGAATTTTAAAAGGTTTTGACGATAATATTACAATCAATTATTTTATTTATTTTTCACACATGATTTTAAAAAAATCATATACCTATTATTTTATTCATATTTTATAAATAATTTAAAAATTGATACTTTTTAATCTTCATAAATGATTTTAATTATAATTATGTCCTAAATTGTTGCAAAAATTATAAATTTTGTTATTAAAAATTCATTAAAGGAATAAGCAAATTAAGTTTGAGGAAGCCACGGGCCAATGAATTGGCAGCGGTTTTTTCATCCGTTTTAGCTATAAACTAAAAGTATGATAGAATATTCTTTTTGTTGTACTACTATTGTTTTTCTCTATATTGAAATATAATGTAAACACGGGAACCACCCATACGCAGTTCATAGAGAAAATAAACGCTATTCGAATGCAAAGGTTATAGACCAAGGTGTAATTTATGCACTCAGAAAAATAATCCTCCTGTCTCAAAATGATATTCCCCCTGAAAAAATTCTCCTACAGTCAAAAGGAATTTCTCTTATATGGAAGAACTGTCATCTTTGTGCAGGAACCGTCGTCTCCTGCCCTAGGTGGATTTTCTTCTACACTCAGAAAACGGCCTTCCTGTATCAACGAGAATCTACCTGTCGGAAGAGGATTTCCGCTAAAAATAGGGCCAAGAGGATATTTTTCTACGAAAGGAGGAATTATCTTACAACAGGAAGTCAGGCTTCCTGTAGCGGGCTGATGATTTTTCGCGCAGGAGGATATTTTTTCGCAAGAGGAATCCTTTTTTTGTCGCACGGAGATTTTCTGGGGAGGAATTTTATTTCACGTCCGGAGGATCGTTTTTCTGAGTGTATAATATCCCATTTGTAGATAATTTTCAAACAATAAGATAAGATAAAGATAAAAAGATAACAATCAGCGAAGATGAAAACATCTGACATAAAGATACAAAGATAAGCGGATAACATGATTAGATAAGTAGTGGGGAATTCATTTACTCTGGTCTCCAATGTTTAGAAAGGCAGAAGTGGGAGGATTTTACGTTTTGATGCAGGAGGATTATGTCTTGATAATGGAGGATTATTCGCAAAATATATTCTTTTTTTTTGGTATTTCTAGTCAGTGGCGCATTTTTCGAGTTTTCCTGTAGTTTCCCGAGGTGTTTCTTCATATTAGGTTATAATTTGAAACGATATAAGCGAAATTATGTAATTAATATATTTTTTTTTATATTGACGAGTTTTCCCCCTGATTCTAAATAATTATACTGTCTACTGCAGGAGGAATTTCTCCTGTTGCGATACAGCATTGCAACGAGCGGATATTCCTCCTCTAGTAATAGAAAATCCTCTAGGCGCTATTTTAAATGCTAACCCTAAAATAAACACACTGATAAAAAAAAGAAGTTGCCTGTTAAGGATACATATCATAAATACTCAGGATTTTACAAAATAGAATTTATATAAATTCATCATTCTTAATTGTATGCATATATTTCGATTAATTCAAAAAACAAGTAAAAACCGTTGCTATAGGTACAAGTTAAGTTATTAAGAATTTTCATTGTTGATTGGCCGTTGGTGACCAGTTTTTGCGTAACCTAGGAATAAGGTGCTGATTAATTGTCGTTACACTCAGAAAACAATCTTCCTGTACCAACGAGAATCTACCTGTCAGTTAAAAATTTTCAGGAGGAGGATTTTCAGTTAAAAATAGGGCCAAGAGAATATCTTCCTTTGGAAGGAGGAATATCCGCTTGGTACAATGTCGCATCGCGATAAGAGGAATTCATCCCGTGTATATAATAATTATTAACAAAAAAATAAATAAATAATTAATGTAAAAATAAAATTGTTATACACGAATGGAATAAAAATACTTTAGTTATTTTAAATATTTATATAGTAGTTCTAGTGTCATCTGTTATCAATAAAACTTGTCATACACTGCAATTTAATGATATTTATAAAATAGAGTTTTGGGGACCTAAGACCCAAAATATCATTTCTCCATTACTGACGCATAATCACTCAGAAAAACGATCCTACGGTCGTGAAATAAATGTCTCCCCAGAAAATCTTCGTGCGACAAAAAAGGATTCCTCCTGCGCGAAGAAATTTCCTCCTGCGCGAAAAATCATCATCTCGCTACACGAAGCTTGACTTCCTGTTGTAAGATAATTCCTCCTTCCATAGGAAGATATCCTCTTGGCCCTATTTTTAGCGGAAATCCTCTTCCGACAGGCAGATTCTCGTTGATACAGGAAGATCGTTTTCTGAGTGATATTCTTGTAATAAAACGTAAAATTCTTCTCCTGCAGGAGGATTGGCCTCCTATAACAGGAGACCACGGTTCCTGTAATCGAATTACGATTCTACCGCGCGAGAGGAAGTCCTTTTTATTGCAGGAAGATTTTTTCGGGAGGAATTTTATTTTGGTACCGGAGGGTGGTTTTTCTGAGTGTACAATAAATGAAACTGTGAAATATTCTGTGTTTATTATTATAATTTTCAATCAGTTGTCGCGAATCCGTTTTGTGCGGAACAATGCCTATATACTGCGCACTAGAGGTGCGTCTAAAAAAGGAAAACACGAAAGATTCTCTCGCCGGCGTTGCCGCGCGAAGATGAACCGTGTTTATATTGTAGTAGTCTAGACGCCATCCCAGGTTTCGTGGTCGATTGCATGCCCCACCGGCCACCTAGGTTTTTCTTACGTATTTTGAGCCCCTGAATCCAAATTTCGAAGGTGGCCAGCGAAAAAATGCAAAGAACAATTATTATTAACAATTTTCATAAACAATTGAATAAAATCAATTTAACAATCAATGTTATTCAATTGTTTATAAAAATTGTTAATAACAACTGTTCTTTCCATTTTTTCGCTGGCCACCTACGAAATTTGAATTCAGGGGCTCAAAATACATAAGAAAAACCTAGGTGGCCGGTGGGGCATGCAATCGGCCACGAAACCTGGAATGGCGCCTAGACTATAGAGTTGTACGCAGCAGCAGCAGCATCGCTTTTTTCCTATAATGATGATTGAACTCGCCATGTAACAAGTTGGCCTGTTTCGCAGCGGAAATTTTCATTGCGAGCGGATCATCGATGCGTTATATAAATAATACATCCGAATGATTTTCTCAACGAAACAGAAACTGAAATAGTGGAATGTCACAGTCATGTGGCGTGAGATGTACACGCTAATGCACTAAGCGATGGGGATACGGCCAACTCGGCCCGATTATTATGTAAGAAACGAAGAATCTCATTGTGATTGAAGCTGCTGCCCTTGAATCGGCATGCGGTGTGAATATGCTAATGAGCGAGCTCGCGCGGTATAGGTGCGCTATAGGAGCGAGTGCCGTGTCATTAAGGATCAGCTCTCCCCTCCCTCTCCAACTGTTTATTTACTGTTCCGTTTTTCTCCGCGAGCGCCGATCGGCCTGTCATTATATATGCGAGAGCACGCTCTTACGCTCCTTCTCGGTTTCTCTCTCAAGGAAAGGGTGCGAGCTGATGTCATGCTGGGTGCCAATACACCGAGATAGATAATTTATAGCTTCTAGCACCTGTTGCATATTAAGGATGCGATATACTTTGCGCCTGGAGATGATGTCTCGGTGAAATAATTTTCATTGTGAGATTCTTTCTAGAGGCGACGGATTTTGAGAAGATACGGCAAGCTTGCCGAAAATAGAAATGGAAAATATTATGCGATTTGGAATTGCGCAGAAGGCGGACGTGCTTGCTCACTTGCTTATGAGGCGAGGAAATCAAGGGAAACCGTGTGAGTAGTTTGCCTGGTTCTTCGGTAACCGAGTTTGCCCAAAGCCTGCCATTTAGAGGTTTTATACGCTGTAGCCTCGCGTAGTCTTATGTGCTACTTGACAAATCTCTTTCATTGCTTCAGATTTTATGCTCGAGCGATCATTTAGTATATTATTTGCACTATCTTAATCAGGATTTCTTATGACTTCTCGGTCATAACCGGTCGCAGGGGGTCTTCGGATTTAATCGCTAATTTTTCCCCTACATATTAAAAAAGTGAGAAAGCCCCAATATTAGTCCCCCATATCCAATATTGAGACAGCTACACTGTGCTGAATTTCGAAAAATGGTCAAAAAAAGGCTATTTTCGAAAAATTCTGTGCGGCTCTTTTTTCGATCGATTTGAATGATTCAAGAAAGAATTTTTTTTTATTTTGTTAAATTTTAGAAAAAAAATTTGTGGAATAAAAATAACGCAATGAAATTTTTACACAAAGGAAAACGAGAATCTAAATATTTTTGTTTTTTGGGTTATCTTTCAACCTTTGTAGTGCCTCGAGTTTTATAGATACTGACATCAGATATGTCCTATTTTCTTCATTTTGAGAAGACGTTTCATTTTCACTCGGCCATCGATTGATTTGATTGATTGAAAGCAAACATACAGCTCTTTAAAAATGATCGATTTGCGAAAATCGCGATGTTGGCACCCCTATAAATTTTTTCTATTAAAATCGATTAGGCTCATATTAGGCGGAAAAAAGTTCTAACCTTCTAGAAAACGAGCCAATTGGTTTCGTTCGGTTTTTTGGATATTTGGAAAAGTTACGAATTTTTCAAAATAGCGGTTTTACGTTTACGTAACCATGGGCGTGTTATACCTTGTGGCTTCTGAGGCCAAAATCAGCTGAATCGATGGATTTCCATGGGTCTAAATTACTTGAAATTCATGTATTTATGGCCCGAAGAGTTGAAGATATTAGAAATATTTTATTAAATAATTTTAAAATGCTAAAAACGACAAAAAAAAATACAAAATCTTTTAAAATTGAGCATTTATAAGAGATTATTCAATTTTTAAAAATACTTAATCAAATAATTTTAATATTTCCAACTTGAGCTTGCGCAGCAAAATTTATATTGATACATATTTTTATAAGAGCTCTCTTGTCTGTAACGGTCCGGTTTCTTTTTCCATGAAAGTTTCTTATATCCGGGATCGAATATCCATAGATTATGTTTTCTATAGATTCATTTTGTTTATTTGAAACAACACTTTAAGCAATGAATATCGATCGATCTTTCAGCCTTTGACACAGCTCTGAGGAATAGATACAATAAGGAACAGATACAAACGATAATGCAGGTCACTATATCTATATACATATGAGGAACAGAAAGAATAAGAAGGAACAATCGAGTTGTTCTTGCATGAAAATCTAACAAGAATAAAGTAAAAGTTTCTGATTATTATATATATATCAAGGTGTTTCTCATGAGAAAAATTATTTTTTTCTAAAATGATCAAACTGCTTATATTTTTTTATATTTTAGGTTTCATTGGGTAGCTGCAAAAAACATCGAAGCTAGAGCTAGAAAGTTAAAGAGTAGATTCGAGGCTTCTAACTCTGTACGGCACATATGAAAATATTATTTATATAAACCTATTGATGAATCAACAATCAAAATTAAAGTTACATCATTCGACAATTAATCAAAAATAGTTAAGATTCAATGAATACTTTTTTACTGTTTTAAATACTTGTTAAAAAAAAATTTGCAACTGTTATAAGCTAGATCGAAATTCGACAAAAATAATTATTTTAATACATTTTTTATTAAAAGTGTCATATGATGATCAATCATCGTAAATTATTTTTTATTCCTCAGTAGTTTATTTTTGTACCATACTTTATAATTATTGAAAATAAGGCTGTATCAATGCATGTAAATGTAAGTATTAATATAAATTTGCTGTGGATGCTCAAACAAGAAACTGGTGATTTGTGTTTTACGTATTAAAGGGGGGTCTTACACATAGTGGCTTCGGAGGTCTTTTTAAAAATAAAAGTTGTTAATTTTTAAATTTATTTATTTATTTATTATTTATTTATATCAAATTTATATAAATTTTGAGCTGATAAATAAAGTTATCATTTGAAATAGAAGTAAAATATCTATATTTTATAATTAAACAAATAGCTATCACGGTTGTTTTGTTATTAATAAAAACGTGTTTTTTTTTATATTATATTTCATAATTCATATTTTTTAAGAAAAAAAAAAAATTTATAGCTATCATTGTTCTTTTGTTATTAACAAAAACAAAAGTTCATAACTCACAAATAAATTATAATAATGCAGAATAATATGCATTTATAATGCATAATTCATAATTATAACAGATTATAATAGATATAATTTTTAAACATTTTAATTAATTTTGTTACACATCATTGGAGTTATGATTTAAAAAAAAAAAACACGTTTTTATTTTTGATGATAACTAAAGAACCGTGATAGATAGAAAATTAATTTTTTTTAGAAAATATAGGTATTTTAATTCTCTTTCGAATGCCATCCACCCCATTCAGATACAAAATGCCGTTCTCGAGAAATTACGATTTTTAAAAAATGTCAAAAAATTTTTAACCTCAAATATCTCTGAAATTTAGGGACCAATCATTTTGCCCAAAGAACTTGACCGAGAACTATAAAAAATCTCCCTCTAAAAGGAATTTTGAAGCCATTAAGTCAATTTTACTCTTGTAATCGTTGGACATACAAAACTAATTTTTTTCATTTTTCAATTTTTTACTCAAAATCTAGCCTACAGAATGTATTCAAATTTTAACAGATTACAGCTATTTATATTCTGGATTATCGTGATTTTTCTCAAAAAAATTGACCGTTAAGTTTAGGAGTTATAAGCTTCTAAAAAAAAACACGTTTTTGTTAATAACAAAAGAACCGTGATAGCTAGAAACTTTTTTTTTTTAGAAAATATAGGTATTTTAATTCTCTTTCGAACGCTACCCATCAGATTCGAATAACTCGATCCTATCATTAAAAAAAATCAAAAAACAGTTTTGAGAAAATAAAAAATTTGAAAAAAAAAAACAAAAACGCATCGCCCCAATCAAAAAACGGATTTTTGACCCGCCATCACGCAAAAAAAGAACAAAAAAATGAGACCCGTCCGGTCAAAATTGACCGAGTAGAAGCTGAGATCCAGGCGTACACACACACAGCACACACGCACACACACACACACACACCAACACACACACCCACACACACACACACACCCACACACACCCACACACATCCATACAGACATTTTTCAAAAACCATGTATTTTGATTCCTAACACCTCTGAACACAATTATAACATGTTTTTACAACAACTCAAAAATTTACTATCACAAAGCTTCCCCTAGGAGGAAGCAAAAAAAGTATTCCATGGATTTTCATGGGTCAAGTCCTAAATTACTTAAAATTCATGAAGTAATGGCCCGAAGAGTTGGAAATATCAAAACTATTTGATTAAGTATTTTAAAAAATTGAAATACCACTTTCAATTGCTTAATTTTAAGAGTTTTTGTATTTTTTTTGTCGTTTTTAGCATTTTAAAATCATTTAAAAAATATTTGTAATATTTTCAGCTCTTCGGGCAATAAATACATGAATTTCAAGTAGTTTAGACCCATGGAAATCCATCGATTCAGCTGATTTTGGCCTCAGAAGCCACTAGAAGTGTAACACGTCCTTAATGGTTACGTATACGTAATGGCATGTTCTTGTTTGTGCACATAAGGATTGTGCACATATTTATTGTGCACAGATAGCATTGGTACAGATCTATATATATAGATATATGCCAATGTTAAAGTGTGCACAATTAATATGTGCACAATCAGTATGTGCATAAACAAGAACACGTCTACGTAATCCCGCCATTTTGAAAAATTCGTAACTTTTCCAAATATCCAAAAAACCAATCGAAACCAATTGGCTCATTTTTTAGAAGGTTAAAACTTTTTTTACGACTAATATGAGCCCAATCGATTTTGATAGAAAAAAGTTACAGGGGTGCCAACATCACGATTTTTGAAAATCGATTATGTTTAAAGAGCTATATCTTTGCTTTTAATTGATTAAATCGATTGATGGCCGAGTGAAAATGAAACGTCTTTTCAAGATGAAGAAAATAGGTCCTACCCGATCTCAATATCAGTAAAACTTGAGGAACTACAAAGGTTGAAAGATAACCTAAAAACTAAAATATTTAGATTCACGTTTTCCTTTGTGCAAAAATTTCAATGCGTTATTTTTTTTCCACAAATTTTTTTTCTAAAATTTAACAAAATAACAAAAAAATTCGTTTTTGAATCATTCAAATCATTTTGACCATTTTTCGAAATTCAGCAGTGTAGCTATCTCAATATTGGATATGGGGGGCTAATATTGGAGCTTTCTCACTTTCTTTATATGCACTTTCACAGGGAAAATCAGCGATTAAATCCAAAGACCCCCTGCGACCAGTTATGATCGAAAAGTACAAGAACGACACACACACACACACACACACACACACACACACACACACACACACACACACACACACACACACACACACACACACACACACACACACACACACACATATAAACTAAACTTTTTATTAATATCTCACGCTCTTTTAAAAGATATTATCCTTGGAATAGATATAAACTAAGACTGTTCTATAATCTCTAAACGTCTTCTGCTAAGAATACCTAGTTATTCTATTATAATGTGCGTTTGCGATAGATGAAATAATAAAAAAATAATACATTGCTGATGTATTGTTTGAAATAAGATGTTACACTTCTTCAGGTTGTTAAAATTTTTCATATTTGATCGAAAGACTAATATAAAATCAATACGAAGAGAATGATGAAGATAAACAGTAACGTATTAGAAATGTTTTTCTTGTGCTACCTACACATAAGTAAACATAATAAACTTGAATATTGAAACGACATTCGCATTAATTTTATGTTTATGATATCCGTATATTTTTTAATTATGTTTATATTTACAATATTTTAAACTATTTAAATTATATTGGCATTTTTGTGCTGTTTTGCTATAGCCGTCATCCATACAGTATTACCAAGAAATTAAACTTGTTCATTTGAAAACAGGTTTTTCTAAACAGTGTTTTTTAGATTGTATTTTATGATGAACTTAACGAATAAAAAAAAAGAAGAGTAATAAAAATACTCCGTTCTTCTTTTTGCTATTTCATATTGAAATGTAAAAAGCATTTTATTTCAAACCGCAGTTTAAAATAAACTTGGACAGTTAAAGAAATGCGCATTAAAAGAAACGTAAATCGGTTACGCGTAAGCATTAAAAGGAAAATTCTTATAAGAAATTATTAACAAATGAGCTGTACGAGTTTTGTATAAAAACTCTCGTCTAATTATGCAAATAGTTACCCGTAACGCGATAGCCATATAATACGCAGTGCTTTTACTTTTAAAAGCAACGATATTTCCAAGACGCTATTTTCATCGATCCACACGAATTTGGAATTCAGCGTCAAGCGCAAAAAGAGACACGCCTGGCGTCGCACATTCTCGCGCATATTCGATAAATCCACAAAATTTCCTGCAGATACGAACGCGAGTCCCGAACGCTCACCGATTTTTGAGCCTATATAGAGGAAAATCGGCTACTACTCGGCGGTGGCGCGTGAAAAAGCATCGGCGGCGCTCGCACGAGTGAAAAAAGGCTTCTACAGTGCACTGACACACTTTTATCCTAAGGACGTCAAGATGGTTTTCTCGAATTTCGATATCGAGAGTTTCTCTATCTCTTCGAGACTTTTTTCTCTCGCGCCGTCTCTCGGTGTAATTTAGCTTCGCTCCTTTTGTCAGCGCGCGACCGAGAGAGAGAGAGAGAGAGAGAGAGAGAGAGAGAGAGAGAGAGAGAGAGAGAGAGAGAGAAAGAAAGAGAGAGAGAGACAGAGAGAGAGGGAAAGAGAGAGAGAGAAAAGAAAGAGAGAGAGAGAGAGAGAGAGAGAGAGGGAGAGAGAGAGAGAGAGAGAGAGAGAGAGAGAGAGAGAGGCAAAAAGAGCAAGCGCGAGAGGTTCACCAACGCCGAAGAATTTATGTAGCTCTTGTTTCTATGTATAATGTGACCTCCACGCATATACTATCGAGATCAGTGTACACGCGCGAGTGCGACGATCTCCGCTACAAGGAGGAGGCGGTGAAGTCCTTTAGCCGATAGCGCGAATGCGGGCGCTACATATTTATGCGTTCGTGCTAGTTCCATAATAAAGAACATAACAAGACTTTGTTGTGAGTGTGTGTGCGCGCGTGCGTGGATGCAGAAGCGAGCGGCGGTGATTGTTTGAGATAATGCTTCGATCGGAGAGGAAGAGAGGAGCAGAAGTAGCTACCGACGGAATGATGTACATGATGAATACTTCTCGCACACTCTGCTGATGCCGGGCTGTATTAATTGCCTAACGGACAGTTACAATTTGCATCGCCTCACCTCTTCCGCATTCGCACTTGTCGGATAGGTCTTTCTAGATATAAAAAAACAGTGAATACAAAATAGTCCAATAAAAAAAAAAAAAACAAAAAACAAAAAAATTCATTTTCCCAGCGTACATAAGCATACCGTCTAAAATAAACACGCGGAAATTCAAATGAAGATACACTTAAAACTACACATCAATATGTTTTGATAATGATTTGCCTATACGGACTCGCAGATAAACATTATAGGTTGATTTAAAAATACCTCTGCGTATGACTATCTAGGTCATCATTTTGAACTAAATTGGAAACCAAGGCGTTTGGGAAATTATGTACTCATCGTTTTCTGTTTTTCAGAATCTTATGGTTTTTCGCATTCAAGGTTCTAAAAATTCAATAAACAACATCTTTGTCCCAAGGCTCTTACAAGATATGCAAGTTATAAAGTATAAACAAGTGCTTATTTTTAAGTTTTCACGATTTCTTTCAGGATTCTTCATTCTCAACGCGCACAACGTGAAAAAGGGTTGTTTTAAAATTACATCATTAAGTACATCATTAATCATCTTTACCACAATATATTTCTATAATAACATACATAATCTAAAATAATAAATTTATTTTTAATGAATGTTATTCGTTTGATGCGATTTGATTGGTACAGATAAAAAAGAAGTTTCATAAATTGTCTTTGCCATTTATTTAAGAGTACTCTCTACCTAAACCCTAACTCCGGAATAGATCGCATCGCCCCCATGACTTCATCTACGTATTTTCATTAATTTAGGTGTACTTATAAATTCTAAATTCGTCAAAACTCAGTTTTCGCATGTGTAGAAGTTAATAAGGATTACGTTTAAACAAGTTTCATGAATTTAGATGAATAAATGAACTTGTGTTTTGTAGAGAAAAATCGAACGTCCAGTGGACGTTACGGTAAGCTGCTCCCCGCGTTTCTCTACAAAATACGCATTTATTGATTGACTTTAGTTTGTAAAAACTGTTCTAATATTTTCTTTAATACCTAATACACGTGCGAAAACTCGAATTTTATATTATAATGGCCCCAAATTATTTTAATTGACAAAAAACAGTATTGACAGTAGGTGGCGTTGCGATCGGGGTAGACGGCACTCTTAAGGCTGTTAATTGAAAAACCTCTTGAAGAAGAATATAGTACCTATATACTGGAAAAGAAGATTGACAAGGAAAATATCGAAAGCGAGAGGTGTAACCGGTAGAAAAAGGATCGCGCCTTTACCATCTTTCGTCGACTCTCGGTATGAAGCTCAGAGAAATCCAGCGGCGCAGTCGATCAGGCCGCGTTCCTGGCGCTCGGTAAGTAGCAGCTGAGCTGCGTAAACGGCTGATGCACGGACGCTGCAGGCTGGTTAACCAGCCGGGAAGAAAGCGCGCGCTCGGCCGGGCACGCGTACGGCAGACGGCACGTGAGCGCGCGGGCAGCTGCTGCCATCTGGTCGCCACTATATGCGCAGGCAGCCCCATTGATCGCGACATTCGCGACTCGGCGCGAGCGCGAACGCCGCGAACTGTCATACATACGGGATCAGCTGATTCAACCGATTCACGTGGGAGGTGATCAGCTGTGGCGGGCCGGGAGAGAGCGAGCGCAAAGTAGGCAGGCGCCAGAGAACGCAATCATGGACGGCGACGAGATCATCGACGAGGATTTCGACATCCCAGCCGTGAAATACGAGTGTAAGTAGGGACGTTTAGTTGACAGAGGTAGCGAGCTTAGGAGTAGAATGAAGTGAGAGAGTGTACAGTTGCAGCGGTGCATGCGGGAAAGTGCACTAGGCCGTTCTAACGCGTGCCGCTCGACGGGAAGCAGCGGTACGCGCCGAACGCTTCTTGCTCGCCTTCTCGTGTATTTCGCACTCTCGCACCTCTCGTTCTGACCTTCCTTGGCGGAGATTTTTAATGGGATTTTTTCCCTTTTGCAGATCTGGACCACACGGCCGACGTGCAGTAAGTACACATGACATTTCATACGTGGATGAGTCATTGTTTTGAGGTTGGAACGAAAACGTGGCTCGCCGCAGGTGCATGCGAAATTAGCGTTCTAACTCTTTGCTCCGTCAATCCCCATTTCACTTCGGTCGTTCCAAGGCTATTTCTTGCCGTGAAATTTGGGTAAGCCGCGGATGGCCCTCGATATGACCGCAATTGAGGTTATGGATCGAACTTAACCTAGAAAGCCAGCAGCAATACGGTTTGCAACGCGGTGGTACGCGGAGGTTATATACCTACACCGGCGCGCTGGAGATGCTTGTGTACGTATAGGTACATTATAAAATCTATTACTAGGCTGCACTCATGGGGCGAGACACTACCGGAGGCTTTCGAGCAATGCGCCATGGCGATGTTCAACTACATGACCGAGATCGAGCGCGTCGACATCCAGCAGGTGCACCATGTGGAAGCTGAAGGCCACGACATGAAGAGCCTGCTCTTCCACTTCCTCGATGAACTACTATTCATGTTCTCCGCCGAGCCCTTCATCGTCGCTCGGGTATGTTCTCGGCACTTTGCTCTTTTCCATATCCGTTGTCAACAAGTATAGTTAAGCTCAAAGACAAAGCTTTCGTGGCTGTTTGTAAAATTGTGAATATTATTGACAATGATAACTTTATTTGGCTATTTATGCCCAAGTGATGCGACGTGAAAGTTTTGCTTATTATAAACAGTGGTCATTTGGTTACATAAGAAAGCCATAAAGTTAATGGTATCTCGCATGAGATTAAATTTGCTTATCAGCATTTAAAAAGAAATAACACTTTCTTTATAAAAGTGTCTATGTAACTTTACATCGCGTTTTCTTATAAAAAACTTGAACCGTACAATTAAATTTATGAAAACGACTGAAGAAATGTAGATGAAGCAGTAATATTAATTATAAACAATTTGTACAAAGAATCAAGTATTCAAAGAAAAATAGTCAAATGTCTGTGGATCTTATTGACCAAGCTCTCGAGTGCCATGTAAACATTTTAGAATTAATAGTGTTTCTATATGCCAAACAAACACTGTTTCTTAGAGAGTTCGAGGTGCCTCAACACTCGGACGAATTTGACGAACAATTTATTGCGTAACGTTTGTTTTTTTTTTGCCTAGCGATAATAAAATATCTTGCATCGCAATAACGCGCTTACACACACACACACACACACACACACACACACACACAGACACACACACACACACACACACACACACACACACACACACACACACACACACACACACACACACACACACACACACACACACACACACACACACACACACACACACACACACACACACACACACACACACACACACACACACACACACACACACACACACACACACACACACACACACACACACACACACACACACACACACAGAGAGAGAGTAGGCTCTCTGAAACATTGCAAAAGAATGTGTACATTGTGATCGGGGCTCGTACGCGCTCGCCGTGAGCGATTAGAGAAAATTCTTTCTCTCGCGCTTATTATATACTCAAATCATCAGCGTATCTGACTAATTGCGCGTATATGAGTACACATATATACACTGCGCATACATATGTGTAGAATCTGAATGATAAGAAAGCTCGTATAAACTGATTATAATTCTCCTTTATTTTTCCCGGTACCGTGGCTGCACAGAAAGTCAAGATCACGGAGTTCGACACGGAGAATTACAAGATAAAGGCGCGCGCAGTGGGCGAGGAATTCCACATAGGCAAGCACACCCAGGGTGCCGAAGTGAAAGCCATCACCTACTCCGCAATGGAGATCTATGACAGACCGCAGGTCGAACGGCCCGAGCTCTTCGTCATCGTCGACATATGAAGTAGAATCATAGGCGCACGACGACGTGTATGTGCGAACAAGAGGGCCATGACGCGCAGTGCGCAGCGTTTTAAATGGCCGGCCAGAGAGGAGGGGGAGAATAGCAGCAGCAGCAACATCGTAAGAAGCGCCTTCGTCGTCTACTTCGTCTTCTGGACAAACGGCGAATTCGGGGGAAAAGAATTGAGGGGAAGAGAGAGAGATAGGTGCAGAGCGCGCTCACAGCCCCTTCGCAAAATTGGGGTGCATTCCTTTTGTATACTTGCATGTGCACGTATTAAACGCTTCGAATAAATACGTTACGAGAGAGAATCGCGCCGTGAGCTCACCGGACCCTCCCCCCTCCCCCTTCTTTCCTTTCCCCCGTCGTTCTCCCTCCTGCTTTCTCACTCACTCTCTCCTTACCTCCGTCTCCTCGTCCTCGGGCCCCGCCAGAGTCAGATGCGTCTATTCGCACCGAGGCGCCCGACTTCGCGCGATTCTCTGCTACTTATTCTTCTTGGCGAGTCTTGCGCACACGCACCACTTTTTCTACCTCTCTTTCGCTCGCCGTTCTTACGACAATTACGTCTGTACGCAAATTCATATGCCCTCCCCTTTTGTAAGTGCGACGTCTGTTTAACCCACTGTAACTTTATTATTTTTATATGACAGGCCTATTATTGTGAGTTTCTTAAAGAAACGGCGTAAGAATTCATTTTTTATATGGTATAAGCGTAAGACTAATAAAAAAGTAGTGTGTATATTGTAAGGAAATGTAGACGTTGCAAGAATGTCAAGGCATTGCATGCGCGCAGTTTATATGCGGGCCGATTATTTGCGTCAGTGGCACATGCGCGCGCTCGCGGACCGGAGCCTACAGCGGTGCGGCGCAAAAACTCGGTCCCGAGAGAATCTCATGTATACGCGCGCATCTGATGTAAGCCCGCGTAACGAGTCTACATAGGCGGAGAAAAGTAAAAGACCACCCGAAACTGCAAGACGTGTCATCGAGGCGCAGGCGATGCGGCGACCATGAGCAAAAAGACGAAATAAAAGTGGAAAAATAATAAGACGAAAAAACGTGTGTAATACAGAGAAAAAGGGTATGCAATAAAAGCAACAACCCTGCCCTCGATCTCTCCTACTGCACTAGCTCCTTCTCCCTCTCTTGTTCCCCTATACGTGCATGTCGAGTTAAAAATTACCCAATTACGGGCGGATCGCGCGCAGGCGCCCCCGCTGTGCGCGAGGTACGGCCCTGCTAGTCGCACCGTCCTCGTCCCTCTTGTGTGCGTGCCTGAAACGAGACGCGACTATTGTTGCGTCCCTTTGGAGGGACGAGGACAGCTGAATGCTAGCAGCACCAGCAGCGCGCGCGTGTATGCGGGAAGGGTCGCTCGCTCGGCCGCTCTCGCGTATTAGACAAGGAAGCCGAATACTCGACGAAGAGAGAGAGCGAAGGCGCGCGAACCGAGGGAACGCGTCGCGCGCGGCTGTTTAGTTTCGTTTGGGAGCTCGCGCTTTCGGAATCAGCGCGCCCGCAAGAGAGCAGGATAGGATAGTGCCTTGTGTGCGTGTGTTTCGAGTGGGGCAGAGAAAGCGCGCGCGCAGCTACTCCCTGCAGTACGTGTGCACTCGCAGGCACCGAGAAGCCGTGCTGCTGGCTGGAAGCTTCTGCTTCGACTCGGGGACACCTGGCATACGCGATAATAACGGGGAAAGTGTTTGTGCGCGCAAGTGGCGCACCAGCGAAGTAGGAGAGAGAGAGAGAGAGACAGAGCGAGAGAGAAGTAAAAAATGGGCCCGCTGCCAACGACGTAGGAACGCCTCCGCCGTCAGTATAGCAGCAGCGCGCGTCTGTGCGTGGACGTTGCCGTTTTCGCGCCGTCGACGTTTTATCGAGGGGGGACGAGGGGCGGCTCGCCTGGCAGCGAGACAGAATTCCGAGATACCTCTTGTTGTCGCGGGCACGCATTTATCGGGCAGGGAGAGTTGATGAAGCTCCGAGAAAGAAGTGTGAGACTTGGGAGGCAGAACCTTTCGTTTACAGTGCCTGGTCAAGGATTGGAGAAGAGCAGGAGCAGCGCTGATTAGAGTGCAACATCTGATTATTAAAGGTCTGAGGCTATCGCAGGCGCGTGAGTGTGTCAACGCGTCTGGACGCTGGCAGCCAGTGTGCACGTCAGCCGGCATATTGACTCGGCACGGCTACCTCGGCGCGAGTAGCGGGCACTAACCTTCGAGTTGGGAAAGTGGAAAACGCTCGTGCGAATAGCTATCGTGGGAAAAGGCGTCAGCCCGCTAGACGGCGGGGAGGCGGAAGAGGGAGCGAGACGGACGCTGCTGGTCCTCGCGAGGTTGGCAGCACTAGGGGGCGCGGGAAATACGAGCTCGGGTTTTGGCGCGCAGGGGCGCTTCGATCAACGACCGGCAGATGGCCGATGCAGGCGCCCCGCAGCCGCCACCGCCGCCGACGGCGACGACGAGGACGGATAGCAGCCGCGCGGAGAGGCGCGTCCGGCAGTAGCGACGACCGCGTAGGAGAGCGGAGCGCGCACGAGGTGATAGTGGCCCCCTGGAGGATCTCGCGAAGCTCTGCGTAGCGCAGCCGGAGCAGCGGCACAGCCAGCGAGGCCCATAAGCAGCCAGCCCGCCGAGCGAGAAGAACGGAGCAAGAGAGCTCACGAGCCGGCCTCGTGGCGCTACTGCTCGTTATCGCGCACACAGCTCTCTCGGCTCGCAGCGCGTTTTTCTGCTCCACTGCCACGAGCAGAGCCAGGCTCTCGCAGTTGCAGCAGTAGTAGGAGCGAGAATTGCGCCAGACGCAATTTCGAGAGAGCATTCCGCCTACGCCGTCGGCCTAGAGACGACACGCTGCTGACTGCTCTCGCGGGAGAGGGGCCGTGTGCATCGCTCGACAGCCCTCAGGGCAGCGGAGCTGTGTGCGTACACGCGCACGTTACAGCGTAGAGCGCGACCAGCGAGAGCAGAAAATGGAGACGACGAGCAGCAGCGGCGCCTCGTTGCGCTGCTAGGAGAGAGAGAGAGAAAGAGGCAGACAAGTCTCTTGCTCGCTCGCGCTCAGAGGCCCCCTTTAAATCGTGTGCGTCCGCCGCACGCATACAGGCGCACACACACACGAGGACGTCCCCGAGGTCGCCCATCGCTACAAGTCAAGAGGCAGGCAGCCAATGAAGATGCTCCGGAGAGGCTGACGACGCGCGAGGGATCGGCCTCCGGAGGACACAGGGACTGGCGCGCCCGGGACACGACTGCGGAGTACTACAACGAGCAAAAGTAAGTCAAACATCTAGCCTTCATATCTAATGTATTAGACAGAGCCACTCTCTATGTCTTCGTTATCATTTTATTATTTTCTTTTAACTGCTGTTTTTCGAACGAGGCATTGAACGCGTTGTGCCGAGGCTTGTCCGGGCGCATGCGGTTGATGGAACTCGGGGCTCGTCGTCGGGGCCCCCCGGCTGCGCCGATTCAACGGTCGCTTCATCTCTCTCTCGCCCCTCCCCCCTCTCTCTCGCTCGTTCTCTTGCTCCTTTTCACGTCGCGCGATGCATATTCCCGAGCAGGCGACACGGAGAAAAAACCGCCGACAAATTTGCAGATACCTCGCGCGGCCGGCATGCTCTCTGGATCTCTTTCTATCTCGCGTGCACTAGGAAGGCGCCGGGAAAAACGTCGCCAGCCGGCAGTGGATTGGAGCCCGGCTGCGTCCCGGAAACCGCGAGTCAGAGCGGGAGAGAGAGAACGAAAGCGAGCGCAGGGGAGAGAGAAAAAAAAAGAGGAGAAAAAAGGTCGTGCGCTCAGCGGTGTGTGTACGTTACACGCGTTAAAGGCTAATGAATCGAAGAGAGCGCGAGAGGGGGAGGGGGAGAGAGAAAGAAAAAGCGAGTGCACGGCGTGTATATAGCATGGCTCGCGGTTTTGGGAACATGTTGCGGATTTCTTGTACTGGCAAATGTATTTTCTCGGTATACGATTCGAGGGAACAGAAGTACGAGAGGAGCGGCTAAGTTCTCGTGCCGGCGAAATCGACACACGCATATACATGTTGTACGGTGCCGAGGGGGGAGCCTACATACAGATAGATCGGGGCTGCGGGACCCGACGACGACGAGGTGTCGTCTCTCTCTCTCTCTCTCTCTCTCTCTCTCTCTCTCTCTCTCTCTCTCTCTCTCTCTCTCTCTCTCTCTCACTCTCTCTCTCTCTCTCGTGTGGCCAACGTGCTAACGATCTGCGCTCGCTCTCGTTTCTCGCAAGCGGTACGCGAGCAAAGCGCTGCATACATAGGCGCGCAATTATAATAACGTTAAAGCGGCTCTTTAAAAGCTCTCGTTCTCTCTTTATGCAGCGCGCACCCGTGTGCTGCTCATGCTGTAGTACAGGTCGCGCGACATCAATTTCGACGGAAGTCACTAGCGCGCTCACTCGCGAGAGCGAAACACCGAGTGTAGCTCTCCTGCTGCCCGTCGGCTACTGCTTCTGTTCTTTTTTCTTTTGCACTTCTCGCGGTCGCTCGCTCGCGCCTTGGCTGTTTTTACGTACACGACGGGCGAAAAGACGCGTTTTTTCGACGCGCGCGCGCGCGCACGCGCACACGCACACACACACACACACACACACACACACACACACACACACACACACACACACACACACACACACACACACACACACACACACACACACACACACGTACGCAGACGGAGTAGCAGTTCTCCTCGTCGTCATCACAGCGACACACAAGTGCAAATGGGCTTAAAAGGAGACGAGCTGCTCGCTCGCGCGTGGAGGAGACAAATGCGCGCGTGTATATCATATAGACGGGAGAGCGAGGTCGAGTAGTGCGAGGGCACAAGCGAATAAGCGATAGCGTTCGTGTGTTGTGTGTGTGCATCTCTTCGTTTTGCCACTCGGCTGCCGTGCAGCTATGTAGACGTCACGAGTTCGCCGGCTAGACTACACGCATAGACGCATAATTATACACGTGTAGTCGCGTATGCTGTAAGAGAGCTCGCTGCCACGACCGCGACGCCGAGATTCCCGTGCGCCGGCATCACATCCAGTAGCTTTGCACGAACAACGGTAACGAGCATGACGCGCCTAATTGCTGAGAGAGAGAGAGAGAGAGAGAGAGAGAGAGAGAGAGCCAGCTGATCGGCCTCTGTGTGCGTGCGCTCGTACATCGTTCGCTCTCCTCGATTTCATTTGTCTCCTTGGAATCCCCGCGCGCTAGCGATAAAGATAGATCGGGAGAGAGACAGACAGAGGGGTGGGGAAAGATTGACACGAATGCGCGCGGGAGCAGCATCTTTCGGGACGAGATCGCCAAAGAAAGAGTAGGCGGGAGGGAGGAAAAGGAGGAAGAGACATGCACCCTTGTTGAAATTCCTGCAGTCGCTTTCGTACGCCAAAGCTTCGTTGTCTTCGCTTTCCAGGAGACGTAGAGACGTGTTACAGATACGGAAACCGGTATGATTTTAGAGTTTTCAAATTCCTAGAACGCGAGCAACTATCGGGGTTTATTTTATAAAAGCCGATAGTTCAGTTCCCAGTCGAGTTAACGCGGAGGCGGGGCTTTATTAATAAATTTCCTACCATTTGGAGGCTCTATAAGCAACAACGACGACATCTCATCCTCTATCCATCTCGAGAAGAGCAAGCTCCTCGAGCGTTCGCCTCGTCGCTTCCGTAGCCCCTTCTTTACCCTCTCTTGCGCCTCCGCGTGCATATACACGAATTGGATTTCCGGTGGCAGAGCGGCTACACAGGCTAGGTACGTGGCTGTCTCCTCTCCAGCCTCTTTTTCCTTCTTGCCTCTCGCTCGCTTGCTCGCGCTCCTCCCTTCGCCGCTCCGTGCGAAATGGATTTGTCGATCGGGAGCTAGCGCACGCCGCCGCTGCACGTGAGAGCTTTCGGTGCTCCCTCTCTCTCACGACCCGGCCGGTACCCGGTGCTGCTGCTGCTGCTGCTGCTCCGGCCGGCGCTCTCCCCAACGCTGCGCGCTTGAGAGAGAGAGAGAGAGAGAGAGAGCCGGGGGATCGATATTTTCAAAAAGCGAGCCCTTTCGTGCACGCGCAGCAGCGGCCGCTGCCTCCACTATATACTGCTGCTGCTCTGCGTTTTGTGGATTTTGACATGTGTATACGCTACTTCGTGAAGGGGGAGAGCGATAGGCTAGGTCATGAGAATTTTTCGTCCGACGCTTCGCATGATTCTGTTCGTTTCAGAGCAAATTGGCCATTTTCAATAGCAATGCTAGATTACTGCGGAGCTACTGCACACCATAATTGTAATATGTCATGAGGCATAACCGATGGTGCACAGGATGTAAGCGAGGCATTCGTATTAATCCTTCGATGCAGATATGTACAGAAGTGTACAGTAGTTTTTCGAGTGCATATAAATGAGTTGCGAGCGGCAAACCAGTTACGGGAGCACCGTTACACTTGTAGTTTTTCGAGGTTGACAGATTAATGGATATGGATTTCGAAATCCTGCAAAAAAGAATGATAATTTTAATAATAATAATAATTTTAATAATGACAAATTCGTTTAAAAGTTTAAAAGGACTTTTTGATTAATTTTTTTCTGTGTTATCATATATTAAATTTGACAGAAATCTGAAGATCTCCTCTGTGATAGACAAAACAATTATTAAAGCCGGAAATAAAACTGATTTCGCTACTTGATCATATAATCATATTTTAAAATTGACCTCTCATTTGGATTCATAGGGCTCCTCTCAACAGTATCAAACGCCAATACATCGCACGACATCGACGCTACCCGTCACATACGCATTTTACGAGTAAAATACAAAGCCCCTGCCACACCACTCTCGGATTCGATCGGCCGTACGAATCGAAGAGTCAACAGCTTCATCTTCTAATTTGATTCTTGAAGCTGATGGTAGTTATTAATAATGTTTCTTGATGAGAAGCAAATGAGCTTTGACGAGCGGAAAATTCTTTCGTACAAGTTAAACTTCGACAATACGTTTCTTACACTGAAGAGGGACATAAATAAATCCGAAACGTTGGAAAAAATTGTTTTTTATTTTTTTTAAAAACAACCTTGGTAGAACTGGCCATTAGCTTCTCATCAAGAAAGCTTCATTCTCTGGTTAATATTTGAGCGTTTTTAACAAAAGCTCATTAACGCTAAGTGAAATATTCTAGCGATTCGCTTGGTACCGTACTGTTCTGCTCTGTCGAGGCAAAATCCCCACAGGTTCTGTCTCCGCGCTAAAAGTACCGTAATAGAGTGAGCAGGCCCGCTTCTAGGATTACGCTACATGACCGCGTCGTTGCGATATTTCGCAATAATTGCACTGGCTAAAGAGATTGGAGCGGGAAAAAGGACGGAACCGTGGGAAAGCGCGTGCCCGTACACCACGCGGATTTTTCATCGTATTTATACACGCACGGGAGGGGGGGGGGCGTTTGACCTACAGCGATTTTCCCGAGGAGGAGCAGCTGATGGCGCGGGCGCTTGAGCTAACTTTTCGAGGGAGGCAGATGCCTCACACCGTTGACAATCGTCAATTGTCGCTCGAAGATTCAGTCGAAAATGGATTCACTCAGGACATCTGCACGCGTCACTGCTACTGCTGGCCTGCCCAAAAAAATAAGGGAGAAGGGGGGAGGACACGACTTTTTCAACGTGTTTGCAGCCTCGTGAACGCGCGCACCCGCTATCTCACGAGTCCACGTGGACTAGTGTCGAGCAAAGTTATCTCATAACGAAATAAAGGCGATCGACTTCGATGTTATCCTAATGTACAGTAGAGAATGTGGCAAGTGCTACTTCTGAGAAGGTATTTTTAGTGGAATTCAACTGCCTCGTGGCTTTAGTAGTAATTCGAAGTAACGGGGAAACGCATCCTTGTCGATAAACATTCAACTGTTCATATTACTAGAAACTGTATAATTCCTCCTGTCAAGTGGATTACTTACTACTAGTACACTTAAAAATTTACAAGAATCCTTTCTGATATCTGTGAACTTACGAAAAATATTTGTAATTTTTAAATATTTTGGCTTTTTCACGTACGCAATGCCGTGAAAAGTCTCAATAAAATTCAAACTATTTTTGAGAATTAGGTTTTTTTTAAATAATTAACAATTATCGATTACCCGAATACAATTTATGTATAAACCGAATTTTCTTCACGATAGGCTTAATAATTTATTCAAATAAAGTTGAAAAACGAAAGAAACCAAATAATAATTTACATAAATTATGCTAAATATATCTATCTGAGCAAATTTTTTGTAAGAAATTTGTTAAGAAAAAATAGGAATATAATACAATCCTATGTGGAAACATCGACCTATTTGTAAAGAAAATAGAAACAATCGAACAAATTCGATTGCACGACCGACCAGAAATCGGAACATCTCTCTCTTTCCATCTCTCGCTTCCTCTCTATCTCTCTCTCCGTCTCTCTTGCATTTCCTGTAGAAAATAGCCAAAGCAGACCAAAGCAGAAATACCGTAGCAGAGAAATAATCATTTTTGATTAAAAATTTCTGTAAAGCCACTCGCGTGTGCTCCAAAGTATCTTATCGTACATTTTTTCTCGATGTAGCAATGTGCTCTCTCTCTCTCTCTCTCTCGCTCTCTCGCTCTCGCTCTCTCTCTCTCTCTCTCTCTCTCTCTCTCAGCCAGGCACGCAGCCAGGCAGCAACTAGTGCGAGGCTGGCGTCGTGTAGCTTCGTCGTTGACGACGACGACGAATTCGTGGCCCGTTATCGCTCGGCTTGACGCGTTTTTCGCGAGAACGCATGCGACTGCATACTTCGGCGACGCGAAGGAAAAGACATCGGGTGCAAGGCGAGAGAGGAGTATAGCTACGAGATTCGGGCAGCGATAAGGCATATACGCGTAGAGAGGGGGGGGGGGGGAAGAAGCTATGCTGGTTACGTACGTGTGCATACGTATGGGCCTTTGAAATGCCCAAGCTATATAAGCACAAGAGAGGTCGGCTTGGACTTGGCACGAGGCATGAGAGAGTGCGAGAAAGTCGCGCATGCAGAGTATCGCTCCATATAGATAAACAAAAAACGCCGCGCAGATATCGACTTCCGTTCCTTGGACGCCCGGCGACGACGTCGGCGACGATGATGACGGCTGCGGTGCTGATGTCGACGTATACACACAGGCTGTTTTTTCTCTCCGTTTGCTCCCTCTCTCGTTCCTCATCGACATTTAGTGTGGCGTGTGTGCGCGCTGTACGCGAGTAGTCCTCTTGCTCTCTTGGCTTCTCTCTCTCGCTCTCTGTTTCTCTCGCGCGTACCGCCCTGTGTGCGCCATCGGCAGAAAGAAAAGACCTTTTGAAAACCGGTAACTTTGGAGAAGGAAGGAGCGAGAGAATGCGCTCCCTCTCTCTACTCGCTTGCACTAACGGGCAGAGGGAAAGAGAGCCCGACGGAGAGAGAGAGAGGGGGGGGGGGCGTAGGGGCCAGGGAGCGATTATGCGAGAGATTTCTTCCGCAGGAGAGCCCTGATCTTCTTTCTTCCCTCGGAATGTGCCCCGAAAGTCCTGCGAGCGAGAGACAGAGACCGGGAGAGGCTCACGCCCTTCGACAGGACGCCATTGCGGCTCTCTCTCTCGCTCTCCCTTTCGCCCTATGTGAGATTTACGATTAGGCCGCAATTTCGACTCTACGCGGACTCTGTCTCATTCAGAAAGCTCGAAAGTGGCGATGAGGCTCCAATGTTTTCGGTTATATACCACATTTCCTGTTTTCCTCTCCGCGCTTGTTTGTTTGCCTCGTGCGTGTGGTTGTCCCTCTCGCGGATTCTAACACTATAACGAGCGTGTTTATTATACAATCCTACTATACAATGTGTGATGAACCTAATGAAGGCGTTTCTACTTGTTTTTGCAGACGCCCGCACATCCAGCGCGATGCCACGTGTGAAGAGGCAAGTGATGCTCGAGGATCTCGCCAGGCCTGTCACGCCTGACATGGTCGAGACAAAATTAGGTAAATGAAATGTATCTTCAACCTTTCTTTTACTCAATATTGTCCTTCGCTTTATTTTTGCATGCGAATAATCCCAATCACTTATCGCTCGCATTTGTCCCAATTTCTCCCCTCTTGATGGTAATTGGAAGAGAAACAAAACTGAAATACTACGGATGCACTACCATTTTGCCACATCTAAAGGATAAATCTGCAGATGAGTATTGACAAAGAATATTGTTGTTCCGCAGTGAAAACGGAGTTCGTCGACGTCGACGGGCTGCCGTACGACGAGCTGCAGGCGCAGAAAATCGCAGAGGAGACCCCGAGTCCGCATCTGCAAGACCATCAGTATGGTCAAACTCCTTGTTACCAGGTGACGAGGAGACCCACACAACCACCACCTCGAGCCGAGGTAAATATTTATGAGTTGCCTTTTATTCTCACAACCTATGCAATTTCAACATTATTTTCTTCGAGTTTTCTGCAACTTTTACGTAAAAACTATATTTCGCTAAATTTTTAATAATGCGAAAATTGACGACCTGATCTAAAAATTATTATTTTTAATTTTTTTCGGTAATAGTCATTTTTATTCGTTTTAGTGCATAAGTTTATTAAAATAGGGTAAAATATCATTTAACACTGTTATACATTTAAAATCAATGTAGAACATTTTTTCGATATCTCGTTTTGAAGAAGCTAATATGCCTTTGGAGTATTTTTGTAAAACGAAATCAGTTTGATACCTATTTATATCTCACTACGTTCGTTCTAAATTATATTGACAAGGTTTACTACATGTGACCTCCTCGTTCGAATGGGAATCTTTTGTCAATTCCTCATACATACACAAAATCTTATGCCAACATATAGCTACTAGTTATTTTTGAAGCTTTCTAAAATGTCTCTTTCTTTTATCAAGCGACTCCAAAAATCTTATTGCTTGAAAATTCGAAAGACAGTTTTAAGAATTTATAAAAATGAATAACAATAACATTAAATATTAGACGTTGTTTTTATTATCCGATTACCGTATATTGTCTAAATTACGTGTATTGTGAAACCTAACCTATAAGACATTTTTGTATTGAACTTTGCTATATTAGTATTCTTTGGCATTAAAAAACCAATAATTTTGCCAAATTACTTAACAGAGTTATTTTGGTATAAACCGTTCTCAAATATCAGTTTTAATCCGTTAAAAATCCGTGTATGAATGAAAAAATTTCATGGGTTTGAAGTTTGCATCGTTGGTACGCAACGAAATAATTTTTCGTAATTAATTTAAGTTATCTGAGCAGTGCAAATCATTAAGTTCTGTGTCCAGAAGTTTGTTTATGCTATAAGACATTGAATACACATGAAAAGTCTTAAAATTAATATTATTGTAAATTAAAACGTTGTATTTTTAATTTCGTTGCACTCCGAGGTTGCAAACTTAATCCGGCCCATAAAATTTCGTAAGGCCTTCCGATAGAAAAAATATCAGATTTTCTTTCAGTCAGCAGAAAAGCAACACGTCGAAATTGCATAATCAACTCGAAATGTATTTCGTTATTTATTGTTTCTAATGTATTACCGTTTTAATAAAATATCAGAGTTTACAGATTTGCTTATTTTAATGAAATATGGTTCTTTCTAAAAAAAAAAATTTATCATTGTTAGCCAATCTATTTTAATATTTTCTTAGGTATCGGTTCAGGCAGTCAAAAGAAGACTGAATTTGGAGATAGGACCCAGTCAATCCACATTCAAAGCTCCAAAAGGCAAACGCAGAAGATCCGCATCAAATTCGCTTACAGGGCACACACCAACAAAAAGTAAGAATTTCCAAACATTTGCAGATCGATATAACGTAAACTTGTCGATTGTAACGTTACTTTTCAAATTACAGGTAAAACTGTGGAAAGGACGCGGTATGATACTTCCTTGAGTTTACTTACCAAAAAGTTTCTTAATCTCGTAGAAGACAGTAACGATGGCGTAGTAGACTTAAACGTGGCATCGGAAAAGCTCGAAGTTCAGAAACGTCGTATTTATGACATTACGAACGTCTTGGAAGGAATAGGTATTCTGGAAAAAAAGAGTAAAAACAATATTCAATGGAAGTAAGTGATGTTTAAATAGCGGAACAACATCATATTTCGATTACATAACAATGTTCTAACTGCGAATTTCTTTTTCGAAAAGGGGTGGTTGTCTTCCAAGCAATCAAAGTGATATTATCGACTTACGAAGGGAGGTGGCAGATTTGGAAGCAAAAGAGAACGCTCTCGACAAGCTAATTCACGGAGCGCAAAAGGAGCTGAACGAGTTCACCGCTGATAGGACGTACGCTTACGTGACGTATCACGACTTGCGCTCCGTGGCTGCTTACAAAGATCAGTCCATCATGGCTGTAAAGGCACCTCCCGAAGCCACTCTACACGTTCCTCAACCAATTAATAATTTCGGTCAACCGAAGGTTAGCTTCATCTCCTTGTCGTTTCAATCTATGCATACTTTCTAAATATCACAATGATGTAGATTCTCGTTTTAAATATCAAAAAATACCTTTTTATTGTTGTGTCTAATTTCAAGAGAATTTAACCTCGCGATAATGTGACACTGCATGGCATCGTTTTATATTAATTTTATGCAATCATTTTAGCTACAAATACACATGAGGTCGACGCACGGCGAAATAGAAGTATTCCTGTGTCCAGACGATCCAGGAGTCAAGGCACCGCTGACTCCAGGATACACGACAACAGCGAGCACGACGACGACACCGATGCCACCACAATCACCCGTGTCGAAATCTTCGATGGTATCGTCCATACCCTCGGAATTCTTAATGCAAAACGGTGGCGATGTCAAGGTGGAGTCTCTACCGTCAACGGAAAATTGCATAACGTCAGAGCAAACGATGCTCGCAGATCTGGCATCTGCTGGCATGAGGGACGCACTTCTCTGTGAATCGGATGACTTTGGTCTCATGGGTGGAGCGAAGCTTCAATTGCAGACCGACGATCAACACATGTCTTCAGGTTATTATGCATATTTAATTTTAAAATTCCGAACTCCTAATCACAAAGTTTACCTATTCTTTACGTTTGAAATTTATTGATAAAACCTGCAAAATTGTACTTCTACGGTCAACATACAAACACACATATGGAAGATGAGTAGCCACTCCCTGACGGAACTCTGACTGTGACTTGTGTAGTCATTATTAGTCACATCACAGGCAGAGTTCTATTTAGGTAATGGTTCATAACTACAAAATGCATCAATGGCAAAAGGTATAATATTTCTTCTAAAAGAGCCGTTACGGTTTCATATGTAAAGTACAACTTGAGTGTATTCCATGAAATTATGCAATAAAAATATTCTAATAAAGTAATTATATTTTTGTTTCAGATTTGAGCATCCTCGACTTTGGAGAATCACTGCTTTCACTGGAGCCACCTCTTTCTGAAAATGACTACTCGTTCTCACTCGGCACAGAAGAAGGCCTCTCAGATCTCTTTGATTTACAATTTTAATTTATCGGTATTGCAAAGACAATTTGCATCGAATTTTATTGAGTTGGGTTTTTCACTATGGAGAGTGTTGACTCTGTCTTCGTGAAACGCAACTTTGTACTTAGTGGTACCTGTCCAAGGCTCTATGATAGAGTCATTGTCGTTAATCCGTTTTCTTCTCAGTTTCATCGGACATCAAGGAAGGCACTCGAGTCTCGATTCAACTCATTCCCCAAGTTACAAAATATACATCGGAGTACACATATCACAAGTTGGCAGTATAATGTACCCGTTTTTAAGTCGTTTTAGTTCATTGTAACGGGAGTTAACATTTATTAATTGATTATGGGACTAATTGCAAGCCTTCATAACGCAGCGAACGACGCCTAGGGCTATTTCCGTGCAATTTAGATTTGTGTATAATAGTACGATTGAAAGTCGCTCACGTATCTGAAACAGTACCAGCATGAAGAAATGCAGGTGGTGAGACTGCTAGAATATACGATTCTACATTATATACTGTACTTTTTCGCGTGGATCAAGAATTTGCAAAGCATCTTAGATCTGAATTTGTAATATATTATTTTGTTTAATGTTTGCGCCTAAGTTTATAACCTAGACGCACTGGATCTAAGACTTTGTAATGCTAATAGAACTTTCAAACTTGTAAGAAAAACTTCGTTCTGAGCTATTAATGGTCTCCAATTTCTTTTACTGTGTATGTATATGAATGTATGTAAGAGGATGTATGCGTAAGAGTGCTTGTATGTGTATAAGGATACACGATTGATTAAAGAAAAATAAGTCAATCAAATTAAATTAGCCTTTACTAGGTAAATTTTTGTATAATTATTTTTCGTGGATCGTTTTGTACCCATGTACCTTGCTTAACACTCACGTCTCACGATAAAAATACATATAAGTACCTTTAATTACGTTGATTGCTTATTGTCCAACGCTAATGTTTAAAGTTCATCACATGTTTCAAAATAAACTCGAGTGTCGAAACTGGAAGTGAAATAAAAGCAACAAAGTCCCTTGAAGTATATCGTCAAGTATAAACGCATATTTAATATTGTAACGTTTGTCTAAGATTTATTCAGGACACAATGTCATTCTGAACCTGATTAAGGGGTTTCCAAAAGAAAAGTTATTTTTTTTAGAATTAAAATGGTAGTCTGTAAAATTCCAAATTATTTAATGATACGATATTTTTAAGACATTATATTGCAGTTACAAGAACCCAAAATGTTTTGCATTCAATTACTGATTTTTACTCGAAATGTATTTTTAGACATCGTGGACATCATGGTGTTAATGCATGTGTATTCTTTACATAAAAAATTTTTTATCTTACAAAAAAATCGCATTCTAAATTATTTTCTTTGGGAATCCCTTAAGGATGTACTCTAATGTACAAATTAGTGTACGTCCAAAGCCATAGTGCCTACATTATAATGATCACACTTTCTGCAATTGTAAATACTTTGTATACCTACATATGTATAATTGTAAGGACGTAACGGTACCAACGGACAAAAAGATACTACTGTTAACTCAGTACGCTTATCATACAATGTATCAAATGAATAATTATTTTTAATTATCAACATTATTATTGCTATAAACATTATATTATTATTAATGATTATTATTATTATTATTATTATTATTATTATTATTATTATTAACGAGAGAATGTTAGTTTATGTAGTTACTTATAATATCTATTCACTCCGAAGAGATCTTCATTTTTGGTTATTATGTGCTGCTAGGACAAAGTTTTCTACATAACAATTCATGTGTTCATAACAAAAGAATAATGCCTATTCAATTAAGTTGTCATACAACAATGTAGATCAAGCTCCCAAAAATTATAAACTTTTTACTCACAAAGTAAGACTTTGTGCAAATAAATAAAACGAATTGCACCTTGTTACATATTTGTTGTTTTAATTCTATTACATCATAAATGTCATTAAACTTTCTATATTAATTCAAAGCTTTTTAATGAAAGATCACAATTACGTTAGAGCATTAATCAAAAAATAATTTTACCAATAATTTATTTTATTAATTTGCACAAAACTTACTTAAAAAAGACACATCGTCAGCGGCAAGTAGAGTTATATGTACGTAGTTCTGTTCTTTTTCTTTTTTTTCTAACTTAAATTTTAATAAAAGCACGTATTAAAAATTTTTGTTAAAATGGTTTATAGTGAGAAATTGTATGATATTTTCTAAATGATGTGTAATGGCGCTATCAAATTAGCTGTTTTATTTAACAAAGAAAAATAACAAACCGATAAGTCCTACAATTATTTTTTAACAGTATGCCGATAGTCGGCACATGCAATGTATCTGGACGGATCGCGAAGTTTCCGTCCGACGCTGTTTTTTTATAAATCCTTTTTTATTCACAAGAATCATGGCTAGTTTCGCCGCAGAAAATGTCGTTAAGATTTGATATTTCATCTACGTAGTTGAAGGAATGAAAAAAATCCCGGTTTAAAATACCCAAAGTGTCTAGATTGTATTTATAATTTTTGTTTTATTGTAAATTTTTTTTCTCGTAAAAGATAATTTCTTGTAGCGAAACTAGCGGCAAAAATGAGCAAACGATTAGTATAAACTACGAAGGATCAAGAGATTATGGATGCTATTTGTTAAATTTTCAACAACAAAAATGAACGTTTAAGGTGGCTCCAGCGACTTTACTTAAAATTATAGATTAAGATGAACTTTGGGAAAGACATAGTTGAAATGTTCAACTTTCGATTGCCGTAAAGAAAAAGTGGGGGGGGTCAGTATCCAAATTAGCGAGAAAGTTGCATCGCAAAATGTTCATTTTGAACATGCAGCTTATGAGAATTTTATCGAGAATGAAAGTTAAATCACGTATTCAAAGTAATAAAAAATGTGTTTTCAGTAAAAAAGTATGTGGTTATAGGATTTGAAACAGCGGTTCTGACGGTATAAAAAAAATTGTAGGTCAACATGCAATTTAGAGAGTAAATAACTATCAAAGTACGTAATTTTACTTTTTGGGGGCGCTTCTCATAGGGAAAAAATGAATCATCATTCTGTTTTATAATTGGTGATATTTTTTTACAAGTTATATGCGTATAAATCATTTGCAGTTATATAGGTTTAAATTTAAAGCTTTAATTTTGCGAAAAACTATAAATGTTAACTGAGGCGTCCGCGGGGCCCCCGCTTGATACGATACCCAACGCTGGGGCCACCTTAAAGGGGGAAGAGAAATTTTTTTCGTTCATCGCGCGCATGTTCTCCTGATTTGATGTACTCGATTTCCAGGACACACGAGAATCGGAACACTGACAACTCTACGAATGCCAAGAGCTTTTACAAAGTTATATAAATAACTCGTGTAGTTCTGTAAATAAAAAGAAAAGAAAAAGTAAGTGAATATAATCTTCTGTAACAGGATGAAAGAAAGCTTTATTATTTTTCCAAGTCACATTTTCTAAAAGGCTTACTGTTATAGTTTTTTTACGAATTATGGCATGAAGATATAACTTGCTATTGGGTGTATTAAAAATAAGAGTAAGAAAAATCAATATATTGTATTCTGTTTTTATTTTGAAAACTTTAAATATAAAGGATTTTAGACATTGAATTTGCGTTTTATTTATATAATTTTTTTTTTGATTTTATACATCATGTTATGTTAAAAGATTTTTTTCCAATGATTTGTCGTGTTAAAAAATACCAGTGGTGTCTGTATTGCCAAACGAGTAAATTATACATATATTTTATCCCATGAATGCTTTTTAGTGATTTATGAATCCTCCTAAATAAAACAAACAAAATCTTGTTTATATTGGTATATGTTTAAATTCAAGGATGCATGACTATACAGTCCCTACCAAAAAATAATGCTTCGCGTTAGAACAATAAATTGTTTAAAATAGTTAACGATTTTTCCATATATCCATATTCCATACATCCCGTAAATGTATGCGGGAATCTAACATGATATATTAAGCTTTAAAAATCGAGAACCGAAGTAAAATTGGCAAAGTTTCACTATTTTTATGATCGTATAACATTGCACATGATATTTTAATGATTTTGATAAAATACTGAAACTCAGCCAATTTTTCTTTGATTCTCGAAGATTTTTTCTTATAATATTCGACTTGGATTTCCGCATAAACGTACTGGACGGAAAAATTGTTAATTATTCTATATAATTATTTATAGTAGTTTTAAAGTTAAAAACTAACTTTTAGCAGGAACTGTATAGCCATAACATCCTTAAGGTGGTTCTCCTCGGACTCCCTAGTCAAAGCAGTGCTAAATGTAGAAGTTACCTAAAATTTAAAAAACCATAGTTGTAATGTGATTTATTTATTTAAAATGATAGAGATAGTCCATGTATTATAAATAAAGTGTATTTAACATGACTAAGATAACTTTTTTCACAAAATGGCGACTTTCTAGAAACTAGATATCGTCACTACAAACAATTGTTGATAAATCACTGGAATCTTTTTTGTTTCTTAACCGATTTTAGTTTTCAAGGTCTCATTTTGCTCCTTAAAAAATTTCATGGGGACTTGCCGAAGGAAAAATTAAAAATTATTCAAAACTCAGAAAGTTATAGCCAATTAAAAGAATATTTTGTTTTAACGACATGCATGATTTTATGAACAATTATCTATAACTTTCTGAGTTTTGAATAATTTTTTATTTTTTATTCGGCAAGTCTCCATGAAATTTCTTAAGGAGCAAAATGAGACCTTGAAAACTAAAATCGGTTAAGAAACAAAAAAGATTCCAGTGATTTATCAACAATTGTTTGTAGTGACGATATCTAGTTTCTAGAATATCGCCATTTTGTGAAAAAAGTTATTTTAGTCATGTTAAATATACTTTATTTATAATACATTGATTATCTCTATCATTTTAAATAAATAAATCACATTACACTATGATTTCTTTAAGTTTTAGGTAATTTCTACATTTAGCATTGCTTTGACTAGGGAGTCCGAGGAGAACCACCAAGGAAGTCTAAAGATTGAAATAAAGTAAGCATTACCTACTGATATACAGTGGACGAATAAAAAAAACATAAGCAATGAGACAGTTCAAAGAGCGACTATTTCCGTACGTATCTAGCTACAAAGAACAATACTTAGCATGTTTCCATTTTTCGTTTATTACGCGATTGCTACCTAAATAATAGGTTGAACGTACGAAATAGGCTGGTACCTATAATTGTACAAAGAAATACAAAGAAATCGGCGATTGTCATCAGTTCGCGCTTATAGATCACGAGGAGCGCGGCTTCAATAAGGAAAACGAAAGACACGAGGTGCATAGGCGATGCTAAGTAGCATTGCTAGCTCGGAAAAAACATCAACGTTTCGTAATGGTGGGATAAGTCGCTGCTCGCACGTCTAACCTCACTTTCGAGTCGCGTGCTTGCGATTTTCGCGTCATCGAGAGAGCTACCGCTCGCCTCTGTTGACTTTTTCGCCGCTGACGCTGACAACGCGGCGCAACTTGGCGGGGAGTTTCGTGTTTCGACGGTCCGGGACCGTCCCCATGCAGTTTGAGCGCTCGCCGAGCAGTGGGCGCGCGCAAGCCCCCGATCTCGCCTATTACAGCCATACCTACATTACTCTTAAGTCGTGCAAAAGCGAAAACGACGAAATAAAACCGTTAAAACAATCCGCGGAGGCAGCCATCATCAGATCTACATGACACGCAGACGTTCGAGGCCTCCGTAATCGTCTACACAACTCACTCTGGCAGCTATACGCGAGTTTCGAGCCTTCGAGGGCTCTTTAACCTCCAAGTGACATCGCAGGTGAAGAGTCGCAGGTCGCTGTACATTTTTCGGAAGGTCCTAAGTACATATCCCTTTCGATGCGCGCCGCAGCAGCGCACTGATCGGTGCGTTTTTACGCGTGTCCGTGTGTGCTTCGTCGGCATTAGCACTGGGTGGTGTGCGTGAGGCGCGCGCGCTTGCACGCGTCCGTACGGCGCGCGGCGCGGCGGCCGCCACCAGGAGCGAGTGAGAAGGAAACTAACAGAACAGCGCAGAAGTAGCATCAGCAGCAAGGCAGCAGGCCAGCAGCAGCCTTTAAAGAGCGCGCGCTCGCGTGGGAGCGAGAGAGAGCGAGAGAGAGAGAGAGAGAGAGAGAAGTAACAGCAGTGCCGCGCGCGCGTCGTGCGTAGTCGGACTACGAAGCACAGCGGACAGCTATAGAGTCGCTGGATCAGACCGAGAGAGACAACGCAGGCCGTTCTTGTGTGCGTGTGTGTACGTGTATGCCCGTGTGCTGGCTGGCGCGTGCGTGTACGTGCGTTACATCCGCAGCCGGTTTCTCTCTCTGCCTCTGGTCGAAGAGAGGAGAGAGGTAACCTACCCCAGAGCGGATCAAAAGTCTAAGTGTCCCCTGGAGTTGAACCTAACACGCGCGTGTCCCAGTGCGTGCGCTGAGAGACACGAGGTGGCTTCCCCCTATCCCGAGAGAAGAGGTGCTTAACCCGCTGCCGCCGACTTCTTCGCGACTCTACGTGTGTACGAAAAAGCATAACTGCGTCGCCGCAGTTGCCGTCGTTGGTATTTCACCCTGGGCTCGCCGTTGAACGCCCGAGCAGCAGCGCGACTCGTCGCACAGACAGGAGGATGAAGTGGCTGGACGCGGGCAGCGCCGGAGCTGGAGGCGAGCCGGCGCCTCCCATGCAGCTTCACCATCCCTCCGCCAATGGACATGTACCCACGGTGAGTTATACACGACAGCGTCCTTGGTGTCCTCTGTTTTCTTCACTTTGTTTTTTTGCCATTGGATTTGGATCTGTGACTTTAGTAGAGAGGGAGATGGGGGTACTTTTACCACTAGGTAGCTAATGGATGGAGCATAAAACTGTCAAAAGTCAGTTCCTTTTCTGATAATATTGAGTGATCCATGAATTCCAAGCACTCAATATCAAAATGTATAGCTACTACAGATATGTAGCGAATTGCTAAAATCTCAATTGTTTTTGTTAACATTCTTTAAATCTTTCAATTATTTGGATTATTTTAGAACCTGTGGAATCAAATTAAATCTTATAACTACTTCGTTTGGTATATAAATTGCAGTATATACAACTGAGACTCTAAAATTAACCCTGTAATGTATGTAGCTACATATAAATCAAGAATAAAATAATATTGATACTTTGAAATTTTCCAATATCATGAATTATTGTAAAATGTCACATTACTTTAATTTATATATTTAGTTTTTATCTTTAATCATCAACAAATACATTAATTTTTTTTTTTTTTTTATTTTTTTTTTTAGGAATCCGAGACTTGTGGACAGGTTATGGCTGGTGGCGATGCTCTGCGTTTACCACCTGGCCAGACTCATCCTATAGGATTAAATCGAGTTCAAGATGAAGCAATGGTAGGCTATGTATTTCAACGTCCAACGGATCAAGATTTTGGCGTACAAACATCTGCTTTCCAAACAAAACAAACTCCACGAGCATGGGCTCTAGCAGATGATGGAATTATCGATAATGTTAGTAATGCAAACAAACTATTTATATGTATATGAATTTAATATACATTTTGGCTAATAAATTACTTTGTTGATATATTAGAATCAAGAAAAATGGAAGTACCCTATGAATAAACTAGGAGTACCACAACAAAGTCAACCGCAACAGCTTGGCCTTCAAGCTATGAATAATGTACATATGCCATATGAGATACATCCAATGCAGTTGAAGGTATTGTCATTATATATTTTACATTTTTTATTGACTGGATTTAAACAAAGTTATATGTAGCAAACTAAACTTAATGTTTATCCTGTTTCTAGAGTGGGACACCAGGAACAGAACATTTGGTTTATCTAAATAATCAAATGACAGCACAGCAACAAGTGGCTTTATTTCACCATCAACAACAACAGCAGCAGCAACAGCAACAACAATTTAGGAATGGACAGGTTAGTAATATATAATATAATATATATTTATATCTCTTCAACTTATAAAAATATGATACATGGCTGTTACAAACTTAACTTACCTAAGTTAACATTGTTATTATTGAACAATTCATTTTGTTAACTTAACAAAAATGAAATATTTAAGGAATTTTTTATTGTAGACAAAATTTTAAAGCTATTTGCAAGTTACAAGCTATTTACCATTTTTATGAGTAATATATATAATATGTCCATGTGCAGATATACACCTATATACAGAAAACCCACAAGTTTTATCACGCACTATTGTCTGACTCTCAATAAAACCCCATCACGCCTAACAATGCTCTTCATTGCTTATTTGTGTATAATCACAAGTATGATCTCATCCTGAATTTACAATAAAATGGATTAATGTATATATTGCTTCAAAAAAGTAAATACATAAATAAAAGAAGATAATACTTAAATAAACAAAAAATCCAGTTAATCTAATAAAATAATAAAAATTTTTTTATTATGGATTATAGATTTGTATTACCTTAAGAAATTTTATAAAGATGTACAAACAAAAATACTGTTGAAATACAATTTTCAATATTATCTAGAATATATTTTTATGGTATTGGTACTTTGTTCTTAGCCATCTGAACTAATTAATTTTAGATAATGTGTTACTAGAATACATTCAAGGCATAGTATTATTAATTTCATTACTGCACATAATTTACATAATTATTTCAAATGTTAATTCATAAAATCTATCAATTTTTTAAAGTATAAAATATTACTTTTTCATTACGTGGACTGTAGAAATTAACAATGAAAATCACAAGAAAAATGTTTTATTAATTGAGTAATTAAAGTGTATAGTACTTATGAATTAAAATTAGTGTTATCTGTTGAAAATACAGATAAATAATTAATTTAAATATTACTCAATTCGTAGCTGTGTTTCACCTCCAACTAGTGTGAAAAAAAATTACTAGTTTAATTACAATAAAGTATCAAAAGGTTTAATATTCTGATAAAAATATTTGTTATCAAGTTCATACATAATTTACAATATAAAATGTTACAATTATTGCCATAAACTAAATAAGGATATCCAGGACTTATATTAAAATGAACTATTAAGGTATTATGAAATAAAAATAAAGTGCTGGTTTTATTAAGTATCATTTCTTTTGAACATACTTAAATTAGATTTAAAATAGAAAGTGAAAGTGTTTTCTTACTTATGATCTAAAACTATGATTTTTATATTAAATATTCATCATAAATGTATATTCATTAAATTTATTGCTTACATCCTGTTGCTATAAAACTCTAATTTCTTATTATACAGGCACTCGACTTGAAACTTTTCATTTTCTACATTGCACAATTCGATTTGTGAATTTTATGCGAGGATAATTTTACTCCAATCATAAATCCTGCCTTGATTGTATTAAAAGAATTTTATTTCTCTCCACAAGTTAGCTCTGTTTTTACCATTAATACATATTATGTACAGAAACAACGAAAATACATGCCTGTGAAAACCATAAGCGCTTTGTAACCCAATTTCACGAAAATAAATAAGTAAGCCGCGATCGAGTCACCCCAAAACCCCAAAATAAAAACAAAAACACGTACTTAAAAAAAAAAAAAAAAAAAAAAAAGAAAGAGAGAAGTGAGAATCGGTCGGCGCTGGTCTGCCGTGGACAAGTAATTGAACCGGCCGTCATCCGTTGAGCGTTCGCCGACTATTCCGAAAGAGCCCAGGTAGAACTAGGTAGGCCGCTCGGATAAAATATATACACATGCAGGCGAACACAGTCTCTCCTCTCTCTCTCTCTCTCAGTGGTTGTACTCTCCGGGCGACGAGGCGAGGCTGGCTCATAGACAGTAACCAGCAGCAGCGGTGGCGCCACCGTAGAGCGTCGTTCTTTGTTTCGGCGAGCGGCCACAGTTTCCATCGCGGTCTGCAGACTGAGCAGTGAGCGAGTGAGAGAGAGCCAGCCGCGTAGAGGCCCAGTCAGAGGCCGGCTAGCCAAATCACACGCTTGCCCCGTGTCCGCATGTATACGTCTGTGCCTTCTGTGCATACGTGCGTGTAAGGCCAGCCCCCGCAGTGCATCTCCGAGAAGTAGCAGCAGCCCTCTCTCCGTTGCTCGTGATTGTATGTGTGTGTAGGCGCGCTGCCGCCTCCCCCGAGCAGCAGTTGAAAGTGCGGCGCATCTCTCACCCCCATCAGCGGCAACAGCTTCATCAACGGCAAGCAAGCACTTGCGGAGAGGGAGACACGGAGCCAGCCGACTTTTTATTTCCAGCTTTGCCTCTCCCACGTCGCATCACCACCGCCGCTTCTTCCCTTTACTGTGAACGCGAGAGAGAGAGAGAGACGGCGCGATTTATCTACGTATTCGAGCGCGAGAGACGAGAGAGCTGCTGCCCGGCTAATTCGCAGCGCGAGCGGCCTCGCCAGTTGTGTGTGAGTCAGTGCTATATTGGAGGAGTAGTAACAACGACGACAGCGTTTGCTTCTTGCAAGATGATGCCCGAAAACGAGAGCGAGAAGTCAGAGGCAGCGCAGCAGTGAGAAACAACAAGCCAGCAGCGGACGACTCCTGCGCGTGTCTGTTTTCCGCGGTCGAGCGAGGGCCTGTGTGCGTATATGTTTCTGTCCGTGTGCAGAGGAAGAAGGTACGAGAGCGCGGCCGCGCGCGCACGCAGCGCACGCAGAAACAGCGACACAGCGTGAAAAAGAGGAGAGGCGGAAAAGCAGCAGCAGCAGCAGCAGCAGTAGAGCGCTAGTGGAGGAAGAAGACAAGCGAGAGCCAGAGGACGGAAGTGCTGAGTGTGTGAGCGCATTGTGTGCGGACGACGTCGGTGCCGGAGACGCACAGAGAGGGGAGCAGCAGCACCAGTGGAGCAGCAGCAGCAGTCGCCTCGCGAATTCGAGACGCGAGAGATATACGCGCGCGCGCGATCTCTCGCTCGCTGGCTCTGCGTTCGCGCATAAAGATACATCAAGGCTCGTGAGCGCGATCGAGGAGGGGAGGTTAAGACTCGAAAATAACCTCGAATATAATCCAAGTGTGAAATTTTGACAGATGTGCAACAGTATCAGCAGGAGGGTTTGTTCTGTAGAGCAATCGAGAATAAGAGAATAAGGCAAAAAAACGCGTGGGGAAACGCGCCAGAGATAGACAAATCCCGGAGCTTCGCCGCCGTGCAGTAGCTGCCAAGCCAGAGAGAGAGAAGCGGAGGGCGAGAGGTGTATATACAACGCGCGGCGCGAGGAGAGGCGCAAGAGAGAGAAAGAACCGAGAGTGGGCAGTGCGGAGAAACAGTGCCGGCTGCCTCGACTGGCGCGCCCCTCTCCACACACTTGCACACACATACACAGCGGAGAGCGCGCTCTTTTTTCGCGCTCGCTCGCTTGCTGGCTGGCTGGCTGGCTGGCTGGCTCCTCGTCATTTGCGATAACGATTTTTCCGCGCGCGCGCGCGCGCTTGCTCGCGGAGAGGAGGAGAGCGCGCGTGTGTCTTCCTCTCGTGGACGTTGCTGCCGCCGTCGAGGCGGAGAAGGCGGTTACCTCGCATGTTGTGCTTGAGCTGCTGCCACCGCCTCGTCCCTGTGTGTAACGCCGCCGCGCTGCATCGACGATCAGTGCACCAGTGCTTGCCTCAGTGTTGTTTGTGAATTGGGATACGGGGAGAAAGAGCGAGAAGAGAGAAAGATAGTTACGGGGCTGCCCCATCGGCGCCGCGTTCAGTGATTGCTGAGAAGGAACAGGAGGAGGAAGGGGAGGAGAAGAGGGAAGACGTAGGATTTTTTTTCGTGAAACGTGCTGTCGTCGCGGCTGCTCACAGTCGGGACGACTCAGGTCGGTCCAAGGGTGAATTTCGAGGAGGTGACGCGACTGGATAGAGCATTGGAGACGGTGGAGAGTTACACAGGCGGCTGGATGAAGCCGCCGGGGGATCTCTTTCTCTACTGCGACATGAAAGACCTGGGAGCTGACATGGTACTCATCACTTTTTTCTCTTCCATTTTACTCTTTTCCCCACTATATTCTTTTCTCCTCCCCTCCGTGCTTTGCCCGTATATAGCGATGAATCCTGGATATTGCGAGAATACGCTGCTCAGGGTTTCAATGACTTTAATTAGAAATTGACTACTACGAATAACAACAATTAAGAATTTCAATGTTTCTTCACTTTTTATTTTTAGTGAAGAAAGCACCTTTCTCTTATTTCTATTCATCCCACATTTTATCCATTGTCTTCGAACTCGTCTCTGTATTGAAATATCTATACACACGCCCTTTTCCCGACTACTACTCGCGTGTATGGGCGAGAGAACGCCCGCGTAAAAACGTATCAGCACGGCGCTGTTTACGATACGTGATGTGAACGATTATATAGAGAAGAATGCTCGCGTTCGCGCTTTCTCGCTCTTTTCGGAACACAACACGCGATTTATCGTTGCGGCAGTGGCGCTGATATATACATATCGGAGTTGCATAAAAATGTTCACTAGCTTCACGTCATAAAGGTATTACGTATCTATCGCGCATTTTTATTTACATGGCTTTCCTTATACGTGCCGGCAACGTACTTTTTTCTTTTCGCCGCTCGCGCAAATGTTTAAATGTACAACCAATCGCGCGTGCGTGAATTTTTTTTCTGACCTTATTCTTGCACGGCGTTTTTTAACGATAAGAATGCCGGTTATAGGTTGTTTTTTTTTTTTTTTTCTCTTTTTTTTTTCTTTAAGCAAACAGATTCGTTGAATATTCATCATGAGATTTTGCCAAGCTTATCGAGTTATGTCGCGCGTGTCACTTTAAATCCTTTTCCCGTCCATAAGGTCTACTATAGATGGGTGTCTATCAGCAATGTAACCGTGATCTATATATATTCTAATAAAACGATGAGTTGCAATGGTTGAGATGCCACTCTGCATACACCAAAACCAGAAAAATATTTCGTCTCCTGAATAATATTCTATGGTTCTGAAGTTTGCAACGTTGGAGTACAAAGAAATAAAAAAATAATTCATTTTGCTTCACGTTTATATTAAGGTATCCCAATCATGTCATTGATGGGCCGAGGCTAGGACCCGGTTCCCTCTTACCCCGCGGGCGCTCCCCGCTCACCGCGCACCTCCTCGCGCAGCCTATGAACTCGGTGTTTTGTTTACGTTTTCGCTTACTTCTTTCCCAAATGCCTGACAAGCGACCAAGACCTATCTGGTTTTTATTCTTTGATTATTTTTCTATTCAATTAAAGGTTTTTTAACTTTATTTCTGTTTTTTTCGTAAGGGATTTTGATGTTGAAAGACCACATAACCTCAATCTTCCGTAAGAGCCTATATTAAAAACTCGTTTTTCAAGAATTATTTTCTCCAAAAAAATGCGCGATGAAAAATACTGAAAAAATTCATGTAATCTTCTTTTAAGTTAAAGAATAACATATAAAAATTTTAAATTATTCCCTGCTTTTATGCTTAAGGTAGGAGAGTCCTTAAATAATATTAATTTTGCGTGTAGATTTAGTGTTTTATACTATAAATTAACTTTAAAACAAAGGTTTAGATATAATTTCCATTGTTTAATAACTTTAATCAATCGTAAAAAATTATTTCGTTGCATTCCAACGATGCAAACTTCATACCCATAATATTCTCAATTGCGGTGGTTCCTGTTTTTCATTTAGACCTGTACTTTATTATTGAGCAGAGGAGAAAAACGCACGATTATAAATAATTGGGAGGGTTATCCCGCGCCGAAAATATCAGTGATTCACATCTATCAACGTCAGAATAAACAATGGCCAAAATAGAATTTTAATTTAAAATCTAAATGCAGAGCGAAAGCCGGCAAAGCGTAGCAGCTTTTTGTCGTTCTCTTTAAATGGGTCTGAAGTTTGCATCGTTGGAGTCCAACGAAATAATTTTTTACAATTAATTAAAGTTATTAAACAATGGAAACTTTATCGAAACCTTTGTTAGAAAATTATTTGATACTATAAAGCAATAAATCTACACACAAAATTAATATTAATTATTATAAACTTGAAGTGATATATCAAATATTTTTTTATTTCGTTGGACTACAACGTTGCAAACTTCAGACCCATCTCTTTAAAACGTCGCTCGGCTTCGAGCACTTGACGTCTGCACTGCGGTTTCGAATTTATATTTCTCGTTTTTTTTTCGCGCGTTCTCTATTGCTCACTCTTATCAAACTGGCGAGATTCTTTGCGGAATCGTCATAGGAAAGGCTTGTGGCGTCACGAGAACGTTGTCTTGAAAACACATACACACACTCGCGCGCGCTGATACATATATAGACAGCCGGAGCCAAAGGCTGTCGAAGTTACCGGCAAGCGCACGCGCTTTTCTTCTTTGCGGTTCAGCGGTGGAAACACTTTCTTTCTCCCTCCCTCCCGCCCTCATCCGCTCTTTCTCGGTATACACTTAGTCTCGATTTCTTTTTCTTCTTCGTCGCGCTATCAGTCTCTTATTGGTAAGCAAAACTTCGCGCGCCTCATCACTGCCAGAATAGTCTCATTGTTTATATAGAAATAAAGATTTTTCTTATTATCTTTTTTTCTGCAGTAATTTTGTAATAATACAAATAAATGATTTACCCATGACTAAGATGAACAATGTTTGTAAGCACTCATTGACTGCTGGTAAATGATTAAGTTTTCATGAATCATGACAAAAACTAGTTAAAAAAAGACTAGTTTCACGTTCGCCCCTGGAAAAATGAATTGCATAGCTCACGAAAAGACGATTAGAAGAAAAGCGCGTACGCGATCGATGCAGCGAAAACTACCGCTACTTAATCATATTACCGTAAAAGCTTGAATATGTCTATACATCGAGAAAAGCGAGAAAAGCCTTTATTCTATTTAGTCATTTTAAAATAATTCCGACGTAAATATATGCATGTATATACTTTTATCTTAAAACAAGACGCTATCATGCGATATGTCTCTTATTACACGGAGTTAAAAAAAATGGAAATATCCCATGAAGTTGACGCACCTGTCAAATTGACGCTGTTAAAGTCTGCCTACAAGCCGTTCATCTATTTTGGATCTATAATGCAATATACAGACTTTGAGCCTGACAACATATCCAAAGTCATTATTGGTAACATTCATCAAAGCGAGCGAAAACGTACATTTCGGGTTGTACGGAATCCTCAATGAAGCAATATGCAATTACTCAAACTAATTTTGCTTCAAATTAAGGTGATCTTTAGTGAAAGTTATTCGCGTCGGAATATTGTTCTGTATTTAATTTCAAATTTATTTCAAAATATCATTCTATTTTTAGCAACAAATTAGTTTATGGTAATTCTGCGCCCAAAGCAACTCAAATAATTTTCAATTCCACGTACTAATAATCTAGAAGGACTTCAGTATGCAATATATTACAGTTTGATAAAATCTTAATAACAATATCAAACTTCTTTGTGCCATTTTCTGATGTACATTCCCTAGAGACAGAAAATATTATTTAACGGAAAGCAATTAAAACATGAGTGTCCCGCGACATATTCCCGAATCGATCTTTGTGGAAGACGGGCTGCCAGGAATTGCCAATTCCTTATTTCTCGCCGGTAGTGCAACCTCTTGTCTCTCCAATCCATAGTGTTAAAGAGTTGTTTATTCGTTACCTAGCAGAGGGTCTAGCCAGATTTGAGTATAGCCTTACCGCGGCTTGCCTCCCGAAGTACGGGGCGCGTGTTTTCTACCGTGTCGTGTGCGCTGCTTTTCCGCGATTGGACGAAAACCGCGGAAAGCGCCAATCGCCGCAAATAGCGCCCATTTCCAGACTCGGCTTAAAAATAAAAGAAAGGGGGGAGAGAGTGCGCGTTCGCTCGGTCGAGTGCAAGATGAAATTGCTTTTATTGAGTAAGCGGGCGCAAGAGTTTGTACGGAGGAGAGAGCAGATTTTCGCTCGAGTGAGAATGCCGGTGAATTTAATTAATTTAATGTAACGCAAATTGAAAAACTCGCGGAATCAACCCAACGTTTATAACCTGTCATATGATGACATAAATTATACGAAATTTGATGTAACAATAAGAATCTTATTCTGTATTTTTTTTTAATTACTAATGTTAATTTTAGCGCGCTAAGGGAGCCATACTTCGTCTTTGGTTTTATCTTTTTCGAGGTTCGAGATCAAGATTCGATAATTTGCTCCGCGAATCGATCTATATGTTCTCGAGTGCTCAAATTATATTAGGGATATATTTAGTTCATTTATTATTCGTTAACAAAATTATAAGTCTATCTTGTTTGAAATCAAGCGCGTCACGTCGATTCCATCACGTCAGCTAACTATAGCTACATCGTTAGGTTACAAAAGTAAAGTGCGCGGGTCTAAAGATTACAAGTAAAGTGATATATAAGATAAGCCCAAAGGCTTTAGGAATTAGAAAGAAAAGGGCGACAAGCGAGGGAGAGACGGGAGCATTATTTAGGAATAGTATATTACGCAACTAGGGAGATAAAGAGTTGGCCAGTCCAGAGCACGTGTATAAACATGTGCTTTGGGGTGGCCCTCTTTATCCCCATGTTGCGTATACGATTTTTCACCATACCCGGGCCGAAAATACTACACTCGCGTTTTTCAGCCGGGTAAAAAATTGTTTGCTGCCCTGCACCACCGTCTACTCCGGTATGTCCTCGTCGCTGGCGCACGTACACACAGAACGCGCAGAGCATATAGGTACATGCGGTTGAGGCGCGGAGTAGAAGATCGAGAAAGCTCGCATGCACGAGTAATCGCTCGCGCATAAACAGAGCCGTATTTCATCAGATATAAACTTCCCAGTGTCCCCCTCAGCTTCTGGCCGGCACTCACCCCTCGCCCGATTTCAGCAACGCTCCAAGAAATCTCTTCCAAGTTTGTTTAATTATCTTCTCACTTAATTACTTGCAACTTCGATCGAGTCCCATTATCTAACGAACCAGCCGATATTCGCGCTGCTCGTAATCTTGGAAGGATAAGCGGCCAAGTTGTTTACATTGGTGAATACACGGCGATCGAGAGTAGTCCAGCGGCCACAAACACTGATAGAAGTATTCATTTATTGTAAGCCGCGTGACCTTAACTATTAAGCCACCAGCGCTCGAAATTTCGACAAATGAATATTCCTTTACTATTAATCCACGTGGATTAATATCTAATAACGTGGTGTATTAACAGTTATAGTGAGTAGTGTATCCGTCACTGCCACGTAACCTTCAGAACAGTGTGCAGAGATGCTAGGAGAGATCGCCATAAACAAATACACAACACACACACCCACATTATACATGCACAATAACCGCGGCAGAGAATCCAAAAAACTTGGGTGTTTTGTCGAAAAGTGGTGCCATTAATTGTTATTAACAATTTTTTAAAATAAATTGTAAAATGCAAAATTTTGTTCCGAAAACACTTCCTTTAAGTTAACTGGCACATTCTGAACAAAAAAGGTCCTTATAAACTTTAACGTAAAACCCTTAGTTTTTGAGATATCCGCGTCTAAACTTTGTAAAATCGCGTTTTTTGCAAAATTCAACCGCTTTTTATTTTGATGGAATACAGCGAATTTTTTATTTTCAGGGCTCAAAATGTTCGTCAAATAATGAATTTTGCAAAGATGTTTATTGGGCTTTAAGATTTCAATAGTATCGGTTCCTGGAGAACCCTGAAGACCATCGATAGTATCGACTCAAGCGCGCGAGGGCATCAAATCAGCGTTCGAGCGGCCTAAACCGCGCGGTCTGTAGAGCTCTCCAGGAACCGATACTATTGAAACCTTAAAGTCGAATAAACATGTTTGCAAAATTCATTATTTGATGAACATTTTGAGCCCTGAAAATTAAAAATTCGCTGTATTCCACCAAAATAACAAGCGGTTGAATTTTGCACCCAAGTTTTTTGGATTCAGCGGATCAAAATATATAAGAAAAACTTGGGTGTAGCCGGTCACATAAAAGTGCCAGGAAATACATTTGTAGCCGCTGGACTAGAGAGGGAAAGAGCGAGAGTAATTCGGCATACCGGCGCTTTGTTTTCTTGCTGGAGCGAAGCCCTGCATTTCAGCTTCAGTAATCAGCGGTGCCCGGGACGGGAGAGAAAAGGACAGAGAGAGCGAGGGACAAAGCAGGGCCAAGAACGAGTCCGTGGTGCAGGGGAGAGCTCATCTTTGAACGCGCGCGCACACGTATAGACACGGGACTATTAAACCCATAACTAATAAACCCATATCGGCTTTTCCGTGTGCCGCGCGCACGCGAGTGAGAGAGCGAGCCTTTGAAATGTGCTCTTTTTATCAACTCGATTTTCTTCCGCTGAGTTTGCGAGGTTAATATTGTCCCCGACGCCCGAACTTTCGTGCGATGAGTTTTTTCGTGTTGCCTTTTCGAGGTTGTAATGTGTGGGAATTTAGGATCGCTTTATTTTGGGATCGATTATAAATTGCAATACGGAAATGCCACCATTAAATTTCAAAATGGATACATATGTGCAAATCCGCGGATTACAGACAACAACTGGGGTACAAAAACGGAAAAAATTTTTTTTGAGGGCACACCTACCCACATAAGGTTTTTTCGGTTCTTTGGGGGTCCCCCGACATGAAAATACTCGTGTACACTCATTATCCGTTGCTAAACTTTTTTGCCGACGAAATCAATTTTTCTTATGGAAATTTAACATGGAAAAAATGGACGAAAAGTAGTCATTGATGATTAAGGTAAAAGTACCCTTTATGGAACAGTTTTTGCTAGTTTAGAGTTTGGATTGAGATTAAAACTATTGTAAAGGAGTAATATTTACAATTTTTGGATATCAATCGATGGGGTAAAGATCAAAGATTAAAATGAGACCTTAAAAAAGCAAATTGAATACGAATTGTAATTATTACAATTAAAAAACTAAACCGACACCAAGTACGTATTGTGGAACGACATTTTTACAGATTGTCCCCCCGTTCCATAATCGATGTCCCCATTTTGGAATAGGATAGCAATCAATTTTAATTTAATAACTTATGTACTATTTTACTTACAATAAGTGGCTTATGATATACAAATGATGATTTTAAATATCTTATAATTTTTTTATTAAAAAACATGAATACAAAATACAATTTTAAACGTATCAAATTAACACAATAATTGCATACAACTTAGAATACTTAATACTTATTGTTAAATATCTGAAATTACAATTAATTTATTTTTTGGTTTGGATTTATTATTTGCTACAGTATTTTCATTTCGAGCATAGTCTCTTCTTCCATCGTATTAGTTTTTAAGTTATTTTCAAGATTACTCGAGTGAAGATTTATTTTTTCAGAAGTTATTACACTTTCTTGACAAATCTCATTATTGACTGTTCGACTGATAGATTCTTGTGTTTGATCATTGTGTTTGATCATTGTATACTCTATTGCAGATGGAGAAAAAACTCCTAAAAAAATTCAACGTGATTAAAATAAGAAAAATGTTAATATAGTTACATGAATAATTTTCAATTAGATTGTACGAACCCCATTGACTTAGTTTCTCAATCAAATTTTCTGTTGTAAAATCTTCACAGTTATCGAGTAACCATTCTTCATTTAATATGCAATTATCCTTATTTAAACTGTTGCTTAGTTCTATACTACTTTTCTATATGAGGTGATAAAACTTTAGACGAGCCAGGTCTTGAAAGAGATTCTTGTGGATCTTTATAACTCTGTGGAGAGATGTGGCTGGGACATTCAATGTAGCTGCAATTTGCAGTGCAGCATTAACTGCATTGAAAGCTTTTTTGCAATTGTAATGCAGAATACAGTCTCCTTTTGATTTTTAGTTTCCTTTTGTCTGGTTAAACTTTCTTGCGAATAACTTTGTTGTGCTAAGCATTCTTTTTTAACATCTCTTTAATATCTTCCGTAGTCTCATTTTATTTGTCTTATATTGTGCCTTTATTTTTTTTCTTCGCTGTCATTTTTCTTGAGTTTCATAAAATCTGTAAAAAATAAAAAACAAAGGACCCTGCACACAATGTATGGGAAAAAATCATTCGGTCAAATTTTGGGGGTTTTGCCCATGAGAACTTTTGTTCAGGACCTCAAGATTTATCTTTTCCCCAAGTTTGATCCAATTTGACCGAATGATTATTTTCCATACATTGTGTGCGGGGTCCTTTCTAAAGGAATGTAACTTACAAACTGATTTTTTATCAAATTTATAGGTTAGGTTTGTTATTTGTGTTTCACAATCAGAATTTCACAAACAAATATATACTTACTTATTAGTAAAATGATACAGGAAACTCAAATGATTGTTCACGCACGTCTCAAGATAATGTTAAATAATAAATAACTTTAAAACTGTTGAGTGAAAACGCGCTCCATAAAGGGGACATGCTTAGAGACAGAGGTCCCCGAACTTGGAACGCCACCTTTGGTTGTTCCATAAACTCGGATTACGCTCGTTTGTATGTGGCAATTATGAAACACTAAAATATTTATTGAAAATCTTTACTGTTGCAGAAAAACTACTGTAAAACTTTAATCTATGAGTAAAAAACTGCATATTATAAAAAGATCGATATTTGAAAAGTGTTGGAGTGCATATTTACAGTTAATGAAATACAACGTATGAAACCAACACTATTGACTTCAACAGCCACAGATTTGAGTCGATTTCAGAATACACGCAGTCATATATTTTTTTAAAACTATAATTATCATGTAGAAATGTGAATCTCTTTGCATATTACATAATAAACCTTCACTATTCAGATAAAATTTTGATATTTTTTATCTGTATCATTAATAGACTTTATTTTACTATATTTCAAACTGTTCCATAAAGGGGTCACGATTTGAGCGATGTTTCATAATGGGTACTTTTACCTTAACCAATAGCAAACTATTGAAGTGGCCAAACCAAATTCCAAAAAAAGCGATTAAAGTTGAAGAATAGAGCTTTAATTTGAGATGAGAATCGTTAAAATCGGTCGATTTTGTGCAAAGCTAGGTGAATTTGAAAATGGCGAATAATGACGAAAATGAGAGATATTTTTCAAACCCATGTAATTCTTCAAATTTTTGTCATTTTTCGCCATTTTCAACTTCACGTAGCTTTTCACAGAATCGACCGATTTTAACGATTCTCATCTCAAATTAAAGCTCTATTCTTCAACTTTAATCGCTTTTTTGTGGAATTTGGTTTGGCCACTTCAATAGTTTGCTATTGGTTAATCATCAATGACTACGTTTCGTCCATTTTTTCCATGTTAAATTTCCATAAGAAAAATTGATTTCGTCGGCAAAAAAGTTTAGCAACGGATAATGAGTGTACACGAGTATTTTCATGTTGGGGGACCCCCAAAGAACCGAAAAAACCTTATGTGGTAGGTGTGCCCTTAAAAAAAATTTTTTCCGTTTTTGTACCCCAGTTGTTGTCTGTAGTCCGCGGATTTGCACATATACACGAGCTTTGATTTTTCATTTCTTTTCGCTCGTTTTCTTTCCGTGGCAGTCTACTGAAGTAATAACTGCACGATGTTGGGGAATCGAAAAACTTGCGCGTAGATCTTGCATTTCTGCCAGCAGGAGTGTCAAGTTTTCCATGGGTCTGAAGTCCGCAACGTTGGGGTGCAACGAAATAAAAAAAAATTATTTTGCTTCGTGGTTATACTAATTAATATTAATTTTGTGTGCAGATTTAGTGTTTTATAGAATAAAATAATCTTATAACAAAGGTATAGATGAAATATCTATTCTTTAATAACTTAAATTAATTGTAAGAAATTATTTCGTTGCATTCTAACGATGCAAACTTCAGACCCATCGTTTTCCATTATCTCGCGTAGACATCGTTAATGCACTCTTCTTCGTTAGCTGACATCAAAAGGTGAGTTAAACATCGTTATCGAGCCTCGACTCGGGTGCTCGACTGATCCGTATTTCATACTTCGATTCTTCGTTTGGCGTACTCTTTCTTCCGCCCATTAACTAGATTTATATTTCTTTTTCCCGTTCCGACGCGCTGAAATTTCGTCCTGAATAACCCTTTACAATACTTGTCTATGCAAAACTAATATCGCTCTTTTTTTACGGAGCTTATAATGAATAAGGAATTATTGTACACATTTTACAAATATAAACGCAAACTTTGCAAAATCTGAATTTCTTGTAAATTCCTATAATTTCTTCTTTACCACTTTTCTTAGGTATAATTGTTGGCCTATGTGTACTGAAAGAATTAATAATCGCTAATATCATTTATCCCGAGCCAAAAATGAATATCGTGATTAATAACAATGGATTATGGTAATTTCGAATGCCTTTTGCCTAGAAGTTCACACTTTATTAAGCTTGTCACGACACCAATAGCTCCGTCTTGGGTCACTTAAGACAATCATATAGTATATAACACTCCTTCATCACTAGCCCATTTTTCGTGGGGACTGAAACTTGTGCAGTTCTGTATATGTTCCCCCGCACGAAATGATTAAAAGCTCAAGTTCTCTCAGCCGTGATGACCAGCTTATCTTGTAAAGAAAATTTGCTCGAGTAAAGCTCGAGTCTAGCTCACTTTTTCATACTAGAGAAAAGGCTTTCCACACGATACATTATAAAACATTTAAAAAATTTTCTACACGTAAATTTGGAATAATCGGAAGGGGAAGGTTGAAGATTGTTAATTTAAAGGGCTTTCAAATAAATCGCGCAAGCTCTTGCGATAAATTGAACGTATAAGTTAAAAACGAGTGTGAACGAAAAAATTAAAAAATCAACTATTTGTTTGGGAGGAAAAAGTTTTATTCTAGAAACGGAGGGGGAGTCGCTAGCGTGGGAAGACAAGGTCTTTTTGCTCTGCCCTTAAGCGAGCGGAAATCGATTGGATAGTTTATGGGCGAAGGGAATAACGCAAGTACGAATCACAAAAGTGCATAAAAATTGGATGGCGCTAAAAATTTATACATTTTCATTGATAAATAAATGTATACACTCTGTTTATCTGTCTTTTTTTAGATTAGTATTAACACTCGCATAACGTTCCAATGAAAGGAAAAATGCAGATAAGCTTTGTTCCTTCTTACAACCTTGACGATTTACTACTGTAGCGAGACTTAATTTCAACGTGTTTATCAAAATATTAGTCGATTTTACTAGCCCATTGAAAAAGAAACAAAATCGTGAAACAAGAATTTTCAAAATTGAAATTTAATTAAACATATCAATGAGCTACTTGTTGAGCAAATATATATGAAAATTCTTTCATAATCTTTTACATTCCACTTTAATTTGCGTCTCTTATGCGAATCACACGGATGTTGCATCTCTTATTGTTTTCGTGAAAGCGCATCCAGCGTAATCGCATTTAAAAAGAATCCTATACTCTCACACGTAGGCGTTGATATCTCCGCTATCGCAAAACGCGCGATTAAGATGGCATTATTACAGATGCAAAAGATAAGTCTCCCCCACCGCTGTTTGAAAAACCATGTCTGAAATTTGCAACGTTGTAGCGCAACGAATTAAAAAAATATTTGATTTTACTTCAAGTTTATAATAATTAATATTAATTTTGCGTGTAGATTTATTATTTTATAGTATTAAATAAGTTTAAAACAAAGATTTAGATAAAATTTCCGTTGTTTAATAACTAATTAATTATACAAAATTATTTCGTTGCACTCCAACGATGCAAACTTTAGACCCATGAAAAACCGCCGTCTTCTTTCTCAAACTACCAACTAAGGGGATGGTCCTGAACATATAAAAATCGACATCCAAAGTAAGGCGGATATAATTTATGTTAAACGGCTTAATAAGTAATAATTCTTTTTTTATAGACAAATTATAATGTTAGCAATCGAATAATTTCACAAAATGAGATTATTTTCTAATAGTAATTACTTATTATAAAGATAAAAACACGATAATGCGGTTGTCCCTTTACCTGAACGTAGAAAATGTTTATTGTCCGGATTGTTCCATGTTTCATGTCCTGGTAACCGAACAAACATTTGCAAAAAATAGATTTTATAAATAGACATTCATTACTTTCAAACCTTTATGTATTAACTAGCAAGATACTTCGCGCGCATAATTTTTATTTGCTACATATCGTTGCGCGGTACAAAGAAAAGCCAACTTACACTGAGAGAAATTTGGGAGCGCTGCAGTACGTGCGCGTACCACAGCGCCACCATTCACGACGGCGCTGGCGGTCTCGCTGTTTGGGCTGACGGCGCTCTCGGTGTGAGAACGTCACAATGCCAAACTGAGATCGCAGGCACGCCACGAGGCGAGTAAGCACAGCGCTCTCACGAGTTTAGCGTTGTGGCGCTCTCGTTTTGGGATCGCCACGATCCCAAAGTGAGATCGCAGGCACGCCACGAGGCGAGTAAGCACAGCGCTCTCACGAGTTTAGCGTTGTGGCGCTCTCGTTTTGGGATCGCCACGATCCCAAAGTGAGAACGCGACAATGCTAAATCATGAGAGCGCTTTACGAGTAGTGGTAGTACTAACGCCATCCCAAATTTCTCTCAGTGTAGAAGAGCCAGACGAAGAAAAGCCAGTTTTGCGCGAAAAAAGCCAAAGAATGGGCACATTTTTGGCTTTTTTCGCGCGAAACTGGCTTTTCTTTGTCTAGCTCTTCTAAAATGGCTTTTCTTCGTACCGCACGACGATATATCTAATTTTAAATTTGCTAAATGATAATTTTCAACTTCGTATATTTTAATTAATACTTATATTAATTCTAACATTTTAATTAATACTTACATTAATTCTTATATTTTAATTACGTAACTTTTGCAATTACTTCATATATTTCAATTATCCTCTATTATATTAAAGTGCTTCCCTTAATGACTTCACATCTTTTTTCTTCACACACACACACACACGCGCGCGCGCGTGTAGAGAGAGAGAGAGAGAGAGAGAGAGAGAGAGAGAGAGAGAGAGAGAGAGAGAGAGAGAGAGAGTAGATATTAGTTGCTATGAATTTAAAGGGTTAAAAGGGGGGGGGGGGGGGTAAAGAGAGGTTAAAAAGATTAAAAATGTTTAAAAAGTTTTAAAAAGGGTTAAATAAAGGGTTGAATAAAGGGTTGTACATCAAACATAAGAATGCATCGAACCTAGCACGTTTTCAAATGAAATTTCAATATTGTTTTTATTAGGAAATAATACATTATTACATCATTTGATGAACGTTTTTTATTTAAACCATCGTATACGTGAATCACATAGGTTTTGTAATAAGAAGCGATATTCAAACGCGCTTCGCGCGTACTTTTCTGTTTTTGAGGTTATGAATGCTATCTTCATTACGTTTTACTTTTAACTTATTTAAGTATTTTTTCAAAGTCAGAACTTAATCATTTTTATACTACTCTAAATGTAAAAATTCCATTAAAAATTTCAAACATTAAATTTCAAACAGTAAATTTCTCGCGCCTTCTTCTTATCGACCAATCAAAATCAAGCCTTTAGATGCTTCAACATGGCCGCTCATCACTTTTTTAAGAAGGGAATACAAGTTCGATGTCCAAATTTGCTGTCACCCGAGAATAAAATTTGAATATATTCAAGCACACACGCACGCACGCACATGGATACCAACCGCGAAGGTTTTATTTCAATTTCACATCTCCGTCATCGTTCTTTTAAGGTGATGCGATACCCACGCTATTACTCAAAATTGGATTCCCGTTTTTCTCATTCAATTTTTAATTTTAAGAAAAAAACTCTTTGATACGCTGTAGTTCTTTATTAAACTTAAAACGTGTCAGAGATTTTTTTTTTTTTTTTCAAAAAGTTTAAAATTGAAGGAGAAAAACGGGAACCGAGAATTAAGTAATAGCGTAAGTATCACATCACCTTAAGGTCCCGATACCCGAACAATTTTACTGATTTGCCTTTTAATCTGTAAATATATATTAGAGTAACTTAGAATTTTTTTTTCTTTAATTTCCTTTTAAATGTTGGTATTCATAATACTGTTTCACGATTATTAATGCTATCATGTTATTTAAAGAAATATTTTTTAAGGTGATGTGATACTTACGCTATTACTTAATTCTCGGTTCCCGTTTTTCTCCTTCAATTTTAAACTTTTTGAAAAAAACTCTTTGACACGTTTTAAGTTTAATAAAGAACTACAACGTATCAAAGAGTTTTTTTCTTAAAATTAAAAATTGAATGAGAAAAACGGGAACCAAATTTTGGGTAATAGTGTCAGTATTGCATCACCTTAAGAGAGGACTGGTAAATTCGAAAGTAATTCTCATTCATTGCTAGTACACTGTAAGTAATTCATGTACTGCTCGGATTTTGGGACATTATATTTTATGACGTGGTCCAGAACCCGAATACGATTGAATTAAAAAATATTTCTTTAAATAACATGATAGCATTAATAATCGTGAAACAGTATTATGAATACCAACATTTAAAAGGAAATTAAAGAAAAAAAAATTCTAAGTTACTCTAATATATATTTACAGATTAAAAGGCAAATCAGTAAAATTGTTCGGGTATCGGGACCGTCCTCTTACCTGCACATCGCAGTAGCGTATAGTGTTAAATAAGTAACGACGAGGCATCCTTGCACACCCAGCTATCGGTCCAAAAAGCGGAGAGCGTACGCCGTAGAGAGGGGGAGAAACAAATTTTTCGGTCAATAATTAAAGTTAATAAAGAGCCAATAGCGTCAGTAGCCCCAACGATCTAATAAAGGCCGTGCCTTTGATTCCATTAACCAATCGATCAGTCAAAGGCGGAAAGCCAGAGCGCCGCGCGCAAGAGACACGGCGCTCGACACACAAAGCCTCTCTCTCTCTCTCGCTCTCTTCGCCGGTAGCTCCCTCTCTTCCATACACTCACACACCCATATATACGCCCGCGCTCATCTCTTCGTTGTGTGTACGCGTGACGAAACGGCTCTCGTGCAAAATATCCACGCGATAATAATACCTAATACTAGGCGCTGTGGCTCGAGCGAGAGATATCGATTCGCGGGCTCGCGTATACGTGTTTCTTTCTCTCTCGCACGCAGTGAGTCACTCTATCTTCCGACAGCGTGTGTAGGAGAGGTTCGCTGGCTGACCTTACTTGGCCGAGGGGGCGCTTGTCTGCCTACCTCCGTTGATACGCACGCCGTATATTTCCCTTTGCCGCCTCGAATTACCTTTTCGCGCTCGCGTCTAGTCGCGGGCTTTAGGTACAACCTAAAGCGTTGGGGCATCAAGTCTCCATGGGTATATAGTAAGTACCGATGCACGAAGTCGTAGAAATGAGAGGCACAGTCTGACAGTCCACGTAGCGTTCGGTGCATATTCCTTTGACGAAACTGACCGTTGATTTTTAGCACATTATTTCGAATGAGAGTTTTCAGCTTGGCGGGACGCTGGATTAACGAAAATGATCGGAGAAGAACAAAGAAATGTGTAGCCGTGGAGTTAACTATCTAGATTTAAATTATGCTTATATTCTACAAACTAAAGAATAAATTCCACATGAGATGGTATACGGGTTTGAAGTTTGCATCGTTGGAATGTAACGAAATAATTTTTTACGATTGATTAATGCTATTAAACAACGGAAATTTAATCTAAACCTTTGTTTTAAAGTTAATTTATAGTATAAAACACTAAATTTACACACAAAATTAATATTATTTAATTTAATATAAGCGTGAAGCAAAATGAATTATTTTTTTTTATTTCGTTGGACTCCAACGTTGCAATTTCAGAGTCATTATGGTATTGGAGAAAAATAAATTCGGGATTGGGCTCGATAAGTCGTAAACTCTTCAATTAGCTAGTTTATTTTCGGTAACGAATAATGTTTATATTAGAGAAAACTTGATAAATCATAAATAACAACATAAATGCACAGACGAAAATTGAACTTGTATTGTCGGCGAACAGCTGTGTCCGTGCGCGTTCCACACCGGCATAGCCGGCGGCTATATCTACGAGTCGCGCGCGTATGTGCGCGAGAGTAGGAGACAGAAAGAGGCACCTGTCACGCGACGCCTTTGCTGTCATCGTCTGCTTCTTTCCCTCTCGCACTCCTTCTTTCGACGGTCCTTTTCTTTTTTCTCTCCTCCTCTTCATCTTTCGAGCGGGGGGGCCACTGACAACACGTCGATATTTTTTCCGTATCGCTCGCTCGCGCGTATTATAAAACGCAAATTCCACGTTTATAAAAAAAAAGAAGGCGGCGGACGTAGACGAGTGGAGAAGAGAGAAATGAATGGGAGAGGAAGAGAGGGAGAGAGCGCGCCTGCGCGATCGATCAGTGGTAGCTAGCAGTAGCAGCACCGGCGTCGTCGCTCGGAGACAGATTTTTGGAGCGCTCGCGTTTTTCCAAGGATAGAGAGACAGAGTGAGTGAGACGGTAGCCTGCGGGGTCACCTTCAGTTGGATCGCGGACCTCGCTCGTTTTTAATAAAATTTCGAGATAGCGCCTCGCGCGCGCCCGGACCGAGAGACGTGTTTCTATTTCTCAAGGTGATCGCTCTCCCGCCTCACTGACGTAATCATTGCGAATTCGTATTCCCCTCTCGCTCTCACTCGTTGTTACCATAACCCACATTGAGTTCCTCTTTTTTCGATTTCATTAGCTGATAATTGTGTGCTATGTCGTAAAGACGTATCCGATCGCTTCCGAAGATATCTTTTGTCTCGCGTGCATGAGGTATTCATTTGAGAATGACCCTCAAAGAATCTCCGTCGCTGAGAAAATTTCAGTATCTTCAAAGTTTCTTTGACGAATTTATATTTTCCTAACGCAACCTGTCATTACGAAAACGTGTTTTTTTTCTGAAAATAGGATTCCCTCTGAAGCATAGTAGACGAACAATCAAAAGCATTCAGCGGGATATTTTATTTTCCGAAAACATGCATAGCTACATAGAATATAAGGAGAGAAAGAGCGAACGAAGGATAGCTGATCCTTGGACTGAAGCGAGCCTAATGCAACTTTTTCATTTTAACAAGGGGGCTCTTTTTCCTCGTATTATACTGAAAAATCACTCCTTTAATTCCCGATGTAAAGAATTTCAAAGTGCAGGGACGTGCTTGGACACTCGCTCGCGTATAGGCTCCTGACGCGGCAACAGTATCCTCATTAGCCGTAACACGTATGATTGACTTTGCAGAGGAGAGAGAGAGAGAGAGAGAGAGAGAGAGAGAGAGAGATCGACGGCTCGCGCGCACTTATCCGCCCGCGTGATTCTTCGACAGGAGAGCTTGCAATGCTGCCGTAGCATTAGTTTATTAGCTAAACTGTTTCGAACAGTCTAATTACTGTTAAACGCTCCCAATGGAAATTACACGTCAAGTTTTCGATTAACATGATAGATTTAACAGCTAATGGTTAGTTTAAATATATGACTCACCGATAAGACTTATATTCGTAGTAAATTTAATACGCGCACGTGTCACGTGTGCGTATTGGCAGTTGTAAACATTAAACCCAGATCTTCTGACACCTTGTGACTTCTTTTTTTGCTTTCTCGTAGTATAATAACAATCTTATAATAGTAATGGAAAAACCATGTTGTTATTTTCCATTTTCTCTCGTTTTAGCGTAATAACGATTGACATGGATTTTAATTGGTATTACATGTATGAATAACTCTAAAAATGTATAGAAAAAAAAATATGTTCTTAAACACATATTAGTAGGTATAATAAACTTTCACATTAAAGAATCTAAAACCATCTGCGGATTTTGATTATTTTAGGAGATATTTTTACTTATTAAAACATTAAATCTATACATTCGGCAATATATAGTATTTGCGGCAAAATAAATCAATAGTTCTTAATCAATCTTAAAAGTATGTAATTCCTCTCCCGATTTTTCCATCGCAACATACGTTACAAAGTAATTCGCCAGGGCTGTCATTATTAGCAAAAGGAACAAGTCAGGGTCAAGGTGCTTAAGGAGCTGTTTGTCGCTCCGAATCTCATTTGCAAAGAGAGTTAGTTGTCCCGCGTAGTGAAGGAGAGTAACACGGCCATAAGGACACGCGCGCCAGTTGTTTTTTCAATCGTCTCCCCTCCCAGAAGTATACAGCGACACGCGGAGAGAAAGAGAGAGAGAGAGAGAGAGAGAGAGAGGGGGGGGGGGGCTGATACCGCCACTGCTGGCGTTGTTGGCTATCTCGTATTGATTCGCTTTCGCGGCTCGCCGTCCAACCGAATTGCCTCTCTCTCTCTCTCTCTCTCTCTCTCTCTCTCTCTCTCTCTCTCTCTCTCTCTCTCTCTCTCTCTCTCTCAAGCAATCCTGTACCAAACACTTCACTGTTTTGCTTTATTAATTGAACATTATAAGAGTTGGGATTAGATTCGCTCGAGTTTCTAGTTTTGTGATGTGATTCACAACTTCTAGTGTTATTTATAATGCTTCAAATATTAACTTTTCACAAAATTGTTAACACAAAACAGAAATCGAAGCTTATCTGTGTTTACTTGTATATGCGTAGATAATGATTGGGGAAAACAGTTCGGTGTTCATTAAAAATTAAATTGTTTTTATTAAAAGCTATATATATTGAGTGTACTTCGCTTCGACATCAGTTGAAGCTAATTTTAAATGCGGTTTCTTCATGCGTATCCTGAACTTTTCACCAAAAACAACATAATATACATCATGTAAATATTGAACGAGTTACGTCAGCAAAAAATCTCCAAAAACCTCAATAAAATAATTAATTATGATAAGTAATTCTATTTGCACTAATAAAACTTAATACATTAAAAATATTATTGTATCTGATGCCATTGGCTTGTTTTAAGCTAATTATGACATTCAATCTGTCGGAAATTATTTTCATTATTAGAAAGAGTTTGAGCAAGCTCGCCGATACAACTTTTCTCTCGAAAATTGTCCTCCCACGGCGAATCAATATTTATTCATCTCGGGCTTTTTCATTCTAAAAGCTTCGTTCCTTACGCGATATTTCTCTGCCCCCTCCGCGTAAATTGAACGAAGCGCTAACTATTCCATAGTCAAATTAAATAGCCACTGCCTCGGCAGCTGGCCGCTTGCGCCCGTGCTATCCTCACCCTACTAGACAATTTCCACGCCGACGAGCTCTCGCTCGCTCTCTCCTCAGTCCATTATATGAATTCGACACAATTTTCGTCGGGAGTGCTCTGTGTACACACTGAGACACAATGCCGGCGTTGTTGCTGCGGTGGCGTCGTCGACGACGATGACGACTCATCAGCGGGGGGAGAAAGGAAGGAATCGTAACGAGCGGGTGGATGGCTTCGCCGACGCCGGCGCTCAGTTGTTTATGTAACGCCAAATGCGAAAGCGCGAGCGCTTGTGTTAGGAAAGGAGAATGAGAGTGATTACCAGAGATATAGCAAATCTGCACTACCTCGTTCCTTTGTAGTCTTCTTTCTTTCACATTCTTAATTCTTTCGGATTGTTATTGCTTCTGACTCGCTTCTTTTCCCAAATCCGCCTAATTTTGTCAAATCATTTGAGCCTGACGCCGCTCTGTCCTACTCACAGTTCGCGTTAGATTCCATGAGGAGAGAGTAAGCGAAGAGATCCCGCTAAGAAGCACTGCGCGAGCATGGACTCTTGGGAAATTGAAAGAAACTAGTGTCAGCGCCACCGGCGTCGCCTATGAAACACATCGCTCGAGGATTCGCGGTCGGCAGCAGCTGCGGTCTGCCCGGCTGTTGGAAAGAGCTAAGGGAAGAACGCGGTAATGTCGATTACGTATGGTGGGACTGTGTGTTGCGCTGTATAGCAGGGAAAAAATCGGGTTGCGAAAGATCGACGCTCCACTGGCCGCCGCTTCCGAAGTGGGAAACGTAATTATGTGCTCGCTAGCTTCTTTCGTGTCAAAAACTTTCACGTGCCCCAACCCACGTGGCATAATCAATTATCCGCCCCGTCGCAACACTGGAATATTTCGCCTAGGTGGTGTTTAATAATTTCAGCTGCTCGATTGCCAACTCGTTTTTTTTCTGAGAATCTACACACTGAGAAAAGATTAGTGGAAAAATTATAAGAACGCCCAATAAAAATTACCATATTATGCAGGAAAGCCGAACATACTGTTACAAGTGACTTATTTATTAAACTAACAATAATTTTTACAGTTTGAGTAAGAAAAATAAAAAATAAAAAATTGGAAACATTGCTAAATAGTAAAAATTAGAATTCTTAAATTTTACTCCATAGCATTATCAAATTTTCTGTGTAAGAATTTTTTTACAAGCCAGTATTGCAATTTTTCGGATATAGCCAAAGAAGACTCGCTATAAACAATGTTATTGCAATGTAAATAACTTCATTTAATATTTTAAATGATTATAAATCTACTATTTTCCTAATTGTGTGTGTTATTTTGAAAATGTAAAAAAAAGAAAATAAAACAATTGTACAATTATCAATGTAATGTAACATATGTAAACGATTCGAATTACATGCCGTAAGTAGTATTTGTGGCGCAGTCGGTGTAAGCTGTTCGCCTGTCAACCCGAAGGTTCAAGGTTCAATTCTCCTCTTGACCCGTATGCGACCGCTAATGCAACCAAGCAGCGCCCCCTAACCCGGAAAGAAGAAGATGAAAAAGAAGTTCGATTCTCCATCCTGACTGGTTGTTTTGCTTTCTCAAAGAGAAAGGTAACGGTGAAATTTTTCGACCTTGGGATTTCGATGATTTTCGATATTTCTGAGCTCCCTGAGTCGAGATATGCATTTTCTAGAAAATGTGTGTGTGTGTGTGTGTGTGTGTGTGTGTGTGTGTGTGTGTGTGTGTGTGTGTGTGTGTGTGTGTGTGTGTGTGTGTGTGTGTGTGTGTGTGTGTGTGTGTGTGTGTGTGTGTGTGTGTGTGTGTGTGTGTGTGTGTGTGTGTGTGTGTGTGTGTGTGTGTGTGTGTTATAAATTTGTCCGCACATAACTCGAAACTGGCCAGAAATATCAAGTTTATCTTTGGCAGGTATTTAAAGCTTATTTTGAAGTTGTGCAAGTTCAATTATATAGTTGATCAGATAATATTAAGTCGGTTAAAAAAAATAAAGCAGAATATCGAAAAATCGAAATTTTTTTTTTTCGTCGCCGAATTTGGATATCGGTGGGAAGTAGGCCCATTTTCTGAAAGGACTTGAAATTACCTATCAATCCATATTTTTGTCGGCCCAATCGGATATTATTAAGTCGGTTAAAAAAATAAAGAAAAATATGGAAAAATCGAAAATAATTTTTTTTGGCTCTGGGGGTTTGGATATCGGTCGGATGTAGGCCCATTTTCTGAAAGGTCTTGAAATTTCACATCTAACCACATTTTTTTCGGCTCGATCGGATATTATTAAGTCGATTAAAAAAATAAAGAAAAATATGAAAAAATCGAAATAATTTTTTTTCTTCGCCGAGTTTGGATATTGGTCGGAAGTAGGCCCATTTTCTGAACGGTCTTAAAATTTCCTATCTACGCATATTTTTTTCGGCTCGATCGGATATTATTAAGTCGATTAAAAAAAAATAAAGAAAAATATGGAAAAATCTAAAATAATTTTTTTCATCGCTTATACAGAAATTGTACTTTAACATCCTAGAGCTACCACTACAAAATTAAAGAAAAAAAACCGCGCTTGAGTTAGAGGATATTTGAAACCTTCGCCGAGTTATATGATTTTTGAAACCATTCTATGAGTTGGTGGATTTTCGAAGTCTTCGCTGAGTTGGCGGGGTTTTGAAGCAAACGCCGAGTAACAGGCAGGGGTCATATTCTCTCCCCTATTTCCCTATTCTCCCCTATAATCGAGAAATCTCCCCTATCTCCCCTATTTTCAATAATTATATTAATAATTTAGTATACGATACCCGAATATAGTTGGATAGTTATACTATAGGCGACTGTCAGCCCGTTAAACCCAAGTAGGCGGGAGATATGAGATTCACGCATATAAGGGAGTTATATAGACATGAAAAAATAAGTAAAACGATTATTTAAATAATGTTTAAACCCAAGTAGCTGGGAATATGAGGTCCACGCATATAAGGGAGTCATGAAAAAATAAGTAGACAATTATTTAAACAATTTTAAACCCAAGTAGGCAGAGGATATGAGGTCCACGCATATAAGGGAGTCATGTAAACATAAAAAAAATAAGCAAAACGATTATTTAAATCATTTTTAAACCCAAATAGACGGGGGATATGAGATCCACGCATATAAGGGAGTCATGTATAGACATGAAAAAATAAGCAAAACGATTATTTAAATAATTTTTAAACCCAAGTAGCCGGGGGACGCGATATCCATGTATATTAGGGAGTCATGTAAACATGACAAAATAAGAAGAAAATTATTTAAATAATTTTTGAACCCAAGTAGGTGGCGGAATGAGGTCCACGTATATAAGGAAGTCATATAGACATAAGAAAATAAGCAAAACGATTATTTAAACAATTTTTAAACCCAAGTAGACGGGGGATATGAGGTCCACGCATATAAGGGAGTCATGTAGACATGAAAAAATACGCAAAACGATTATTTAAATAGCTTTTAAACATGAGTAGAAGGGGTATCTGAGGTCCACGCATATAAGGGAGTCATGTATATGAAAAACTAAGCAAAACGGTTATTTAAATAATTTTTAAACCTATGTAGGCGGGGAATATGAAGTCCACACGGAAAGGGGATCGCATGGTCAACAACAGTGCAGAAAGCGAGCGGTTCTGTCATTGACGATACCTGCACTGTTTTTGACGATGTCGCTGCGCTGTTGTTTGGCGAGTTAAGCTCGCTGTCATTGACGACGCGCGTGCCTTGTTATTTTCGATGCATGCACAACGTCTATGACCGCGAGTAAGCTCCTCGACTTTTCTGGTGTATACGGTGTGCTTGCGGCGGCGGGAAAAAATGAGTGCTGGAGAAAAATAAAATGTAATAATTATGTATGGCAATTTATCAATTTTCAGTTCTCACCATCTATGTATAAATGCAATTAGAATATTATAAGCTTTACAAATCAGAAATAGAAGCAAAACTATAAAATCCGTATTTATTTTTTAAAGTCATCAAAATGCACTAATTTAGTCGTATTGATGATTTTAAAAAGTGTAATGCGAATTTTTAAAGCTTATACTTATAATATTCTAATTGCATTTATACATAGATCGCGGGTACTAAAAATTGATTAATTGCTTTACATAATATAGAATTATCGTAATTCACGCGATGAATGCGCACGATGAACGCACACTGTTATTTAGCGCGAGCTTGCTCGCTGTCGTGTACGATGCAACAGCACGCTTGCGCACAAGGAGCGCGCTCTGTTGTTTTATCCGAGCATGCTCCTCGTACCTAAGCGTGCGATCCCTTTTCCGTGCACGCATATAAGGGAGTCATGTAGACATAAAAAAAATATGCAAAACGATTATTTAAATAATTTTTAAACCCAAGTAGCCGGGGGACGCGAAGTCCACGCATATAAGGGAGTCATGAAAAAAAGGAAGTCATGTAGACATGAAAAAATAAGCAAAACGATTATTTAAATAGCTTTTAAACCCAAGTAGGCGGGGGATATGAGGCCCACGCATATAAGGGAGTTATGTAGATTTGAAAAAATAAGCAAAACGATTATTTAAATAGCTTTTAAACCCAAGTAGGCGGGGGATATGAGGCCCACGCATATAAGGGAGTTATGTAGATTTGAAAAAATAAGCAAAACGATTATTTAAATAGCTTTTAAACCCAAGTAGGCGGGGGATATGAGGCCCACGCATATAAGGGAGTTATGTAGATTTGAAAAAATAAGCAAAACGATTATTTAAATAATTTTTAAACCCTAGTAGCCGGGGGACGCAAGAACCACGCATATTAGGGAATTATGTGGACGTGCAACAGTAAGCAAGACAATTATTTAAACAATTTTTAAATCCAAGTAGGCGGGGATACTATAAATAATTGTCTGTTGCACATCTACGTAATTCCCTTATATGCGTGGACCTCATATCCTCCGCCTACTTGGGTTTAAAAGCTATTTAAATAATCGCTTTGCTTGTTTTTTCATGGCTACATTACTCCCTTATATACGTGGACCTCATATCCTCCGCCTACTTGGGTTTAAAAGCTATTTAAACAATCGTTTTGCTTAGTGCTGCACGCCTACGTAATTCCTTAATAAGCGTGGACCTCATATCCCCCGCTTACTTGGGTTTAAGAGCTATTTAAATAATCGTTTTACTTATTTTGTCATGTCTACATGACTCCCTTATATGCGTGAACTTCATATCCCCCACCTACTTGAGTTTAAAAATTATTTAAATAATTGTCTTGCTTTTTGTTGCACGTCTAAGTAGTTCCCGCATAAGCGTGGACCATGCGTCCCCCGGCTACTTGGGTTTAAAAATTATTTAAATAATCGTTTTGCTTATTTTTTCATGACTCCCTTACGTGGACCTCATATCCCCCGCCTACTTGGGTTTCAAGATTATTTAAATAATCGTTTTGCTTATTTTGTCATGGCCACATGACTCCCTTATATGCGTGGACCGCATATCCCCCGCCTACTTGGGTTTAAAAATAAAAATTCTCCCCTATTTTCATAAAATTTCTCCCCTATTTTCACAAAAAATCTCCCCTATTTACCCTAAAATTTGTCAAGACCTCTGAACAGGTTTTTGAAGAAAACGCCGAAGAAATTTCGAGGAAATGCAATTAATTTATAAATTCAATAAATAGCATGTGATAATACTTTAAACTTTTTGATTTGCAATTTAATAATTACTACATAACTATTTTAAATATAATTTTCTTGATTATTTTGAATAATTGTATTTATGGAAAATCAGATATTTATTTATTTATTTATTTATTTATTTATTTATTTATTAGACGGGCTAAAACCCTTTGTACAAAAGATAGAAGATAAATACAGGAGGTTGGATTACAAACTTGCTTATCATAAGGTAATAAATATATAATATTTTAATATTTAATAGAGAGAGATCGGACGGCACTCTTAAAGAGCGAAATATTAAGAATCGCTGTAATATGAGAAGGGAGGGTGTTCTGTAAGCGTTTTAAACGATTAATAGTCCCTTCTTAAAAAAGTGATGTTCGGCCATATTGAAGCATCTAAATGCTTGATTTTGATTGGTCGATAAGAAGAAGGCGCGAGAAATTTACTGTTTGGAATTTGATGTTTGACTTTTTTAATGGAATTTTCACATTTAGAGTAGTATAAAAATGATTAAGTTCTGACTTTAAAAAAATACTTAAATAAGTTAAAAGTAAAACGTAATGAAGATAGCAGGTTTCTTCACGTAATGGTCTGAAATGACGTAAGTTGTATGCGAGTTCACGTTCGGTAAACAAATCACCAATTGAAACATAATTTATTAAGTCATTTAAAACTTTCAATGTAAAAACACAATCATGATAATAATGCAATGAACTGATAGTTTGAATGTTGACGGATAAAGCTATTTCAGTGTAATCATGATTGAATCTATGCATAGGCTTATTAATTTTGTAAGAGATGTAACGGAGAAATTTATGTTGAGTTAATTCTAATTTATCTGCTAAAACTGAAATATGTGGTGACCAGATGGGTAAACAGTATATTAAATTAGGTAAAACTAACATATTGTAAATATGAATAATCGCTTGTGTATCTTTAAAATTAAATGTTGTACACTTAATGAAACCAACGAGGCTTAGCGACTTCGAGACAATCGTATCGATATGGTAAGAGAACGATAGTGTCATAGCTAAATAAACTCCAAGATCCTTAATAACATTCACTCTATCCAGTTTTACATTATTTATGAAATAATCAGGTAGTAATGAGTTTTGACATTTGTAAAAAGAGATAGTGTGACATTTTTTTATATTAAGGTCAAGCTCGTTTTCGATAGATAGACCAGACATACAGCGCGTCAATGTCGCATTGGAGATTTATAATATCATTTGGGGAATTAATCGTACAAAAACGTTTGGCATCGTCAGCATACATCAAAATATTAACATTCTTAATTCTACTGACTAAATCATTTATAAATACACAAAACAATAAAGGGCCTAAGTGTGATTCCTGCGGGACACCGGATGTAATAGGAATGGAACTCGATACACAATTTCCAATTTTTACAGCTCGTGACGTACCCGATAAATATGACACAATAACATTAAAAATACACACCAACATTCCAAAGTTTGGATAACAGATGATAATGACTCACGTTATCAAAAGCCTTTGAGAAATCTGTATAAATTGCGTCAACGCAGGATGAGTTACATAAAGCTTCAGATACAAAATTATTAAAAATCACTAACAAGGAGTGTATCTGAGATCCGGGTCATGGATCCTCACCAGCTCGCAGGATCTTTCTTCTCTTACCTAAAAATGAAAGCCTGTGCGATACTAGACCCTAACGCTTTGAGGATTCTGAGATACAAGCTCTTGAATTATTTAAAAATTGAATGGTATTTTCCACTAAAATTACAGTTTTGGCGGATGAACCTTCCTCTAATATCTATAAACAAGCATGCAGACATGATTATTAGCTTGATTATGGTATTACATGGTAAAATGTATAAAAATCTCTAATAAAAGTATCCTTAATTATTTTACATTACTTTTTTTGATGACGTAAAAGCCCTTAAATTACTTATTTGCCGATAAAACCTTGCATTTATACCTGTAAATAAACATTCAGACATTATTATCACTTAAGTTATGGTTTTATATGGTAAAATATATTATAATTTTTCACAAAAATACTATCGTTAAATTTACATTACCTTGTTTGAAGTCATACAATGCCTTCAAGGCGACCAAGACCTCCAAGGCGACAATTGCTTATATTGCAATTTAAATGAGAAATATTGGGAAAGAAGGCTTTGTATGACTTCAAACAAGGCAATGTAAATTTAACAATAGTATTTTTGTGAAAAATTATAATATATTTTACCATGTAAAACCTTAACTTAAGTGATAATAATGTCTGAATGCTTATTTACAGGTATAATTGCAAGGTTTTATCGCCAAATAAGCAATTTAAGGGCTTTTTACATCATCAAATAAGGTAATGTAAAATAATTAAGGATACTATCATTAGAGATTTTTATACATTTTGCCATGTAATATCATAATCTAGCTAGTAATCATGTCTGTGTTCTTGTTCATAGGTATTAGAGGAAAGTTCACCCGCCAAAACTGTAATTTTAGTGGAAAATACCATTCAATTTTTAAATAATTCAAGGGCTTGTATCTCAGAATCCTCAAAGCGTTAGGGTCTAGTGTCGCACAGGCTTTTATTTTTAGGTAAAAGAAGAAAGATCCTGCGAGCTGGTGAGGATCCATAACCCGGATCTGAGATACACTCCTTGTAAGTTAGTTATATGCAGAAGAATGAAATCTTATATTAAAATATACATTTTAAAAAATTATTTTATTTAATTTATCAATTCTCTTTGAGAAAGCATTCTGCTAATGTAGTTAGCAACGGTTTTTCATTGTTAAAAATTTGTCATTTAATTTATTATTTAATACTTACTTATTTATCTTGTGAAAGGGAAAAATTGGCTAAAAAATTTTTTTTTCTCTTTCGAAGATAATAGAAAATTGCTTAACAATACTGGCTTATAAAAAGTATCAGAATGACGCTCTGTGGTCGGTTTCCTGAACAGTATGGTAATTTTTACTGAGCGTTCTTGTAATTTTTCCACTAATTTTTTCTCAGTGCACGTTTTTCTTTTAAAGAAGCGCCAATAATCTTGTTTTGTAATTACATCTTCTTTGCGTTAACTACAGTTGATACAATGCTCCAATAAATTAAACCTACTGCACTTAATTCGATATTTCTCAATATTACAGGTGCGTGCGCGCGCGCGCGCGCGTGTGTGTGTGTGTGTGTGTGTGTGTGTGTGTGTTTTCGAAGCTTTTATAATGCATTCTGTGAATCTAACGAAGGAAAGAATCTGGTACTACAATCTGGTTCACCCATTTTCGATTGTATAGAACTAGTTTTAAAAATTTGATGCAAAAACATGATCATTGAGTTACTGCATTATCAGCTGAATAGCTCAAACGACATTTCTCGAAACGTTCTGCTTCTCGTGTGTCAGCAAATACCTAAAACTCACTGATCATTGAGTATCAAAAGTTACGAACAAGGAGAGGGTCTAACTTGCGGGAAACGGATTTTAGCGGGCATTGAAGAGTCAATTTCTGGTACCTAAAAATGAAGCTCAGTGCTGACAATTTCATCCAATGGGCCCTTTTTCTTGAGATATAGACGATTTAATCTCAAATGTCCTCTATTTCGTTAATAAAATTATGTTTCTTCTATTGAGTGTCACATTGCAAATATTTATGATACGAAAACGAGCAAAAAAAATTATAAAAGTAGACAGTAAAAGCTAAAATTTAAACCCTGATTCTTTAAAAAATATTGATTTTTCAGGAAGTTACAAGCAATCAAAGCTAGCGTACGAAAATGGTTAAAAATACGATCCATTTAATCGGTTAAAATACCAAATTTTTAACCATTTTCTTACGCTATCTTTAATTGCTTGTAATTTCCTGAAAAATCAATATTTTTTAATGAGTCAGGGCTTAAATTTTAGCTTTTACTGTCTACTTTTATAATCTCTTTTGGTCGTTTTCGTATCATAAATATTTGCAATGTGACACTCAATAGAAGACATCATTTTTTAACGCAATAGAGGATATTTGAGATTAAATTGCCCATATCTCAAGAACAGGGCCCATTGGGTGAAATTGTCAGCACTGGGCTTCATTTTTAGGTAGCAGAAATCTACTCTCCATTGCCCGCTAAAATCCGTTTCCCGCAGGTTAGACCCTCTTCTTGCAAGTACTTCTATAGTGCCCATCTATCAAACGTGAAACAGGTTTAATGCGATCACACTATCTTCCCTCTGCATATGAAAGAACCATTTTTAATAATAACTAGAGTTACCACGCAATTATTCAATGTCTTATTATATGTAATGACTCTCAGTTTAATCGTTAAGTCTCAAAGACAATCCGGATTCCCTTGCCCCGAAGGCTTCTTTGAAGAAACGACGCTCGCACATGGAAGAAGGCAACGTCAGCATTGCGCATTGATAAACAAAGCTCATAGCCACAAGTCGGTGAAAGCGAACTGTCGAATGAGCGCGATCATGAATAGTCACATGATCGAATCGCGTACCGCGAGTCGTCCCCTCTCGCGCGCACGCATCTAGCGCTCGAGCGGGAGAGTCGATTCGCGAGCGCACGAGGGCAGTGGCCGTGACCCGAGCCTCCTCGAGCCCGTTGGCCGCCGCGCGCTGCTAGCGCTCCCGCAGGGGGAGGGGTCGCTGGCCGCGCGCGCACGAGTGCTAGCAGTGCTGCTGCCGCCTTAGGGTTATTCTACATCCTTGCGACTGCGGCTGCGTGTGCGCTCCGTGTATACCTTATACACATACATAAGGTATAACTACACATATGAGCGCACTATATGTAAGTATACCTTATACACGGGGCGCACACGCAGCCGCAGCCGCAAAAATGTAGAATGACCCTTAGGGAGCTTCTACATCGATGCGGCTGCGTGTGCGTACGCCGTGTATAAGGTATACCTATATATACGTGCGCGCTACATATAGGTATACCTTATACACGGCGAGCGCACACGCAGCCGCATCGATGTAGAAGCTCCCTTAGCCGGCGTAAGCGCAGGCGCGTTCTCGAGATCAGAGCAGGACCGACTGCTCTTGCTCTTTTTTCTGATGATACAAAAAATCCTCTGTCCGACCGTTTGCATCTCAGAGCTTTCAAGTCGAGCGCAACGCTGCTTTGCTTGCTGTATTATTTGGAACGGTGAATTCTTTTCGGGATATTTACTTTCCTAATTCCTTGGCTTTGAGACTAGTTTTTTTTCTGGACCCGTTATTGCAACGTTTAATCGCTGAACATACTTTTAATAGTTTAGCATAAAAATTTCGAAAGTCGTAGAAAATTAATAAAGCTTTCGTTATAATATTAATTAATAAGTTTGAATAAACGATCGTTAATAAAACTCGTTAATCTTTTCTTTGTCAGTAGGCAAACGCAAGAATTTTCAATAAAGTCAACTAGGTGTTACGTGAACAGACATTTATTGGGTGAGAAAAGTACAGGCCGAAATACAACGATATTGCCCGAGGTCGAAGCCCCAATGAGTTGTCTCTTTCGATGGGGAAGAGAGGTGGACTGCGTTCGGATCATCACTAATACGCGTGATCGTCGTTGTATAGTAGATGCCCCCCCCCCCCCGCTGCGCGCTACCCTCACAGTCCTAGCGAGCGCTGAGTATACAGTGACTTGACGATAGATGTTAAATTTATTCTTGAACATCCCCTCGAAAGTGCATGGCTGATGGTGTCAGGCATCGTCATTTGAAACGTCGAAAGTACTACATTTCGATAGTGTGAAAGTGATTATATCCTCGAGTGGATGTTTGCGCCCGAGCGAAGCGAGGGTGAAAAGGTCGTACGAGGTTAAAGTCGCCTTCTCGCTCGTGTATCGAACAGTATTTTTTGACACGACGTGTACAAAGCTTCATTTAGCGCATGCTTTTTTATTCAAGCGTGTGCGAAATCGGGCTTTACGTACGGAGTTTTGAAATAGTATATTGTGTACCTAGGGCGCAAAGTGGGCCTTTTTAGACCGAGTGTGGAGTTTGTAGTACGAGTCGTAGATGAGCTAGCACGAGCCGAAGGCGAGTGCGTTTTGCTAACCGATTTAGGACCTCGTTTTAGGTCGAAAAACGACGAAAATCGTGCATGTGTTACAAAAAAGTACTTTTCGATACATTATTTGTTGACACTCCGTGCGTAATGTGCTATTTTAGCGCCAGCTTGCAAACTTAAGCGTGCGTAAAAGTAGTACTTTACGCACGGAGTGTCCAGAAGGAACTGGTTTTAAGGAGGTACATGACAGTCATGCCGTAGGGCGAGGAGAGGGGTACTCCCCTCGCACCGGGCACCGGCCCGGTGATGTTTTGTTTACGTTTTCGTTAAATACTTGAAAATTCATGCGGTTACACTAGTTAAACTTTCGCGAACAGCTTATTTTATCCAGTTACCGTGGAAAATTTCGAGAAATTAACGCTTGAAATTTTCATTTTTTTACACGTGCTCTTATGGGAGCGCGAGAAAAAATTAGTAAAGTTGAGTATTTGCCAAACCGGATCAAATTTTTGACACACACACGCACGCACGCGCGCGCACACACACATCAATTTAAAGATAAAAGGAGACGAGAGAGAGAGAGAGAGAGAGAGAGAGAGAGAGAGAGAGAGAGAGAGAGAGAGAGAGAGAGAGAGAGAGAGAGAGAGAGAGAGAGAGAGAGAGAGAGAGAGAGAGAGAGAGAGATTGCGTACAGGCTGCTTTTTTTTGGATTGCATCGCAGGGTGTACGCATGTGTACACTGAGAGAAAAGTTTTGGAATATTTACAAAGAACTTAGAGAAATTTTACTATTTAGTTTTAGAATCCGACCACAGACTGTCCATCTAGTAATTTTTATTAGCCAGTATAGTAATTTTTGTAAATGTCCGAAAAATACAGAAAAAAATTATTTTTAGCCAATTGTTATATACTTTGCCACAAGAGAACGCATATGAATATCATGAAATAAATTTTAAATAAATATTATGATGAAAAAAAACCTCCGGGGCGGGGAATCGAACCTGGGTCTCCTTAGTCCAGGAGCTGGGTACCGTCCCGTATGCAATAATATGTCCCCGGGTAAAAACAGGTGTTTCTTACAGATTTTGACCCGTAGAATCCGAATATCGAGGTTAAAATTCGAAAAAAGTGGTAGAAATTGTTTAAAACGCATTTGTTTAAACAAATAAGAAACTGTTATTATTTTTTGTCGGGATAATTTTTTTATGAAAATTTAGGCTATTTTAAGACGAAATGCCCCTTAGTATTTTTTTCATAAAATCGATATTTCAAAAGTTATGAATTTTTGAAGTTTGATTTTTACGTTTTTTTTTTGCAACTTTGATTAACAATAACTTTGGAAAAAATCAACTTTTTTTGAAAATGAAAGTTTCCTTTTATTCTTTGAGATGAAAACTATCATATTCATTTGTATTATCTCAAGTCTTACGTTGTTAACTATTTATTTCGTTATTTAACAAATACTGCTTTTTCGATATTTCCAAGCACTATTTCAATACACGGTTGAAGTAACGCGCGCATCCAGGGCTTTTCAAAATCATTATATTTGAAAGTTAAACCAATACCTAACTATTGGGGCGATTGCAAACCAATTTTAATATCTAATAAATAAACAACTTATTGTTTAAACAAAGAAAAAAACAATTATCAACATTTGACTTTTTCATACATAATATATTATATTTCGTTTACTCAAAAATATAAAATTAAGGTAATGTCAAGAAAAATGAAAACAAATTAGACAAGAACAAATATTTAATTTAAATATAAATACATGTATAAAAATGAATAACTAAGTAAAATATAATATTATTTGTATTTATTTTTACACGTTTCATTTTTTTGACAGAAACAGAAGTAACACAACAACATGAGGTTTTAATGCATGCTTTATAATGACAGTTCGGAAAAAAGTTTTCATTTTATTACCCCCTATGGATGATTTTGTGCCGAAAAATGAAACGTGTAAGAATAAATATAAATAATATTATATTTTACTTAGTTATTCATTTTTATACATGTATTTATATTTTTTATTTCCTTGTATTTCCTTTAAATTAAATATTTGTTCTTGTATAATTTGTTTTCATTATTTCTTGACATTACCTTAATTTTATATTTTTGAGTAAACGAAATGTAATATATTATGTATGAAAAAGTTAAATGTTGATAATTGTTTTTTTCTTTGTTTAAACAATAAGTTGTTTATTTATTAGACATTAAAATTTGTTTGCAATCGCACCAATAGTTAGGTATTGGTTTAACTTTCAAATATAATGATTTTGAAAAGCCCTGGATGCGCGCGTTACTCCAACCGTGTATTGAAATAGTGCTTGGAAATATCGAAAAAGCAGTATTTGTTAAATAACGAAATAAATAGTTAACAACGTAAGACTTGAAATAATACAAATGAATATGATAGTTTTCATCTCAAAGAATAAGAGGAAACTTTCATTTTCAAAAAAAGTTGATTTTTTCCAAAGTTATTGTTAATCAAAGTTGCAAAAAAAACGTAAAAATCAAACTTCAAAAATTCATAACTTTTGAAATATCGATTTTATGAAAAAAATGCTAAGGGGCATTTCGTCTTAAAATAGCCTAAATTTTCATAAAAAAATTATCCCGACAAAAAATAATAACAGTTTCTTATTTGTTTAAACAAATGCGTTTTAAACAATTTCTACCACTTTTTTCGAATTTTAACCTCGATATTCGGATTCTACGGGTCAAAATCTATAAGAAACACCTGTTTTTACCCGGGGACATATTATTGCATACGGGACGATACCCAGCTCCCTAGACTACCTAGTTGAAAGGCGAACTTCTTACCGACGCGCCACTGCGTACACTTACGTGTTGATAATCCGAATCGTCTACATATGGTACATTATACAGGGGGGTTGTTCTTCAATGATATACGATAAAATATTTTTCACCGCGTAATACTGGTATGTTTTTAGGACAAATAGTACAATTTAGGACAAAATTTTGATTTGATGTAACATAATATACTGTGATAAAACGATTATGTTGCATCGCAACGTATATCGCTAAGGGTAATTTTATATTACGCCATAGCGATAAGTTTTGTTTGTTTGTACACTTTGTGTGTGGAAACGTTGTGCAATAAAAAATTCTTCGCTATATGGAGCAATACAAAATTACCCTTAGCGATATGCATTGCCATGTAACATAATCATTTCACCACAGTATACTCTCTAAAGTTGAATTAGTGAAAATTTCTCCTCCCATTAAATTAGTAGAAGAAACTACTAATTTATTAGTGAATATTCACTATTTCATTAGTAACTTTTTAACCCATTAAATTAGTAGAAAAAACTACTAATTTATTAGTGAATATTCACTATATTTCATTGGTAGTTTTTTTAAAGACTACTAATGAAATAGTGAATATTCTCTAGTAAATTAAGATTTTTTTTCTACTAATTTAATGGGTGGAGCAATTTTCACTCATTCAACTTTAGAGAATATACTGTGGTAAAACGATTATGTTGCATCGCAACGCATATCGCTAAGGGTAATTTTGTATTGCCCCATAGGGAAGAATTTTTTATTGCATAACGTTTCGATATACAAAGTGTACAAACAAAACTTATCGCTATGGCGTAATATAAAATTACCCTTAGCGATATGCGTTGCGATACGACATAATCGTTTTACCACAGTAGTATATGTCACATCAAATCAAAATTTTGTCAAAAATGGTACTATTCGTCTTAAAAACATACCTGTTTTACGGGGTGATAAACATTTTATCGTAGATCACTTAAGAAAGATATACGGAATCCTATAGGATTTCGTATCTGGGGGGTTGTTCTTAAATGATATACGATAAAATGTTTATCACCGCGTAATACCGGTATGTTTTTAGGACGAATAGTACCATTTAGGACAAAATTTTGATTTGATGTGACATATACTGTGGTAAAACGATTATGTCGCATGGCAACGCATATCGCTATATAAGGGTAATTTTATATTACGCCATAGCGATAAGTTTTGTTTGTTTGTATACTTTGAATGTGGAAACGTTGTGCAATAAAAAATTCTTTGCTATGGGGCAATAGAAAATTACCCTTAGCGATATGCATTACCATGCAACATAATCGTTTCTCCACAGTATACTCTCTAAAGTTGAATTAGTGAAAATGCTCCTCCCATTAAATTAGTAGAAGATACTACTAATTTATTAGTGAATATTCACTATTTCGTTAGTAGTTTTTTAACCCATTAAATTAGTAGAAAAAACTGCTAATTTATTTGTGAATATTCAATATTTCATTAGTAGTTTTTTTAAAGACTACTAATGAAATAGTAAATATTCACTAATAAATTACTATTTTTTTCTACTAATTTAATGGGTGGAGCAATTTTCACTAATTCAACTTTAGAGAATATACTGTGGTAAAACGATTATGTTGCATCGCAACGCATATCGCTAAGGGTAATTTTGTATTGCCCTATAGCGAAGAATTTTTTATTGCACAACGTTTCGATATACAAAGTGTAAAAACAAACTAAACTTATCGCTATGTCGTGATATAAAATTACCCTTAGCGATATGCGTTGCGATGCGACATAATCGTTTTACCACAGTATATGTCACATCAAATCAAAATTTTGTCCTAAATGGTACTATTCGTCCTAAAAACGTACCTGTATTACGCGGTGATAAACATTTTATCGTATATCATTTAAGAGCAACCCCCCTGACACTCTTAAAGTGAATTCGTTCTTCGCGTATTTTTAAAATAATCTTGTAATGAATATATAGAGAATTATTTGAATTAATTAATTAATAAATTATACGAGTGTTAATTAATGTTATTTATACTGAAATTATATCGTTTTAAATTAGTTGTTAGGGCTACATCATTGCAGGTTATGACGAGTTAAGGGGATGCCATACTCGTACCATTACCGACCGAGCAATTCACACAATTTCAAGCTGATTAAAAATAAAATACGTCGAATCACAAAAAATCAAGAGAACACTCTTCTGTATTCTTTAACGTTCTATCATCCAGTCAAAGTTTGGAGTCGAAATATCAAGTCATTTTTGCAAAAACTTTGAACAAAGCGAAATTTAATTTCGTTCAAAGTTTTTGAAAAAACGGCTTGATATTTCAACTCCAAACTTTGACTGGATGATAGAACGTTAAAAAACACAGAAGAGTGTTCTCTTGATTTTTTGTGATTCGACGTATTTTATTTTTAATCAGTTTGAAACTGTGTGAATTGCTCGGTCGGTAATGGTACGAGTATGGCATCCCCTTAAGCGCGCATGCCCTCGTGTTTTGTTTATAGCGCGCATGCGCAGCGCTGCACATATACTGTATATATCGTAAAAATTACTATACTGTCTTGTAAATTCTGTCAGCTCTATAGGAAAAATTCTTATAAAGTCTACGAATATTTGCCAGTTGCCTGGTAAAATTTATGACTTGTGATTTTTACTATACTGTCTAATAATTTTTCCAACTTTTTTATGTTAAATTTTACAATACTTTTCTTGTAGTTTTTCTTAGTCAAACAGTAAAAATTATTAGAAATCTAATAAATAGATCACTTTTACTAGTCTGTGGTCAGATTGCGCGTACAGTATAGTAATTTTAACCAATCATCTCATAATTATTCAAAAAAAAATTTCTCAGTGTATATAACACGAATATTTTTCAGCGGTGATCATTTGCATGACTCGGAGAGGAGGAGGTTGGTACTTCGGTGAAAGAGATGATATTTCGATTTTAAGTGAAATCTACTTATTTTTGCTTCTGCTTATAGTTAGCAAATGGTTGTTGTTATTGATGTTGCAGTCGACGTTTGGGCGGGATTTTGCTTAACGAAAATCTCAACGCGACGTTCCCGTACGTATTTTCATGCAAAATGTACCAGGCATATAAACTTGGTTTGGTTAAAAAAATGCACATTTTTAACTTTATTTTCAGCTTTATTCCATTCAGGAGAACTTTCGCCTGTCGCCAATTTCATGACGACAGAAATGGCGAAACTTTATTTTTAGAAATTTCCAAATGTAACTGATGCTCATTCTATTATGCACGGCATTGCGATGTATTACCGAGAGAGATCGTTACTCAATTTATACAATTAAAATAAATTCATCGTTCGAGCTCGTCCAGTAGTTTCGCTTTGCTTTGCCTTCTCCTCGTCCAAAGAACAACCACGCGATAAAAGCCGCTCTCTCAGAATCAATACTATTAAAAAAGAAAATATGCGGACGCCGCGACATTTTGTTGCCACCTCAAAAGGAATAGAGGAAAGAAAAAAAAAGAAGGGCGGTCCGCTCTAGGCGAGTCACTATAACAATACAGCGCTGACTACGGTAATTCGCAAAGATTCGAAAGACCGTTCACACGCGTGTCGTTTAAAGACTGTCGTTTTCCACGGGCCTCCTAGTTTCTGTTTGTTTTACCGAACGCGGCCTCATCAATTTTTCCATTCTCGCGTTTTTTGCACTCCCTCTCTCGGCTCGGCTGTGCGCACACACACACGAACCCTTTGTCTCCCTTTCATTTTCAACGAGCGGTCGGCTGTCCCCCCCTTTCGCTCTCTCCCTTTCGTACAGCGGCGCACGCGAGACACGCGCGCGGGTCGATATGCCGCCCGGTCGGCGCATTATCAAGCCCTCGAGTCACCGGGCTGTACCTTGCCGGTGCGCGACAGCAGCGCCCCAACCTCTGCCCCCCGTGTATGAGAGGACCGACCTTTCGACCACCTTATTGCCAGCAATTGGAAGGCGAGGGCGGTCGGAACTTTAGGAAAAGGAACAGTTTAAGGAAAATTAAACTGACCACTTTTTCGGATTTTACATGGCACACTTGTCGCCTCTGCGGGAGGCTGCGCGTTCAGCAAGTTTATTATACATATTCCATGTTTCCAACTTTTCCCACAGTATTAGAAAAGTATGGCCGATATATGGGCCATGACAAGCCACATAAGCGCAATATATGGGAGATATGCATTGCCCGTACTTTTCCAACACTGTGGACAATGTATTACTCAAAATCTTTTTTACGCTGGTTCTCATGGGTCTGAAGTTTACAACGTTGGAGTGCAACGAAATAAAAAAAAATTATTTTGCTTCATGGTTATACTAATTAATATTAATTTTGTGTGTAGATTTGGTGTTTTATGGAATAAAATAACTTTATAACAAAGGTTTAATAACTTTAGTTAATTCTAAGGTAAAATATTATTTTGTTGTATTGCATTGATGCAAATTGCAGACCCATTATTTTTCTCGTTTTTCACTTTTTCTTCTATTCGTCAACATTTTTTTACAAAATAAGCTACTATATATAAGATACTGAGAATATTAAAGATTTGACCAAGAAGTTGCCAGGATATGCATCATCGTTTAACCAATGCAGACAGTACTGCAACGTCACGTCATTTTAATATTACCAGTAATGTAGGTAAGAATTTTTAGTGTGTGCGTGCGTGCGTGTGTGCGCGTGTGTGTGTGTGTGTGTGTGTTATAATCTATTAAGAGCAACAAGCTAACTTTAATTCAAACACAGTTAGAAGAATCATTTACTTTAAAGATCTTCTCAAACTTTCTGATACCCGGATACTCTTTTTGAAATTTCTTATCAGTTTTGTTCGATAAATTTTCTTCAAATTATTTACATACAGCCTGGACTATACTCCTCTTGGAGGAGTAAACTTTTTCTATAAGAAGCTTCTCCTCACAGTCAGTCTCGCATTCGAATATTTACAATGAATTCGAAGGAAATACAGGCGAGTGCGCATAGCCGTCAATCGGGACAGAGCAAAGGCACTTGTTCCACTCGTTTGTTTACGAAAGAATATACGAAGCGCTCGCGGGCTGCCATTGTCAATGAAAAAGCATTATCGCCGAGCGCCGAGCGACGTAAGCAGCTGCATATCATTGCTCGCGCTTAGTGGGAATTCTCGATCGCGTATATGTACATACGTATGCACGTACAGAGCTCTTTCGTTTGCACGCAATGACGCGTCGCATCGCGATCGCATCTGATTAGACTTGCGTATCCGGAGATTCCCGCCATTCGCCTGTGTATGTCTGTATATACGCGCGACCTTACCGCTCGCGCGAACGCGCCTTATCAGCGTCCGACTCATCTTTTTCCTCGTTCTCTCGTACCAGTCAATTTTTTCCTCTCTTTCTACCGTTCTTCCTTTGCCCGGCTTCCACTCCGGTATGTAGATGCACCGTCCTGGATTTCTATGATAAATTGCATAAGAGTTCGAAAGATTAAACTTTTCATCTTTCACTCTTACTATATTAACGCATTTTAGTGCGGGTCTGCGGCCAACTTTAATTAGACAAATTAATCAGCGTTCGCGGGGACCTCTTGCCTCTGTTATTTTTCTAGCTTGGTGTGTGGGTGTGTTGGTAAATGCGCGCCGGGGAGTCGGAAAGGCTAATCCCGAGCTATCGGAGGACGAGCACGAACGCAAGCTCATTCTCGAGCGTACTCGCACAGCGCGTGTGTGTGTGCGTCCGTGGTTTTTGCGGAAAACTTCTTATGCCTTTAAAACTCTTTAAACGCTGAGCCAGACTCTCGAACACGCTCAGCTTTTTCTTCTTTTCCTTTCTTCTCTATGCTACGTATGGCGGAGCGCGTGAGAGTTCAGGGACCCACAAATAAACTATAGGCTCTCTCTTGCGGCTACACACGCTAGCGCGCGATTGCTTTTGTGAGCGATGCTCTTCGTGTCTTTCGTTTCTTTTTTCCTTCCCGTTTTTCGAGCACTGCGGAAGCACGTTCTTCGAGGCTATGCAGTTTTACCACCTAAAAGGGATTTACTGAATTGCATCTTGATAAGCTTATTTTTTAAAGGGGAAAGACTAATTCAACTTTAAATAAACAACATTCTAGTTTTTTTTTTTTTTATTATCGATTACAAACAAATTAATTGTTGTCTTTTGGAACCTAATACGTATGAAAATTAACATTCTCTAAAATACTACAAGTTCTTGATAAAATTTATATTCTTTTCCAGCTGTAACCTCGATGAAAGCCAGTTTAGAGCAATGTGTGAAATTTAAGAAAAATAAGGGGATGTGCGGAACACCGACCTCTATTATGCGGCCTACCGTACAGGTCGGACAGCAGTAATTCGTTATAACTCGATTATTACTAGGATTAACGACTTATCCAAATTCGCTTACCCTCCGTAATGTAATTATCGATCATTTTGCAGAGTTTTGAGTAAAAATTTCAAGGACACCCTTAAAAGTTTTTGAAACGAAAAATGACGAAATTTCATTCAAAAAATTTTTACGAATTACTGCTATCCGGCCGGTACGGTAAGCCGCGTAATAGAGGTCGGTATTCCACACCCCCTTAATGTTTGTTACTATCGTTATTTTGATGTAGAATGTTGTAAAGATGAATTTTGTTAAATTTCTTCATCAAAAAAGAAAAGTTATTCCAAAGAATTCTTATGTATAGAACCTTTTTTTTAATTATAAAAATGTGTGTTTATGTACAGAGTCACTTAAATGGGTTTGATTTCTTCAATATTCCGCCTCTCTTTTGGACGTTACTTTACTGCAGTCATAGAAGTTGCTGGTCATAATTAATTTATGCTTTGGTGTTATGATTTCAACAAAACAATTTTTTTAACCAATTTTTAAGGTAAAAAGTCGCTTAAGAACTTTTTTTATCACTACATCAGGTAATGAAAAAGCTGGCTAATTTTATTTTTCCGATGAGCCTCAAAGATGACGAACGTAGAATGAAAAGCTACGAAATCGAGAGCAGTATTAACTGAAGCTGTCTCACACTAATAACGCAACTCTCACTCTGACGGCGGCTATAGTATCAAATTAAAATTCACTCGCTCTTACGTTTGACCTAAGATATATCCGAGAAATTTGTCGCAACAGCCGTATCAGCTTCCTTTATGCAAGTCGCAGGTGCACACTATCCGAAAACACACGAGCTTTTCCCAGCAGCCGTGAATGCCCAGTGCTCGCGCGTATTATCCTTTAGAGCGAGGCTGAAAGTGCTGATCTCGCACCTGCAATTAGTCAATTGTCGATCTCTTGCCCTCGTGGAGCGTGCGCGACATTGTCGCTGCTGGCCAGTCGCGCTCGCGCTCTAGAGAGGGGACGGTAGGGCAGGAGGGGGGTTACATCAGTGACCTTGATATCATCTAAGGACTTGTGCGCTCTCTGAGAGAGCAGCACGTGCGGTGTTGTGCATAAGCGACGCGCGTTTTGCTGACCTCGAATTACGTATGCATGCGTGATGTCCGAACGCGCCGCCGCAACCGCCGGCGAAAATAAACTTCTTTGCTCGGACCTCGCAGGGGAGAAGTGCATATGTCTTTTTCAACAAATCAGCTACCTTTTTCCATTTAACGAGTTTTTTTAAACCCATAGTCTAGAACCTTACGTACCTAATTTCGCCTAACTTTGCCTCATTAAATTCAATATGAATTTGGACTAATGTGAATGTTGTTATTCAACCTATGACATTATTCAGTGCTTGAGTGTATCAGTTAGATTTTTTCTTGATTTACAATTCGTAAACTGGTACTTTTTGTAATTTCAAAACATTCTGGTGAAGAACACTTTAAAGGATAAATGTATGTCATTGGGGGGCTTTTAGGGTGCATTGCATTTTTACTTAGAAAGTCGACGAAATTGTAATAACATTTAGTTAATGACAAATTGTAAGGTATTCTTAACCATTTGAGCACCCTGCAACGTTAAAATAAGAAAGTTATTCATTAATACTGGTCAAATGCTACGGCCCTGCTAGTGTATATTATACATAGGAAGAACGGTTCTTTATTTTATGCATAAAGATTTCTTAAAAATTTGATCGGTGATCGTCAGTTTTCAACACATCATTGTAAACTATAGATAATAAACAATTATTTACACATTTGTTTTTGAAGAACTTATGTGTTTTCAACTCACAACAGGAAAATTAATACTTAAAAATTATTCTTTTCCCGTAAGAGTCTGTATTAAAAGAACGAATTTCAACAAATTTCAACATTTTTTCCTTTTTCATTTAGTCGGTGACCCTATTCGGGACACAATCCATTAAATAGCTTGGAATTTCAGCTTTCGATTAGGATTTTTATTTTTAGATTCTTATGTTTTTAAAAAAACGCCGGAGCCACCTTAAGAGATATCGCATACGTTTTATATACACCTACGAATCTAGGTTACTCATCGCTTTTTCCTTTTAGTTACAAAAGTGCCTGCAACGCTTTACGCGAAACTTAAAAAATGTAGTAGAACGCTATGTAGACAATAATTCAAACTTCTTTTATGTCAAAAAAAAATTGCTATAAAAATAACTACCCATGCTTTTAAGGTTAAAGTACCAATAGAAGGCAGTTAAGGTTGAGAGATAATTTCAAGTATACAATCGCGTCTAGACTAAAAATTTCTTTTATATTCGATTAGTACTTACAATAGTTTATTTAGATTAACTTTTAAAAAATCGATTTTTGTGCCAAAATTTATAAAATTAATACAAATAGCGTACTGTGTCTTTGTCCCAATAAATAACCATTCGAAATGACTTTACCCATAGTCCCAATAAATAACTAGAAGTTTCATAACTTGTTAAAGATTTTGATACTATGTTTCTCTTAATCAAAATTGTTATTTATACTATTTATAGCGTGAACATTACGTGCATTCTCTTAATGAAGGTATAGTTAAATCATAAAAAGTATGACGAAAACGTGTAACCTGTATAACCTGTAAAACAACCCCAGTACGTGTAGTCCCATGATACTTGACGCGTGCATACGAAAGAAAATTTCATTGATCAAAATATTTTTTTGAGTAACAGATTTAAAACAAAAGAAAATCATTAAAAATATTACTTATGTCGACTGCAACTTACTATCAACTGATGAGAATTTTTCCATCGGTCTTACAGTCTTATAAATTAAATTAAAATAATTAATATTTATGGCAGTCAGATTGCCCTTGTTTATAATCACCCCCGCAGAATCTGAAATAAAAACTTAATTAAAACCTGGAAAAAAAAACTTTATTAGCAAAGGACTATCTGACTGTCCCTCACCACCAAATTGCCCAATTGCCCAACGTTTCGAGCCCGCTCCGGCTCCTCCTCAGGGACTGAAATGAAACCCGCGATACACCTCCTTATATACCCATACCCACTTATTTCCTCTTACCCCCACCACCATCCACCTTCCCCTCTCCAACTTTGCATTCTCACTTAAATTAATAAAGAAATAAATTTACATTATTCCGATTCCTTAGAATGTGAATATTTTCAAGGCTTTCCCTCTTATATTTATTCTTAATCCCTTGTTCCAAAATATCCACACTCCCAAAATCGAAAGAATGCAAACTATTTAAAAAATTTAGATATTAGACTATTTAAACTATTCACTATTTAAACTATTTAGATATTACAGTCATTAGAGTTAATAATAATAGAGTGAAATTAGATTGGTATAGAAAACCTACATGGTCAGGTAGATTTTTAAATTTTGATTCTCACCACCAATTCGGAAACAAGACAGGTGCGATCAGAGGTGTCATTGACAGAGCGATTAAATTGTCACATAAAGATTTTAGGAAAAAGAATTTAAATTTAGTTAGAGAAACATTTATTAAGAATAGTTATCCTGTAAAATGTATTGATAAAATGATTGATGAGAGAGTGTGGGAAATTTATAATGGTGGATTGAAGAAGCGGGCAGATAATCAAACAAGGAATAGAAATGGAAAGAACGCATATTTTAGTTTACTATATGTTAGAGGTTTGCCGGAAAGGATTAGAAGGGTTTTTAGTAAACATAATATTCAAGTTTTCTTTAGAAACGATAATAATTTAGAAAGGTTATTTAGTAATTTATTAATAAATCTTTATTTCAGCCAATATTGGCCCAGAAATGGTCATGGTTTACAAGTCAAATTTTCCTATCCTCACCCATCCATCCACTGACGTGTTCTTGTTTATGCACATACTGATTGTGCACATATTAATTGTGCACACTTTAACATTGGCATATATCTATACATATATATAGATCTGTACCAATGCTATCTGTGCACAATAAATATGTGCACAATCCTTATATGCACAAACAAGAACATGCCCATCCACTCTTGCCACACTTTACCATTCATAATTTCCCAATTCTTACCCTTTACACTTTTACAAATTTTATAAATTTTATAAATTACTACGCAAATATATTACTACGCAAATATTTATAATTTATACATCGCTTGAAATTCGTTACCTAATCACTAACTAAATATATCACTCACCAAAAAATATGCATACAGTAAATAGACTAAAATATATTATCTGTTAATTACCTTTGATTACTTTTGGTATCCGGCTAAACAATATCCCAACCAAATACGGCCTGTCCTTTGCTAAATTCACATTTCCACATTTTAACGCATTTTATTTTTATTTTACATTTTTACATTTTTAACCTTTAGAGGACGGGATGGCCCCTATACGGGCCATGCCCATGATCGACCCTTTACATGTGTTAGTTTTGAGATGTGAGACATCACAAAAACTCGATTTCTATAGAAAAGTGAGAGAAAACAGTAAACCCAAATCCCCGTCCTCTAAAGGTTAACTGTCACCTATTTGCCGCCTTATCAACAGGTTTACAAGTTTACACATTTACCGGGGGGGGGTCCAGAGTTTCGACGATTCACTATAAAATTGAAGTCAACTATAGATGTTTTTCAGTTCGACAAATGATAATGCAGATTGTTCTTAATTTCGAAATTCTAAATTACGAAAATCGTATTTACAAATGTAACACTTCACCTACTGTCCAAAACATCGAATTTCATTAATAGAATTTTAATAGGGGTACCATATAGATACTTCGAAATAAATCATTAGAAACAGCTTATATTTGCTTTGAGGTCGTATTGATGAAATTCGACGTTTTGGACAGTAGGTGAACTGTTACATTCGAAAATATGATTTTCGTAATTTAGAATTTCGAAATTAAAAACAATCTGCATTATCATCTGTCGAACTGAAAAACATCTATAGTTGACTTCAATTTTATAGTGAATCGTCGAAACTCTGGACCCCCCCCCATTTACCGTTGCCCCTAACTTTACCATTACTTTGACAACTCCCTATTATCCACTTCTACAAACCCCTAAGACAAGCACCTCACTATACTGGCAGTTCCACTCCTTTTACCTCACTTCTTGCGCTCGCACTCACTATTACCTAAATATATTTACCTAAAATCACTTAGCATACTTATACTTAGAATTACAGTCTTACTTCAGTTTTTTTTACAATCACAGTTCTAAAAGCCCGTTTCACGTCTCCGCACTGCAGCCCCGCCAGAAAGATAGAACCTGCTCTGCCTATATACCAGCTATAACGCTCCTTGCCGCCTCCCACTGCATCTCATCCGCTAATGGCCCCGTCTAATAGGCTTTCATTTTTCATTTTATTTTCATTTTCATTTTCATTTTCATGTTTTCATTTTTCATTTTAATAAACCTACTTAGCCTACAATACCAATCGACTGACCTCCCTTTCCTCGGGCCTTATTAGTTTCGGTTCGCTCGTTCCGCAGCTGATGCCCATTGTCATTTGATCATTTAATCCTTTAAATTTACCTATTTCGCTTTAGATTTTCCTCCTCCGACGTAGTCACAGTGCAGACACGCTACTTTGGTTTCTTAACTACTGCTGCCTACCTATTCTTTCTCAGAAACGTTTGAACAGAGTTCTTAACCCCCCCAGTCTGAAATTATTTTGTTTTTCCCCAGTTTAGATTACCCTTGCCAGTTATACAAAATATATACACTTTATCGCAAGCTTTACAAAATTTACCCTATTTACAACCTTGAACGTACCTTTTACAATATTTACAATATGCAAATATGCAACATACAATGTACATAATTTCCGCAATACATAATACATTCTTTAGACGCATAATTCGCAACATTCCCATACTTTCCACTCTCATACCTGAGACAGCTCTTTACAATCTAAAAATTTCTTTACCTATACTTTACCTAATTTCGACGGACTTCTCATTATGACTTAGTTTTCTCTTTTCCGCCAGTCTAACGAATTCTTTAAACGCCTTACATACTGACGCACTGCCTACTCCATCCCAAAGTTTCTCTATTCCTATCCCATCTAATTCCCTGATCTTCACCATACAGTCATTTGTCTCCTCGCATCCATATACAATATGTTCTAAAGTTTCCTCCTCTTTTTTACATACCCTACACAGTCTGCTTTCTTTGTCTAGCCAGTATTTATTTCCGTTTTTAAAATTGCCACACCTCAGTTTTGCTATTATACCTATATCTATCTCTTTTTTATTTATTTCCAGGTAAACCGGGGTCTGCTCTAAGCCTACATCCCTGTATCTTCTGTTGTATCTAGCCTCTCTCATTTTCCCTATTCTAATCTGTAGCTCTATATCCTTATCTCTCCTTACTGTTTCTCCGTACACTTCTTCCCCATTTGCCTTCATGTATTCGACCGCTTCCCCACTTAAACCCAAACCATTATAATATTGTTTTCTCTCTTTACTATACAATCCCTTGTCTTCTTCTTTAAGCATTTCCTTCCAGCAGATCTTAACGAGCCTATTTTCTTCTAGCCTATCTATTTTTTCTTCATATCTGACCGCCCTCCCTCCCCATTCAATTTTCATCATATCCACTTTCGTCTCATTCCTAATAATATACCTTGGTTTACAGAAGTCCAGTTTCAAAACCCATCTAAAATAATCTGTTTGTATTTTCTGTAACTCCTTCCTATCTTTCCACCCCCAGATTTCACACCCATACGCCATTACACTTTTGACTAGATAGTTAAATATCATTTTTCTCCTTTTGAAATCGTTTTTGCATTTATTTTCTCCTAGTCCCCAAACCTTTTTTGCTGCTATTATTCCCTTCTTTGCTAGATCTTTCAGGTGCTCACTATAGTTTCCATCTCTATTAAACGTAAATCCCAAGTATTTAAAACTTGTCACTTCTTCCAGTTCCTTCCCTTTCCACAACCATTTTTCTTTTTTGCTATTCTTTCCTCTATTAAAAACTAGAACCTTCGTTTTTTCCTCGCTTAATATCAATTTCCTATTTCTCAAAAATGTTCTTAGTATCCTGATTATGTCTAAAAGAGCCTCCCTGTTTTCTGCCATTAAAACTATGTCGTCTGCATATGCCAGTGACCATACTTTAACCTTACCTAACTTAATCCCCCCTACATTTCGCGCCCTGAAATCTTCCAAACCTGCTATATATACAGAATAGAATCGGACTCAATACACACCCCTGTTTTAAGCCTTTAACTGTCCAAAATTCCTCCGATATATCCTCCCCAAATCTAACTGTTACTTTTGTCTCTGTGTATAATTCTTTTACTCTTTCTATCAAATACTTACTGATTCCTGCCCTTTCCATTATCTCCCATAGCATCTCCCTGTCCACCGTGTCAAAAGCAGCCTTTAGGTCTATAAAACTTGTATATAATCGTCCCCCCCTTGCCTTCATTCTTTGGATAGCATAGTTCAGAACATATATATTGTCCAGAGTAGACCTTCCTTTCCTGAACCCCGCTTGACCTCTCGGTAATATATTTTTCTCCTCGACTTCTTTTACCAGCCTTCTCCTGATCACTTCTGTATACAGCTTGTATGCTGTGGACATAAGCGTAATACCTCTATAGTTTTTGGTCTCCTCTGTATTGCCTTTCTTATAGATTGGCACTATCGTGCCTATCCTCCAGTCCTCTGGTAGTCCTTGACCTTCCCAGACCATTCCTATAATACACACTAGCTTGTTTAACAGACCCTCACCCCTATAGATCCATACTTCATTTGGAATCCTGTCCGGCCCTGCCGCCTTCTTTTTCTTCAACATGCTCCAAGCCTCCAAAATTTCTCTCGCTGATATCCTTTCTTTATGCTTTTCCTCTTCCTCTGCCACCATTTGCCTAGCTTCACCCAGTTTTTTCTCTTCTGACCCCTCTAGCAGTGTTACAAAGTGCTTTCTCCATGTGTTAATTTCTATGTTACAATCTATTTTTTCTTTTTTGATCCTCGTCCTGTTTAAATATTTCCACACATCACTTTGGTTTTTTATTTGCCTTAACTGTTCTTCTTCATAGTCTTTCTGTTCCTTTTCTTTTTCTCTGCACATTTGTCTCCATTCTTTCTTTTCTTCTATATATCTTCCTTTACTTTCTCTTCCTTTTTTCCATTTTCCAAACACTAATTTAACCCTTCTTTTTTTCTTCGTGCAATCTCTGTCCCACCACTTTTTTTGCCCCAGTTTTCATTTTTTTATTTTCCTACATTTTTTAGTCACCGCTTCTGCTATTATTCTGTTTGTATCGTCCCATCTTTTTTCTACTGTGTTCTCCTCTCTCTTCTATCTCCAAATCCGTTGTTTTACTCCTAAAGATCTCCAGGGCCTCCTCATTCCATACGTATACTTCCTTAAATTGCGCCTCTTTCTCTTTATTCCTGTCCCTTTCTTTGTCCTTTTCCTTTCCTGTTTCCTCTGTCGTTATCACCACGTTCACCGGAGCATGATCCGATTCAATCCTTTCCTGTACCTTGAAGTATGCAGTTTTTTCCCTCACTTTTTCATTCACAATGATGTAATCTATTACAGAACTTCCTCTTGCTCCGATGAATGTGTACTCGCCTTCTTCGTCTCCATACCAGTTTCCATTTAAAATAAACCATCCTTCTTTTCCGCAAACACTATCAATTTACTGCCACCATTACTTATTGTTTTGTCCTTACTAGATCTGCTTTCCATTTCCAGAGCTTTACCTTGTGTCCCTATTAGACTGCCTTCGTTCCCTATTCTAACACTGAAATCCCCCCCTACTATTATTTGTATCTCTTGTTCCCTGTTCTGCTCCTCCCAGTACTTATAGTATTTGTCTATCTTTCCTGAATTATACACTGACCAGAATACTGTCCTCACTCCCCCCTTCTCTAACACTGTTTCTATTAGTCCTTCCTCTATTTCTTGTGTAACTAGCTTTCCTTCCTTAACCCAATCTTTTTTTATCCCTACTAAAAAGCCTTCCTTGGCTCCCCCTTTTTTTACCTCTCTTTTAGCTGGTATCACTTCCCACACAAAGTTTTTTGATAAATTATTTTCCACTTTCTTCCTATCTTTTTCTTCCAACCACGTCTCCGATAGGCTCACGAAATCGCCTTGCTCTATGAAGTCCCATACCTCCCTGTCCTTATTCCATAGCCCTGCTATATTCCAAAAGATTATACTTTTCCTGCGATTTTCCTCTCTAAGCTTGTCCTCACTATTTTCTATTTCATTTTTCTCCCTTTCTTCGCTATTTACCTTTTCCCATACCTCGCTGTTATCTATTTTGTATCCCTCTTTAATTACTGTCATGCTTTCCTCACTATTTACTGTTTCCCTCTCCACACTGTATTTATTTTTGTTTTTCTCATTTTGAGTTATTTTTTCTTTTACTTCTTCATTATCTCTGTTTATATTTATATTATTTGTATTATTATTTGCCTCTCTATTTATAATTTTATCCTCACAATTTGACTTTTCCCTCTTCTCATCTACTTCTTTGACTTCCTCACTTATACGCCTACCTAAAGTCTTTTCTTTCCATTTCTGGATCTTTAGATATTCTGCTTCGAATTTTCCTTACCCTCTCCCCCTACCGCTCCCTCAGCTTCGTTACTTTCTAAATTTTCTGTATTTTTTCCTGCCTCCTTATCATCCCTCCTTCCAGATATTATCCTTTCCATTTCCTTCTCTAAACTCTCTTTCTCCTCCCACCTCCTCCAAACTCCCTTGAACCATACTCTCCCTGTACCTGATTTTACATTCCAACCCTCCTCTTTTTTTTGTTTAACCCATCTATGCATCTCCTCCTGTCTTTTTCTATCATCTAGGCTCAGATCGTTTTCTATGTAAATTCTTGTCCCTTTCAGTTTACTTTTATTCCTCATCACCTCACTTTTTCCTTCTCCCTCTATTTTTGCTACAATAACCCTGCCACTGACTCTTGAATAACCTACACTCACCTGGCTTTCCAATTTTTCTCTCAAGAAAGTTTCCACCTCTTCCTTAATGTTGCCACTTATCTGTTCTATCCCTCTAATTACTATGTTCCCCTTTCTCTCATTTCCATCCTGCTCATCCATTAGCTTTTTAATTCTTACCATGTCTCTGTCCGATAGCGATACATAGCTCCGTCTGCTTACTCCCGTCATCCCGCTTCTCCCGCTACCCACCGATCTAATGTCGCCATCTGACGCCGCGCTCCCTAAGCCTGATCTCGCTGTTACCGATTGCTGCTCCCATTCCCTATCTCTCCTCCAATTCCTGGAATTTCATTTCTAGCTTTTCTAGTCTTTCATTTACCTCTCTTATTGCCTCATTTAAATCTATCTTAATCTTTTCTATTTCTACTTTTTCCGCTCTTATCTTTCTTACCTCTTCTAACAATCTCGCCTTTAAGTCCTCATTTTCCCGTCGCCTTTCCTCTTCGTCCTTCTCCCTCCTTTCTTTCCTATCGTCCATCTTAAATTTCGCCGTTTTGTTCATAGTCTCCTCCAGAGTCCTTTGCTTTTTTTCTTCGTTCTTTGGTTTCTCGGACTTCTCGCCTTTTCCTTTCAGTATCGAATTTCTTGTATCCATGTCCTCGATGTCCTTCCCCTCCTCGCCTCACCTTCACGCCTTCTCAAATTCGCAAACTAACCTTAAAATCTCTCGCTACTATTAACCTCGCTATACTTATCCACCTTCTTATTTTCCGAACAAACTTTCACTTCCTAATAAACGTTATCCTCTCTTTTGCCTATTTCTATACTTACTTTCTTTTTTTACTTGCTTTTACCTACTAAAATCGCAGATTTAGCTAGAGCTGTCTCGCGCACGTGCACTCACATTCACGCCCTCTAACCAAGACCGGTTATTTAGTAATTGTAAAGACAAGGATGATAAAGGTTTAAAATCGGGAGTAATTAATAAAATTAATTGTAGGGATTGTAATGGATGTTGCATTGGTCAAACGGATAGATATTTGAAGAAGAGAATATATGAACATCAATATAGTTTACGTAGTACAAATTTTACATCGGGTTTGAAAGAACATTGTTTAAATAGTTTGCATTCTTTCGATTTTGGGAGTGTGGATATTTTGGAACAAGGGATTAAGAATAAATATAAGAGGGAAAGCCTTGAAAGTATTCACATTCTAAGGAATCGGAATAATGTAAATTTAATGGTAGAGTCAAGTAAATTAGATAACATTTATCATTCTTTATTAATTTAAGTGAGAATGCAAAGTTGGAGAGGGGAAGGTGGATGGTGGTGGGGGTAAGAGGAAATAAGTGGGTATGGGTATATAAGGAGGTGTATCGCGGATTTCATTTCAGTCCCTGAGGAGGAGCCGGAGCGGGCTCGAAGCGTTGGGCAATTGGGCAATTTGGTGGTGGGGGGCAGTCAGATAGTCCTTTGCTAATAAAGTTTTTTTTCCAGGTTTTAATTAAGTTTTTATTTCAGATTCTGCGGGGGTGATTATACAAGGGCAATCTGACTGCCATAAATATTAATTATTTTAATTTAATTTATAAGACTGTAAGACCGATGGAAAAATTCTCATCAGTTAACAAAAGAAGATGTTAAAGAACAATCCTAAATATTTAGTTATGCATGAAAAATCAGGTAATCGTATCATTTTATATGGGTCTGAAGTTTGCAACGTTGGAGTGCAACGAATAAAAAAAATTCATTTTACTTCAAGTTTATACTAATTAATATTAATTTTGCGTGTGGATTTAGTGTTTTATAGTATATAATATCTTTATAACAATGATTTGGATAAAATTCCCATTGTTCAATAACTTTAATCATTTGTATTTCGTTGCATTCCAGCGATGCAAACTTCAGACCCATCATTTTATAAGGAAATAAAGCAATTATAAAGATGGTTACTTAGGGTAAAAGTGGGTATTACCGCGGTTTTTCAGCACGGGCGTCTTATAGTACACGAATTAAAAGCTTTGCCTCGATGATTTAAGTTGAATTCTTTTATCTCTTCTTTAACTTACCAGAAATGCCAAAATGACTCTTATCATATGATAAAAAACATATAGTTAATTAATAAATGCAATCTAAAAAATAGATCCGAGGCTGATATTACTGCGGGTATGATTGAATTACCGCGGGGGTTTTACCGTGTGTATGATGGATTACCGCGGGGGTATTACTGCGGAATTTTACCTTGAGCTTGTTATATTATTTATAATTTTACAACCGAAAAAATGAACATATCTGTATATTTTTACATCATATTTCATTTAGAACATAGCAGTTGGAAAATGTTCTCATATATATTGTAGACTTCTTGATTTCACTGTTTTGAGGTTACGTTGGACCAATGCCGCAGTAATACCAGCAATCGTATTTGTATACAAATGACGGTATTACCGCGGATGGCCAGACAATAATGTAATATATTCATACAAATCATGCTTTATTTTCTTTTTAAGACGATTTCTTATATTAATTAATATTTTGTATGATCGAATAAATATTAAATGCCAAATTATACTATGAAAAATGAAATTGCAGAGCGTTTTTCGTCGATCCGCGGTAATTGCAGCGTCCGCGGTAATACCCACGTTTACCCTATTGGTCAACGCAATATTTTTAAGTACCGATTAATAACTATGAGTGTTTAAAATATAATTGATATTGCAATATAGAACCAGAAATTAGTTAATATAATTTCTGTATGCAAAAGCAACCATGTGAAACATTAAATGAAAAGGTCTATTGCTTGGCTAAATTCTTAAGAAAGTCAAAGTTCTGTCTCATGAGCCGACATCCCGTCATAAATAATTTTCTTATAAATTTATTTTAATAGATAAATAGAATCGAAACTGATCTATAAATAATTAAATAGTTGAAGGTTTCAAAGAAAAACGTATTTTTGACTTACAGTAAAAACTACAGCTAATACAAATTAATTTAGAGCCGAATACATATTGGTACTTGGTCACTCATTGGTACATTTACTTTACCAATATCTAAAATGTACAATATACATTGAGTATTATTATTATCTTTATTTCCTATTCAGATTACATTAATCTTTTAACATATTTTCCGTCATACATAGCATCTTAAGATTATGGTCTGGTTTTTACTCACATTTGTCATTTGATCTATGCTCAACACTATAATTTCGCTAAGGTAAAAGTACCAGTTGTGGAACAGTGCCTAATTTTGGAACAGCTAACAAAATCATATAATTTGGACTATTGCTTGGCATTACAAAAACAAAAACTAATGTATTTGATTTGAAACGATATTTACTTTAGTAACTTTTCACAGCAAATGGGTTTCAAACATGAGTAGATTTTAAAAATAATTTTAATTGCCTAAATTTGTACGTTATCCTGATATTTATAGGTTATGTTTCTCGCATATTTCAGATGACAAAAACTTTATGAATGACGCTATTTACATGACTTATGATTAATGTAGAATATAATAAAACATATTTGTTTTAAATCAGACAATATCATAAGTAGCTAAATGCGTGTTAATATTAATAATTACGCTTGTTCCACTAATGGGTACATATGCAAATCATGATGTCCCTGTTCGTGGAACACAGTTAAATTTCGTTCCATTAATACGGACAATACTTGAAATTGATGTACTAATTATGGAACACCTTTTTTCGATATGAAAACCAACATAACTCCTGGAAGTCATCAGAAAAATGAAATCTACAATTCATAAACTTTCTGTTGAACAATGACACATATTATAAAAATATCATACAAGTAACTTATTTTGATATATCTTTAGAACTCTCGAACGCTCGAAACCTTCGTTCCACAATACGTACATCTCGACTTATGACTTATTTTATTGATATAATTAATTATTTGCTTCAAATCCAGTATTGTAAGTGATTATTTTGTTAATTAAGCCCTACTTCATCCACAGATGTAAAAAATCTGCATATTTTTATATTAATTCATTTTAAAATTATGAAAAACTGAAACGACGCCAAAAATCGTTCCAGAACTGGTACTTTTACCTTATTCATATTTTACGTTTTATTTACCGATATACATTGAGTATTTAATAGTAATAATCATGAAACAGCATAAATAAGTACACTGAAAAAAAATTCTATTTTCAAATAAATATTTATTTGAATACTACTATATAAATATTTATTTAAATCAAAACAATATTCATTTAAATTTAATAAATATTTACTCAAATCAAAATAATTTTTTTAATTTAAATGAATATTTTTTAAATTTAAATATTGTTTTAATTTAAATAAATATTTATATAGTAGTATTCAAATAAATATTTATTTGAAAATAGAATTTTTTTTCAGCTTAGTAATGTTAGTATGTAGTAGTAATTATTTTTATATTAATAGTAAACACAAAGGAATAGAAAAGAGAAAACGGGATAAATAGGTAAAGAGAGCAGCGAATCCCTAAAAATGATGAGCTGTCCGCGTTCAGCGGGGACTAAGAGAAGCGTCTCTTCTTTAGATTAATGGGAAAACAACAAGCGAGTCACTTTGCCACATGCCTTTGCTGTTACTTTCCACAGAGATAAACATGTGTGGGTGTGTGTTTATAAAGGTGATTTTTCCATTCTTGCTCCCCTCATCCTTTCCTACCCCCCCACCTCCATATTCCCATTTAAACGCACATCGACCTCGTGCGCTGTATATACGAAGAAAAGAGAGAGAGAGTCTCTAACAAGCCCTTTTCTCGCATCGTTTCAGATCGCTCCCTCGGCAAAAAAGCTATGGGGCGTCGACGAGGGCGGCTCCAAGGACGAAGGAGGCGTAAAGGGCGGCGGGATATTGCACCTCGGCGACCAGATGTGGCGGGACTCGACGTGGAGCACTTCAGGTACGACACACATTTTTTTACTTTCTCTTATACAGGCTATCATTATTACTATTATTACCTCTATCGCGACGATTGCAATGTATTACGGGCATCATTTCGATTCCTATATACACCTACGCGCGTGCAAATGTGGGACGTGGCGCGTAACCTTTTCTCAATAATTACAATGCATTGATTTGCCCAAAACTTTAGCGCCGGGAGGTAGTAGTGCCGTAGCAGCAGCCGCTGACGGTAATTCTCCTTGAATTTTCAGCGAGTACGTAGTAGTTGATACGTACGTAGTAATGGAGTTCGCTCGTGCGCTCGTACGCCCATTCGAGAAAAATACTGATACTTTATCGTCCTACTTGGCAAATACCATTTCTTTTATGTATGCCTCGCGATATTTTTTCGATTCCGACTTTTATTCGATAAACTTTCCAACATCTATGCGGCCGCTGGTAAATTCATTCGAAGTGTAATTGCGCCTCTTTGAGGCTTCTACTCCCAAGAATAAAGAGAAAATCCTAAAAAAATTTTTGAGTGTCTCTGTCAAATACCTTTTATCTACCTATATTTAGAGAATTTTTGACATTTTCATTTAAAAAAATTTCGCAACGTTTCGTAATAAAAATTGTTACATAGATACATAGATACTACTAAACTGGCGATAATTATTGAACAAGCATTAGAATTTTCATGTTAAAAATGATTTTGTTCCTAGACAAGAGGTTTCCAATCAAAATAAAAAGCATAGAACAATGCCACGTAGTTTAGTGAACCATGAGAAATTACAAGTTATACATTGAGAGGTAGAGAAGTAAAGTAGTGTCTTTATGAAATAAAAATCATTGAGTAATTCCCTGCTTGAAGCCTCAACGTTACTACCGTTAGTTAATCGAGCGCGTGGGTGTAACGTGTTGGTCAGTTTGTCGCCCTCCTGCGGCGCCAATTGGCAAATCCTACCGCCAACTAGCAATCCTAACGTGATATCTCTCGCTTCTCGAGGCTCGTTCTCGCAAACTTCATATTATGTACATTCTTCTTTAATAACAAAGTTGAAATCGTGTCTCGATAAACTACTTTCCAATAATACTTATTGTTACGCTTTTTAAAATCTAATCAATTACTCGGGCTAGCAAATAATTTATGAATGCATGTACTATCAATTTAAAGTCCACAATATACTGCACGCTGAAATTAGAATGCGCTAAATTATGGTTTATAGATTGAAACCGTTACAGGAGCCACGTAATAACAGTAAATTTCACAGATTACCAATAAGTGCAATACACATCGTAATACCGTGAAAATGAAAATACATTGATATTAATGAAAACCTCGTGTAGATACCTATTTAACAATGCAATCTGAAAGCAAAATACCACAACAATGTGAATGCTGACTTGTCGTGCTGCTTCAAAATAAATAATTTTACGTTCCATAATGCTAGAGTCAAGCAAGTAGTTGGTAAGAAAGTTATATTCTAAGTCAAAGACGGCAATAGCTCGCGAAGATAAAAAAATTGGCATACGTTGCGGGAGCTCGTGAATATTTTCAAGCAGTGGCGTCGGGGCATCCCCCACCCCGTATCCGCTCCACGGCAGATCAATCGAGCCAATCCTTTCGCTTGCACCGCGAATATCTCCCTTCTATTTACCAATCTCATCGGTGGGAGAGAGAGATTCGATGCCCGCATGCAGCTACAACAGCGCGCCGGCGTAGTATCGACAGCTCGTAGTCAAGAAAAGTGCGAGAAAAGCTATAAGAGCTGGAAAGTCTCTGCATGGGCAAACCCTAGGTTAATCTCCGCGTGTCGGAAAAGCTCCCTCTCTCCTCCCTCTCTCTACTCCTCTCGCTTCTCCTCGTCGTCTCGGTGCCGCGGGGCTCGTCGATACCGCGGAGAAAGAGAGAGAGAGAGAGAGAGAGAGAGAGAGAGAGAGAGAGAGAGAGAGAGAGAGAGAGAGAGAGAGAGAGAGAGAGAGAGAGAGAGAGAGAGAGAGAGAGAGAGAGAGAGAGAGTTCTCGAGCGAGGATGTGGCCCGGCTGCTGCTTCTCTTCTCGGCGACGACGTGGCTGCGGAGGGAGGCTCGAGGAGGGCGCCCTCCGCGCGCAGCCGATACCAAGCGAGGCAGGCTGGAAGGGAGAGAGGAAATGGAAAATACGCAATCGCGCCTCTGTGTGGGTATACATGTATATCTACACACGTATACGTTCGTGTGGCCAATGTGGCGATGGGTGCAACGCGGCTGTTGCCACGGCGACAGACGCCCGGCATCGGCGGCGGTCGTGACGGCGGTGGGGGCAATGTCCCACCGCCGCCCAGTCTCGTACCTACAGCGCACGCTATTCTCTTTCCGTCGCTCTCTCGTCAATCCTGGAGGGGAGCGAGAGCGAGAGAGAGAGTGAGAGAGAGAGTTCATCCCGGCAGTTTCGTCGCCACCCCGTCGCCGACGCCCGGCACCCGCACGCGCGCCAGCGGCCTAGCTCTCCCTCCTCCCTTCCTCGCTCGCTCTTTCACTCTAATTATCATTTCTCTTGTCTGTTTCTCTCTCTGTAATTGTCTGTTTAGCCCTTTACTTGCTTTCTTCAGCCTCGACACCTCTTCCGCCCAGTTGTCTCTTCGCCCCGTATACTTCCCCCCCCCCCCCCCCCCCCATCTCTCTCTTTGAGAGCTCGCACTCGCTACCCGTGTTTAATCGTATTCTTCATATTTGCATACAAATTCGTAATTATTTATTGACAAATGTTTCGCTTGCGAGCAAATTAGGTCGTTCGCAATTGTACGAGCTACATTTACCATTTTGTTTTGAATGTTTACGAAATTGCAAAATTAGATTTGCATTTATTCTTGTCTTTCTTATTATTATTTTAAATAAGCATTTGGTATAAAGCATTTAAATTGTTACAAAATACTCGACAATACTCTTACACCGTTACACAATCATCTTTAAATTTCAGCGCTACAGTACTGTACAATTACTGATTTTTGTTGAGGCTGTACACAAATTTTTTTCTCAGTTTATATTCGGATCTAGTTATAGATTTTTGCAAAATGCAATGTTTTTTCATCATTTATTTCCATTGTACGTTTTATTTAAGTATGCTTAAGGAGGTTCATGCGCGACTCCCTAGTCAAAGCAGTTCTCAATGAAGAGGTTACCTAAAATTTAAAGAACCCATAGTTGTAATGTGATTTATTTATTTAAAATGATATAGATAGTCAATGTATTATAAACAAAGTGTATTTAACATGACTAAGCAAACTTTTTTAACAAAATGTCGATATTTTAGAAACAGATATCGTCACCGCAAAAATCTATTGATCTTTTTTCTTTCTCAACCGATTTTAGTTTTTAAGATCTCATTTTGTTCCTTAATTAATTTCATGTGGACTTGCCCAAGGAAAAATTCAAAATTATTAAAAATTCAGAAAGTTATAGCTAGGTGTTCATAAATTCGTGCACGTGGTCGAAATAGTACATTACGACACTAGTGCGGGAAAGTAGATTTTCGTCTCGTGTGACGTTTACACCCGAGCCAAGAGAGAAAAATCTACTTTCCCGCACTAGTATCGTAATGTACTATTTTAAATTGGTTATATAACTTTGTGGGAATAATTTTGAATTTTTCCTTCGGCAAGTCCCCATGAAATTAAGGAACAAAATGAGACCTCAAGGTGGTTCTCCTTGGCATTGCAGTTTGTGCTCTCAACAAGAGCACAAACTATACCATGCGCGTCGTTCTGTCTCTCTCGCTCTCAGCACGTCGTCTGCTATTTGTATTTATAATCATTAATATCTTTTTAAAAAGATTGGTTTGACACACATTTAATAAACTTAAAAGAAAGAGCCGAATTTCATCTTTCTTAAGGGGACGCCGGAGTCAATGTATTTTAAATGGAGGGTGGCGCTGTAATCAGTAAAACGCGTTTTTATTATATAAATTAAAAAATTCTTATCTATTTGGATTTTGGAGACTTGAGCGCGCTTTAGATATTAATGTTTAGTTATTTCTCAAAATCGCAGCTCAAACAATCAATTAATTGCCGAGATAACCTTGAAAAACTTGCGCGGGTAACATAACCTATAAATTACGAAATTGAAAGATAATAATTTGTTTTGAATTTCAAGACTTGAGCGCGCTTTGTATATAAATTTTAAGTATTCTCCCAAAATTTCAGCCCAATCGGTTAATTTTATTCGAAGAGAAAACTTTGAAAAACTAACTGACGGGACTTCGGCCTCTCCTTAAACAATCTTTTTCTTCTTGAAATCCAGGTTTTTTGATGAGTAATACTATTACTTTCTGTCATAGTTGATACAGCGCTCATTTACTCTCATGTAAAAATAACCATAAAATAATTTTTTTCTCAATAATCTGTTCTGCAATGTATGTAACCAACATATCGTATCATTTCTGTGACTTTGAAGAATATTTGTATATTTTTTTTAGAAGCTGCTTCAGTTTTTGCAATGTGAAGAGAACCACCTTAAATCGGTTGATAAAGAAAAAAGATTCCTGTGTTTTCTCAATAATAATTGTTTGTACTGACGATATCTGTTTCTAAAATATCGACATTTTGTTAAAAAAAGTTTGCTTTGTCATTTTAAATAGACTTGTTTTATAATACTTTGACTATTTATATCATTTGAAATGGATGAATCACATTACAACTATTGTTTTTTCAAATTTTAGATCATCTCTTCATTTAACACTGCTTTGACTAGTCGCGTATGAACCTCCTTAATTCAAAGATATTTAATTTAAGAGCAATAAAGTACTTTTCGTTGTTTCATTTTTATATTTAAATTATACGTGAATAAGGTTGAGTCAAGTAAAGTACTTAAATTTAAAGAAATATTCATTTTCCAAATTAATCAAGTGAAACGCGCCAAGAAGATATCCGAAATTGTAAGAAAAAGCATAACACACTCCAACTGTCCACATGGCATGCCGCGCTTTCATTGCTTTGAATAAAACAGTCTAAGCACAGGTTAACAGACATATCAAAACTAGGACGCGATATTACCAGTGCTAGCTCCATTTTGTGTAAATTTTCTAGTGAAGTCGTATTGTAATTACTAATACCACACTAAAGTTCAACTGACTTCACGTTGTATGACAAAGAAACTTTTAGTGCACAGTTATAGCGAAAAGCTAACTAAAAATTAGCTAGAAACCCCGGTAATAACGTCACGCTTTTAGCTTTAAATCCAGATAAAATATGCTTAAATCTTAGCAGAAATGTTAACCATAAATTACCTATTTTTTAGTTGACTTTATGGCTAAGAAATAAATACAAAAAGATACGTATTGTATGTGTCGTCGCGCGATACGAAGAAAAACCAACTTCTAAACTCGCGCGAAACTGGCTTTTCTTTGCGCGAGTTTAGAAGTTGGCGTTTCTTCGTACCGCGCGACGATGTGTGTCGAAGGCATCGCCTAGATTGTTATTAGTTTTCAGTTTTATTAGATTTTAAATTATTAGTTATTTCGCTTAAGGTAGTTATCACCTAAAACGATTTAATTCGATTTCTTTTTGAAACTTACAGCATAATTAATTTAGATAGTAATAAGTATAACCTGCAAATTTGAAAGTGATTTACCATTTACTTTCTGAGATATACTTGTTTAAACTTCGGCCTTTTTTGCATAATTAGCATTGCGGTTAATGGCGTTGACAAAAAACAACATCGCTAATATGACATAAAATCCATCGCTGTAAATTAATTAGATTTGAAAAAACGTTGAAACTTGGAGCAAAACTAGTTCAAATATTGAAGAATCAGATATTTTAAATTGAAAAAGATTTATCGTTTAGTTCAAAAGTTATGATCATTCAAAGTTTGAGGTTAGCTGAAATTTTGAAATGAATGTAATTTTATTTTCAAATAAATAGGTCCTATGGTTGTAACTAGACCAATTCTAGTTACTACTACTACTTAATAATAATAAACATACGCATAAATATTTATTTTGATAAAAAACTTTGTTACACATGTATACCACGTTGGTCAAATGTCGAACATTGATGTTTTGACTTACGTAGTTGGGATATAACTACCTTAAGTGAAATCGGACGGACAAGACTAAAACGGGTAGAAAGGAGAACGTATTTTCATTGCGATGATGTACTATCTAACCTAGCAATTCAAGTTTTCTTAATTTCTTAATTGTTACGGGGCTGAAGTTTGCGACGTTGGAGTGCAACGAAATAACAAAATAATTGATTTTAATTTAAGGTTATACTAATTAATATTAATTTTACGTATAGATTTAGTGTTTTATGTTATAAAATAACTTTATGACAAAGGTTTAGATGACATTTGTATTGTTTAATAATTTTAACCAATTGTATCAAATTATTTCGTTGCATTCCAACGATGTAAACTTCAGACCCATTTTTTTTCATCCTCAGTATCGCAGAGATCGTTTCTTGCGATTACCTGTATTCCTTATAAAAATACGAAATTCGTAATAATTTCTTGAAAAATTAATTTCTCAAGAAAAAACAATATCTTCAAAGTTTAGCCAATTGCTAGCTAAAAAAATTAGTTAATTTATAGCTAATGAATATTGCTTGTCAAAGGTTAACCAAAAATTAATTAGTTTTTAGCTAGATTATAGTTAACAAAGCTAATTTGTAACAGCGTAGGCAGAAAAGCTGGTTAATTTTCTACCAGGGTTATTGTGCGAATAGAAGAATGTGTGCCCTTAAAGCAGACGACAGTCCATATTAGTGACACTTTTTAACTTACGATTATTAACAAACAATATATCAAATCGTGTAATTTATGGGATAAATTGTCTTTTTACTGTTTTGTAATAGCCTTTCAATATTTTTAAGGTTAGAACCTTTTTCTTACATCGGAAATTCCAAAAGGGGCACACCAATACGGACAGGCACTCTAATAGGGACCAGTACCCTAATTGCAAACACGTATTTGATAATATAAGGAATCTGTCTAAAGCTGTTTATGTAAAGCTAAAAATCATCGTCGAGTTTTTTTTAATCTACTGAATTTATCAATATTTTTTCATTACATACATACAAAAGTAATTCATACCTCTGGCTAAAAGCATACATGATTATTTTTACAGCTTAGCGTGGAAATAATTTCTATATTTTCTAAATAGAAAGTTTGTTATAAAAACCAAACTGTTACTTTAGAATAATCATAATACGATATAATATTAGTAAATGATTATTATTAATACACAATGTATTTATTTATAGTATAATCGACAGTGAGTTATGTAAAGCTCAAAGTATTTCGAAATCTTACCCTTGCATTATTAATAATGTACATTTGAACAACATTATTATGTGAACATAACCATGAGTTCAACAATATTGTTTTATAGAGTTATAGAAAAAATACGGCTGCCAATTCATTGGCAATCAGCTTCCTCAAACTAAAGTTATTGCTCAGTACATTGATTGTTTACATCAGTATATAGGTAAATAATTGTTATTTGTCAATATACATGTGTTTTAGACATTTTATTTTTTCAAACTTATTTTATTAAGTTAAGTTTAACTTTTTATCTTTTAAAAATTTCTTGAACCTGGTTCGAAGATATAAAACTGTTGTACTAGATAAATGTAATAAGTGGTTAAAATTTGAAGTCGATAAATAAAATATTTTTTTAGAAATAAATTAAAGAAGTATAAACCACATTTTCATTAATAACAAATGATAGCCTAAAGATAATTTAAATATTAAAAAAAGAAAATTTAAAGACCTTTCAATAAAAATTTATTATTTTAAGTAATGTACGGAAAGAAACATCTAACTTCTGTAGTATGGACCATTGCATACTACCATAGTTAATATTACGCTTCCCACTATAGTACGTGTGTAAACTTTGAAAGCGTGTAGTATTCAATAGTACTAGAGTATGGCGCTCCTAAAAATCGACGGCTGAGCGGAACAAGGTCGTATCTCACCGCGCGGACGAAGAACGTCGTATCTCACCGCGCGGATGAAGAACATCGTATCTCACCGAGCGGATGAAGAACGTCGCATCTCACCGCGCGGATGAAGAACCTCATATCTCTCCACGCCGATGAAGAACATCGTATCTCACCGTGCGGATGAAGAACGTCGTATTTCGGCGCTCTTGCGGCCAGTACACGGCCAGTATACGGCGAGATACGACGTTCTTCGTCCACGCGGTGAGATACGATGTTCTTCATCCGCGCGGTGAGATACGATGTTCTTCATCCTCGCGGTGAGATACGATGTTCTTCGTCCGCGCGGTGAGATACGACGTTCTTCGTCCGCGCGCTGAGATATGACGTTCTTCGTCCGCGCGTCGAAATGCGACCTTGTTCCGCTCAGCCGTCGAAATACTGTGTACACGCGACAGTCTTGGAGTATAGAGATCTATACAATCATAGTATGTCATTCTTGCCTCCTACAGTTGTAAGGCTCCCCTACCTCTACGGTATGGGTCGTTTACGAACAGAGTATGTATGCCACGCGTTCCAACTTTGGGCGCATCTAATACGCAGTGCAGATGTTCGGTGTAGTAGATGACGAGGTCTAGGTAGTGCGCTCTGTAGTCTTTTGCGTCTAGGTGTTTGACGTAGCCGATGACGGAGTCTAGGTGGTGCGAACCGCAGGTTTCTGGCTCTAGGTGTTGAAAATTATCTAATCCGTCGTCTAGGTGTTCGGAGTGGCCGATGACGGAGTCTAGGTAGTGCGCTCAGAAGTTTTTTTGCGTCTAGGTGTCGAAATGCACTCCATGCGTGGTCAAGGTGGTCGGGGCAGCCGATGACAGTGTCTACGTGATGCGCTCCGTAGTTTTCATCGTCCACCACATTTTCGATGTGTTCCAACATCTACACTGAAAAAAGTTTTGAGCAGTTGCTATACATAGCATGTACAGCAACTGGCTTATGCGGTTTGAGCGGCAGCTCTCCGAGTTTTTGTAGCGCTGGTGCTCAATAACGCGCTGCGACTGTTTTCAGTACGCTTTTCGAACGACAGCAGCGCCACACTAAGACAACTGCCGCGCAATTTTCGTGCAGCAGCCGTACAAAAATTTTGTACGGATGAGTAATGCGGCTTTGCGCACCATACGTGCGGGCCAGCGCAGCAACTGCTCAAAACTTTTTTCAGTGTAGAAGCCAAAAACTACGGAGCGCACCATTAAACATCATCATCGGCTACCCCGAAGACCTTGTCCATGTATTGGATGCGCCCTGATATCTAAACGCAAAAAATTACGAAGCACACGACCTAGACCTCGTCATTGGCTACCCCGAACACCTGCACTGCGTATTAGATGAGCCCTGATATCTTAATGCAAAAAAAATACGGAGCGCACCACCTAGACTCGATCATCGGCCACCCCAAAGACCTACCCGCGTAAAAATTGAAGCTATTGCAATAACATTACTACTATATTGGAAATTAATATTGCTGATGTATTGGCAATATAGAAGTACAACAATTGCAAGGCTATTGGCGCTATTTGCCTTGGGTTCTATTGCCACTGTATGGCCAATATCTTAAAATTTTACTTTCTAAAAAAATAAAAAATAAAATATTGGGTGGATTCGAACTAGGAATATTTGGATTACTAGACTTGCTCGCTACCCATCGAGCTATTTCGTTGTTTCTGTTAATGAACGAAATTGAGGTTAAAAGTTGAAACAAGTGATCATTTGTTTTGAAGTAGACGTAACCAAAATAACTATTGCCCGTGACATAGGAATTGAAGTTGTAAAAGCGAACCTTTAATTCTATTTTATGAAGTACTTATACTTGGGATACGGCAACAAATGTTACATAACTGCTCGCATAACTTGAGCGAACATCTTTCGAATAATGTACCGTATTTAAGATGGCTCTGGCGAATTAGCGAAATCTACACTGAAAAGAATTTGACACCTGAGCGTTCCCTAAGCCACTACTCTCAGTACGAGACGTAGGTCGCCCTGCTGATTGCGTACGTCTGTTGTGCCAGTGAGGGAGCTCTCACGTCCCTTTTTCGGGGCAGTTGACGTGCGGCGACGAGTAGTGTAGCAGACGACCCGTAAAGGGACGGGAGAGCTCCCTCACTGGTACAACAGACGCAGGGAGCGGGGAAACAGACGTACATAACCTCAAGATGACCTATACACAGGACGGCTGACGTGCCAAAATTTTTTCAGTGTATAAGTAAGAAAAAAGAAAAATCCCTACTGAATTTTAAGTTTTTTATTTGTATATTTTTTAGGTAGGGTCACCAGGTGAAGTACAGAGAAAAAATTTTTGGAAAATTTAATTTTTAACGTAGAATCTTGTAGAGAGAAAAGCTTTTTTCCTCGTTATTTCATAAAAATCGATAATTTTTTCATAAAATCACCTAGAGAGTGCATTTCAGTTACAAAATCTTATTGTGTAATGAAATTATCACGTCACTAGCACAATTTAAATTTAATTTTATAAAAACCGTAAATCATGCTTTTTACATACAAGTGTAGCGCATGCATTGTGGTTATTGCTTCCTCACAGAAGAAGTTTTGTAATAGTAAAAAAAAAAATTTGTGAAAACATGATAATAATCCTCCTCTCTTAAAAAAGTGATGACGGAAATGTGAAGCCGAAATAAAACCTTTGCGATTGGTCAGGTCCGTTTAAAAGGAGACCGTGATTGGTCGACGGTGACGTTAGCTTTTCGCTTAAAGTCTTAGCTGATTGGTCCAAATAAAACCCACAAAGTTTGAAATTATGAAATATTTAAACTAAAAATATAAGGGAACACAGGGTAATGCCGGTCACTGGCTAATTTTGATCAGCTATTTTACAAGGAATAAATAATCTTTTGAGTACTTATTGCAATTGAATATTAATATGTTACTAATGTACAACTATTTTCAAGCATGGAACACTTTATACTACTGTTAATTGAGTAATTAAAAGCCACAGTAGTTTTCGCATACTTTTCTTATGAGAATTCCCGAGTATTAAATAAGATATTAAGCATATCTTTCGATTTTTTAAGTTTACACTAAATATACTATATTGATCTAATTACTCTAACGAAATTAACTAATATGAACTAAAATTAGCACAAATGCTCTTTTATTTTAAAAATTTTTGACTTTTATTGTGACAGCAGATTTGCGGTAATCCCGGACACATTTTTTCATCTTTGTATTAAGTTTTTATGCGCCTACTCTGACACAATATCAATATACATTAATAACTAGTATGTATAATCATTTTTAAATACAAAAAATATTTCATTACGATTTTTTTTTCGAAAGTGAGGTTATAACCTTATTTTTGCTGTCTTGGTTCACTCAGATCAATTTATAACTACGTGTTTCGCTGGGAAATTATAAATAATAATATTTTGAACACTTTTCATGTTTATTTAATTTAGTTAAATGAATTATTTATCCATAAAAATAATATCTTTCTAGTAACTGGTATTTCCTGTGTTACCCGCAGTCGAAAGCCAACCTTAGTTTGATTTATCTTTTTAATTTTGCTTTACAACATGATAAATTTTTATTTTAAGGTGGTTCTTCACGAACTCCCTAGACAAAGCAGTGTTAAATGAAGAGGTTACCTAAAATTTAAAACAAAAATAATTGTAATTTGATGTATTTATTTAAGATGATAGAGACAGTCAGTGTATTAAAAAATAAGGTGTATTTAACATGCCTAAGATAACTTGTTTGACAAAATTTCGATATTCTAGAAAGTAGATATTGTCACTACAAACAATTATTGATAAATCACTGGAATCTTTTTCGTTTTTCAACCGATTTTAGTTTTTAAGGACATTATATTATAATATCGTTAAATAATTAAAAGATATTATATTACTATAAAAAAAAAATTTGCTGGCCGTTTAACAAAAAAACACTGGTGCCGCTCCCGGGGGGGGGGGGGGGGGGTACGGCCCGGCACTCCAGAGTCATCTTAATACCCCACGTAAAATAACAGAATTAAACAAATCTTATGTAAAAGATTAAACTTACTGGATAACAGTACGAATTGCAGCGGCTAATTTTTCGGTGTCTAACTTCCCATTGTCTCCATTTCCTATATATTTCTCGGCGGACAAACGCTATTTTTCTCCTTGCTTTTTTTCTTTTCCCTCTCGGACCGCTCGTCCACCTCTTCTACCCTCTCTGGCTCACTCTTCTGTGCGCGTGTGTAGAGCAGGCCTGCGACGTAATTTCTAGTTACAGCTTGACGCCCGATAACAGTTGCAAGCTGCACCTGTCACCGTTACGGAAATGGGATGCGCACGAATCTAGGACTCGCTCCCTCTACTATGATTTTCTCTTACTGTTAGCTCAGCTATTAACATCGCGCTGGTGCTTATCATTTTGAGAGCAAAAGGAAGAGAGAAACGCGTAAAATGCTATCCTCCTCGTGCTGCGCACGAAAATCGTCGCTCTACCTTTGTGTCCGAGTGTAACAATTTTTTCACGTAGCAAGTAATACAGAGTTTATTATCTTATCAAGGAATGAAGTGGAAAGGCGGGCGGAATTCCACTCTCGCGGATACTTGTCAGCTGCGACAAGCTATAATGAAATGGCCAATGATAATTTTGATGGAGAGCGATTTCAAGTATTTTCTCGCGCTGCTTTTAATTTTAATGCTAATGCGTTTCTATGCACGAGGAACATCAGTACATTTTAAAAGTGTAATAGTTTTTACACTGGACATACAGTTGGTAGGCAATCTTGCAATTAATCACCAAACTACATTCCGCTCCAGATCCGTTGACCATAAAAAAGAAAGCGTCGATGTCGGTCGAAATCGAAGGGAATGAAAATATTTACATTTCTAAACTCGGATTGGACAATTTTCAGTTAAGACCGAGCTAGACTTGTGCTACTGTTATTCACCTTTATGTCATGGAGCCAAGGCTGAGCGAAGCTACAGTTAACCTCTAGAGGACCGGAAAACCGATATACCTGCTCGCCCTGTGATATGAACTTTGTATACATATAGTTGATACATGATACCAGACACTAATTTGAACACTTTTAAAGGGCGCTTTTAAATCTCAAATCCCGGCCGTCTAAAGGTTAAGGAGCCCCTAACCGCAGTAATATCTCGTATGCGCGCGCGCGGCTGTGTCTAATGCAAATTTCGGAATTGCACGTTCGCTCGATTGACTCTCCAAGGCGTCTGTTATAACTAAATCATCGTGCCGGTTGTTTCAGATCATGCAGTTTCACAACCGATTTCAATGGGCACCGGAAGGCGAGTCGGAGTCGGCAGTGGATTTCATCAAACGTCGGAAGTTGGAGCCGTCCTCAGTCCAAGAAGCAGGTTGGTTGGCCTTTTACCATTTTTCTTTGTCTCCTCCATCTTTTTTTCTTACGGAGAAAGCTACTGCGTATTTAATCGTATTTGTTTCATGTCACTTGTCACCGACCCTTCAGTCCATTTTTTCCAAATTTGAGATTGTATGTAGTATATTACGATACGTGTGACTTAAGTGGCCCATTATTGCACGGCGTGAGGTTAGCGCCCGAGCGCAGCGAGGGCGCTAAACGCCGTGTAATAATGAGCCACTTAAGTCACGAGTATCGTATACTATTTTATAGCTCGTGTGACATAAATCCGCCATATTCTTATTTTATTTATTTGTGCTTATTTATAATGATAGTTGGAACTTGGAAGTGGGGTGGGACAAGTGTGGGGCGGAAGGGGGGGGGCGCAGCCCCCCCGCCCTGAAAAAAATTAATAAAACGTTATTTAAATAATAGAATACCTGATATAGAATATGATTATTATTGAATCTAGAATATTGAATATATACATAAAAAAATCATAAAACTAGATTCTTGGCAATTTGATTTGTATCTTTAACAATAAGTTGAAGTTTATGAAAGTGAAAGATTTGTATACGTTATATCATTAAAGAGAAAGACTTTTAAAACTAAAATCCATACAGTTTAATATTGAATATTTAAAAAGCGCGCGGTCTGCTATCCCATAGCAGATGAAACTAACCTATAATATAGACAAGCCTTATTATCATCATTTTTATTTATTCTTTTGTGGTTTGTCAACTATTAACGAAGTTTTACTTCTTTTCCTGTTCATTCTTATATGTAAAATCGTATTTTTGAATAGTTTTGGTAGATAATTGGCGTTAATTACGTGCCTGTGACTTAAGTAAATTCATTATTTCACAGTGTAATAATGGGCTACTTAAGTCACAGCTAGCCGTGACTTAAGTGCGGATTTAGGTCACACAGTGCTATAAATATTTTATATGTACAAATACGTCTCTTTCGCGTGGTAAAGTCGAAATAAACGTAAAATAACTAGGTCTACAAAAATCTAACAGTTTGTAAACAAGTATGTTCCGAATCTCCATTACTCCAAAACAGAATCGTTGTACAAATCACAAGTTGGTTTGATGCGCATGCTGCCAAACCGCGGATTGGGTATTGAAAAATTCTCCAATTCTACACCGGTGTAGAACTAAAAAACTTCTTAACAGGTGAAATGGCCTTAGCCATGACTATTTACAATTACAAGTTTAACGAGTCTTTACTATAGATCGTGCGTGTTTAATAGTTCATATCTTTAACGCGATGATATGAAATTTCATGCCTACGTTTCCGAAAAAACGATTTGAGTCTAAATATTGATGTGTTTCTAAAAAGATAAATAAACTTATTTTTTGTATACTATAATCGTTAACCTTTAGAGGACGGGGATTTGGGTTTACTGTTTTCTCTCACTTTTCTATAGAAATCGAGTTTTTGTGATGTCTCACATCTCAAAACTAACACATGTAAAGGGTCGATCATGGGCATGGCCCGTATAGGGGCCATCCCGTCCTCTAAAGGTTAAGAAGGTACCCAATACCACACTAGGTAAGCATAATTTTAAAATGTAATTTGCATCCATCGATTTAGGATTTCAATGCTAACGTTAAAAACGTAAATTCTCAAAAACGTTCAAAATGAATTTAAGGCGTTTTACCAGGTACCCATCACAGATAAAATGAAGATAAGTAATTGATGAAATTGGCGAATTTTCCTTATATACGAAATGATGATGTAATGCTCATATCGTCGGCTGGGAGGAAAAAGGTCACAACTCGGCCGAGCGCGTAAGAAGGTTCCAACTCGGCTTCGCGCATAATAAAGTTACAACTCGGCTTCGCGCATAAGAAGGTTACAACTCGGGCACTCGTTTTTACATATACGTTTCAGTTGAAATAATTTATAAAATTGACTTTCCTAGAGAAGATGGAGAAATAATAATACTACTCATGAATGCTTGGATCGAGGCTCGGATACAGAAGAGAAATTCTTCAGGTCTCTACAGCGGCTCTCAACTCAAACGTCTATGAAAAAACGAAGCGCGAAGCCGAGTTGTAACCTTTTTACGCGCGAAGCCGAGTTGGAACCTTCTTACGTGCTCGGCCGAGTTGTGACCTTTTTCCTCCCAGCCGACGATATGATGATAATTGAGGGTCTGGAAACGAAAAGGGGACATAACGTGTGTTAAATGAATGGGCTATGTCTCCTTTTTGTTTCCAAGCCCTCAATTTGACGTCCCCTACAAAAATTAGCACGTTTCATTACTTTCTCGCGTAGGGTAGCACATTTTGCCAAACTGTAAAGAAAACTAGCTATTATTCACGAAATTGCATCGAATACTAGTATGATTTGTGAGATTGCGACGAAAAATAGCATGATTCATGAGGTTATGTCGAACAAAAGCACAATTCGAGAAATTTCAATACAAAGTAGCACGAATTGCGAGTTTGAGATGAAAACTAACGCGATTCGCAAGTTTGTAACGAAACCCAACATTGTCCGCGGTTACCGTGCTAATTTTGGAATGAAAATCAAGAATTATTATTATTCTTGCCTAACTCAAAGCCCATGATGAATAATTTAAAAATGCATTAAAGAAAGTTACGATTTCCTTCATTACTAACGCGATCTTCACAATAAACTATTTTGAAAAACTAAAACTTAGTGCCAGTAACGTAGATGTCTTTCTAATTGTTGTTAACTGTTCTAACGATAATTATTATTACTATATTTAATGCATATCTGAAATTCTTAACATATAAAAATAAAAACCGCTGCCAATTCATTGGCAATTAACTTCCTCAAACTTTTTTCGTTGATGCCTACAAGAAAAAGTTCAGATAATCTCTTTAAATTTTAGCTAAATTTTGTACTAAATAATTGTAATAAGGGATTAAAATTTGAAGTCGATAAATAAAATATTTGTTTAGAAATAAATTGAAGAAGTATAAACCATATTTTCATTGTTAACAAATGACAGATTAAAGATAATTTTAATTTTAAAAAAAATGTTGGTAATTTCAATACATTTCAATATAAATTTATGATGTTAAGTAATAATTGCTGTCGTCACATTTATAGACCTTGCACTTTTATTAAACTATATAAGTATAAAAAGTAGTTATAAGGAGACAAATCCAATATTTCCTGAAGAAAAGGTATTAAAAAAAATTTTAATAAAATTTTTAACCTCAAATATCTTTGGTCTTAATGGTTGGATTTTTTTGGACAACGAACTCGGGTCGAAGATATAAAAAAGCTATCTCTGTGCCAAATTTTAAACCGATTGGTTGATTTTTACTCCTGTTATCGTCTGGGAACGAAAACGCGCTTTATTCTAAAATACTTTTTTTTCTCAAAAACAAGAGCAGATAATCTCTTGAAATTTTAGCTAAATGTTGTACTGCATGAGTGTAATAAGTGGTTAAAATTTGAAGTCGATGAACCAAATATTTTCTGAAACAAAGGAATTAAAAGAAATTAAAAAAAATATTTAATCTCAAATATTTTTGGTCGTAATGGTTGGATTTATTTGGGTAACGAACTCGGTTTGAAGATATTAAAAAGCTACCCCTATGCCAAATCTCAAGATGATTGGATGATTTTTACTCCTGTTATCGTCTAGGAATGAAAACGCACGTTTTTATAAAATATTTTTTTCTCTGAAAAAAGTGCAGATAATCTCTTGAAATTTTAGCTAAATATTATACATAAGTATAATAAGTGGTTAAAATTTGAAGTCGATAAATAAAATATTTTTTTAGAAATAAATTAAATAAGTATAAACCATATTTTCATTAATAACAAATGAGAGACTAAAGATAATTTAAATTAAAGAAAAAAAGAAAATGTAGGACATTTAAAGATCTTTTAATAAAAATTTATGATGTTAAGTAAAAATAGCTGTAACATATTAAAAAATCGAAAAAATGAAAAATTCAAAATCGTTTTTTGGTTATAAAACCAAAGGAAATCGGAAAAATCAAAAAGTAGGTTATGTCATTTTTATTAACGAAGAGAATAAACTGTGTTCGATGAAAATCGGTCGAATGGTTCAAAAGTTATCGCCTGTACACGCACGCACGCACGCACACACACACACACACACACACACACACGAAAATTTTTTTGCTCAAAAACTGTTATCTATGTGAATGAGGGATAGTTTAGGCGTTAGAAAAAAATTTTTACGAGTGAAAATTTTATTGGCAATAGAAGATATTATCGATTTGAAAAAATATCGAATAACTGGGAATCTTTTTTGTTTTTCATCCGATTATAATGAATAAGGGCTCATTCGATTCCTTAAACAATTTCATATTGAGTTACCGAGGCAAAATTTCGGAAATATTCGATGACTCCTTTACTATTTATAATTATTTATAACCTTGCATACTAATTTGTATAAGCTATAGTCTATCACGCCACACACATAAAATATTTTCGGAATTTTTCCTCGGTAACTCCATATGAAATTGTTTAAGGGGACGTCGACCTTGTCTGTTTTACCATCTGACTTAAAGGGGTTAGTGCGATTTAGGGTTTTCTTCAGAATTCCTTGAAACTTGCAGGGTAGACTCTTATTGCTATTATCCACAACATCTGCAAATTTCAGAAAGCCTAGCTTCATCGTTTGTGAGATATAAGCTCCCAAAGTTACGAAATTTAACACAGTATCTTATGGGAGAGCCGTCATAAAATGTAAAAAAATGAACGTTTTCGTCAATAACTTAAAAAGTTTTCTTCAGATTTGAAAGAAAAAGAGATATGTTACTAAGGACAATACTTTGAATGTTCTCTAAAAATTTCAGGAAGCCTAGCTTAACCGTTTTCGAGATACCGTTGTTTAATGTACGTAGCCTCGGTTTAGACGACGCCGCGCTTGCCCTTGTGAGCATGTAATCAAACGAAGGCGTGCTGCGTGTGTGTCTACCATAGACGGAGCGCTTCTGTGTGTATGTACACACACAGATGCAGCGGTGATATGTGTGCGTGGACAGTCTCGGTGAAATTTTGAGAGTGGAGGGACTTGAGAGAGTGCTATAGGCGTACGGCGTTCGACGCGTTGCTGTACTTTTGGCTCGTACTCTATCGCACTAACCCCCTTAAGCAATTCAGTTAGCCGTACTCTCACTCGCGACTGTAAACAAACCAAATAGCATTGGAATCGCGCAGTGCCCTCTGTTGGATGTAAGCAGGAAATTCATAGACAGAAGAAAACAAATATGGCTTCTAGCTGACGAATTTACGTCACAGAGTTTTTTCAAACTTTCCAACGATATAAGATTATTATGAGGTACGCTAAAAATTTTCTATGAATTCTCGTGTAAATAAAAAGTGCGGTCAAGTGCCATTTTTCAAAATAAAGATCGTATATTTTTATGGTAAAGGAAAAACGAAAAACTCTGCTGCGTCACTAACGCCGCGGTATGAATGCGGCAGAAAGCGTAAATAGAATTTTTTTGTAAGTTTTTGTGTTTTGGGGAGTTGTCCGCACTTCATTTTTCTATTTCCTATAACCTTGCAAAAATTCAAAACAATCCATTCATTCATAAGAAAACTGAAAAACTGATTTGGCTGAATTGGTTAGGTCAGTCCGTAAAGCAGGCAAGGTCGGCGTCCCCTTAAAGGAATCGAATGAGTCCTTATTCATTAAAATCGGATGAAAAATAAAAGATTTCCAAACTTACTCGATACTTCTTAAATCGATAATATCTTCTATTGTCAATAAAATTTTCCCTCGAAAATATTTTTTTCTAACGGTTAAACCATCCCTCAGTTACATATCGTTGCACGGTACGAAGAAAAGCCAACTTGGAAGTTACAGGCGAAGAAAAGATAAAACGCGCGTCTAAGGCGAAGAAAAGCCAGTTTGCGTCCTCCCAGACGAAGAAAAGCCAGTTTGCGCCCTCCCAGACGACAAAAGCCAGTTTGACTCTCTCAAACGAAAGTAACATTTAGTTGGTATCTTATAGATAACTTTCAGATAATAAGATAAGGTAAAGATAAAAGGATAACCAAAAAGATTAAAAATCGTTTTTAAAAGATAAGATAAAAAAATAAAAAGATGGTCAGTCAAGATAATTAGATAACTACAGGAGTCATACTCTTTCCCCTATTTCCAAGCATCTCCTCTATTCTCCCCTATAATCGAGAAATCTCCCCTATCTCCCCTATTTTCAATAATTATATTAATAATTTAGTATACGATACCCGAATATAGTTGGATAGTTATACTATATAGGCGACTCTCAGCCCGTTAAACCCAAGTAGGTGCACGGAGAGAAAAATTTCAGTAAAAATTACAAAAAGTTCCGCTTTTAAGAGAATTTTTCTTTTAAGAGAATTCTCTTAAAAGTTACTGAACAGTTCGGTAATTTTTACAGAAAATTCTATAAAAAGTATAGAAAGTCAAGTAAATCCGCTCATTTTGGCAGTCTGTTACCACAGTACCGAAAAGTTCAGTAAAAATTGCGGAACTTTCTGTAATTTTTACTGAAATTTTTCTCTCCGTGTGGGGGATATGAGATCCACGCATATTAGGGACTCATATAGACATGAAAAAATAAGCAAAACGATTATTTAAATAATCTTTAAATCCAAGTAGCCGCGGGATAAGAGGTCCACGCATGTTAGGAAATTACGTAGACGTGCAATAATAAGCAAAACAATTATTTAAACAACTTTCAAACCCAAGTAGACGGGAGATATGAACTCCACCCATATTAGAGAATTACGTAGATGTACAACAATAAGCAAAACAATTATTTAAATAATTTTTTAACCCAAGTAGCCGGGGGACGCGAGGTCCACGCATATAAAGGAGTCATGAAGACATAAAACAATAAGCAAAACGATTATTTAAATAATTTTTAAACCCAAGTAGCCGAGAGACGCGAGGTCCAGGCAATATACGAGAGTCATGAAGACATGAAAAAATATGCGAAACGATTATTTAAATAATTTTTAAACCCAAGTAGCCGGGGGACATGAGGTCCACGCATATAAGGGAGTCATGAAAACATAAAAAAATAAGCAAAACGATTATTTAAATAGCTTTTAAACCTAAGTAGTCGGGGTATACGAGGTCCACACATATAAGGAAGTCATGTAGATATGAAAAAATAAGCAAAACGGTTATTTAAATAATTTTTAAACCCAAGTAGGCGGGGGGGGGGGGGATATGAGGTCCACGCATATAAGGAAGTCATGTAGACATGAAAAAATAAGGAAAACGACTATTTAAATAGCTTTTAAACCTAAGTAGTCAGGGTATATAAGGTCCTCGCATATAAGGTAGTCATGTAGATATGAAAAAATAAGCAAAACGGTTATTTAAATAATTTTTAAACCCAAGTAGGCGGGGGATATGAGGTCCACGCATATAAGGGAGTCATGTAGACATGAAAAAATAAGCAAAACGATTATTTAAATAATTTTTAAACCCAAATAGGCGGGGGTACTATAAATAATTGTCTGTTGTACATCTACGTAATTCCCTAATAAGCGTGGACCTCATATCCCCCGCCTACTTGGGTTTAAAAGCTATTTAAATAATCGTTTTACTTATTTTTTCATGTCTACGTGACTCCCTAATAAGCGTGGACCTCATATCCCCCGCCTACTTGGGTTTAAAAGCTATTTAAATAATCGTTTTACTTATTTTTTCATGTCTACGTGACTCCCTTATATGCGTGGACCTCATATCCCCCACCTACTTGGGTTTGAAAATTATTTAAATAATTGTCTTGCTTATTCTTGCACGTCTACGTAATTCCCTAAGAAGCGTGGACCTCGCGTCCCCCGGCTACTTGGGTTTAAAAATTATTTAAATAATCGTTTTGCTTATTTTTTCATGACTCCCTTACATATGTGGACCGCATATCCCCCGCCTACGTGGGTTTAAAAATAAAAATTCTCCCCTATTTTCATAAAATTTCTTTCCTATTTTCACAAAAAGTCTCCCCTATTTACCCTAAAATTTGTCAAATAGGGAGTATGACCTCTGTAACTAGTAATTGATTAGATGCCGTCAGTTGAGATTTTTCCTCCGCAGGAACGGCGCAAACTGGCTTTTCTTCGTCTGGGAAGATTAAAACTGGCTTTTCTTCATCTGGGAGGGCGCAAACTGTCTTTTCTTCGTCTGGGAGGACGCAAACTGGCTTTTCTTCGCCTGAAACTTCCAAGTTGGCTTTTCTTCGTACCGCGCGACGATATATCGTCCCTCGTCCGATCAGATTTGGCCTAACCATGACAAAAATTATTTTTCAACAAGACGTTTTTAGATTGAAGAACTACCTTCACTGCCTGCTGGAATCGAGAAATTTTTTAAGGCCGAAAAATCTGGAGTTGAGTCCCTGAAAATTTGTTTACGCATTCAGAGGAACGTCAAGACTCGGAGGCATGTTCTTGTTTGTGCACATAAGGATTGTGCACATATTTATTGTGCACAGATGGCATTGGTACAGATCTATATATATAGATATATACCAATGTTAAAGTGTGCACAATTAATATGTGCACATTCAGTATGTGCATAAACAAGAACACGTCGACTCGGAAAAGTAAATTAAAAAAGTTAAAAAAAAAATGAACAGGCTTTTTTTTGTATGGTCTTTTGCCAAATTTACTTTTAATTAAATAAATAAACAATGTTTATTTTTTGTAACTCCTTTCTTTATTTTCAACTTATTTTTTGTTACTCTTAATGTTTCTCTGAATGCATAAATGAATTCACAGAAGTTGAACAGGCCCAGATTCAGTTTTATCGGTCGTCAAAGATTTTTTGATTCCAACAGGCAGTTGAAAGTTTATAATAAAGTGAAATAAATAAAAAAACTAAGAGTGTTGATTTTCTGGAATTTTGCAATGTTAATTATTTTGCCTTTAACGCACCTGTATAAAAATGTAGAGATTGAGCAGGTTTAGTTTTTTTTATGAACTTTTGCAATATTTAATTGACAATAAATAAACAATTAAGCCAGTTAATTTTTTGTAACCTTTTTAACTCCTTTAACCAACTGCCTGACTTTAGTCTCATCGCTACAAACGCTGAAACAGGCTAGTGTTCGTCGGAACCTGAATCGTACTACTTTTCGTGAGGGTCGGGGAGCGTCAAATTTATGTATTACACGGAGAAAAAAATAACGCTGCCGTAACTGAGGTTAGGTGTGTTGTTTTTACTGAGCGGTACTCTTGTAAACACAACTGCGGAGTTATGTAAAATCTACTCGAGAATTCAGTAAAATAACGTCCCATGACCGCGACCTCGAGACGTAAACAAACGTTTCTACTGATGACTTCAGTAACTTTAACATGAGAAGCTAACGTTGATTCAACTGAGTCTTGCTTACTGACCTAGCTCAAGTCAGAGATACGGATGAGCGCAGTAGGAACTTTATGTTTTTCTCAGCTATTTTTATGTATATTTTATTTCATTTAAATAAAAACTTAAAAGTTTTTATCCTAATCTGAAATCAATTAGTGAAAAAAATCAAGTATATTTTACTGTAAAAGGGCTTTTCGGATGATAAATCTACTTGGTGTGGTTTTTCTATTACGAGATAAGAAAAATTCCGTTCCATTTATAAGCTAGAAACGAATTTATAAGCTAGAACAAGCATGTCTTCTACTAATACTCAGCGCTCGATCGATAAATGTTTAATGAACGATGATTTTTCACAGCGAAACCGGAGGGCTTGGAGTCAAAATGGTAGAATACGTGCTCGGATCGAGTCCCACGACCCCCAAAGAATTGGAGCCACGAATGGTGTCCCTCAGATTGGTACGTTAATGTTTTCTTATATCCACCATCGTTTTCCTCAACCACCCAACCAACATACTTGATCTATATGATAATCAGAAAATGTAACCAATATTTTATCATTATCAGAACGACACGGACAAGAAGGACAAGGATAAAGGTACAGCGAGCCCGTTTGATAGCTCAAAGGACGACACTGGTCCCCAAGGCAACGGACTGTCTTCTCAAAACGGTCTCGACGATGATAAAGGATTCAAGTGAGTAAATTAATACTGAACTAAAACAGTCATGCACTCGCGTGCGTAGGTATCAGTCGATCAAACAGAAATAAAAACGCTCGTATGTCTACACTATGCAATCGAAGACAGATATTGGTATTTTAAAAGTTTCTATATCACTCTAACCTAAAAATCGCAACTTTGACATGATTTTTAAGCTCTCGTGGTATAAAATACTGCATAAAACTTGTGTGTAAGGTGATTTTCACTGCATTCGACTTTGCTCACTCGCTTCGCTCGTGTGGTAAATAAGCACCTCCCACACTGCCCCTAATGTACTATATTTCCACATGTGCTGTATTTTTTATAACGGTAGGTGTCGCTAGAGTCATCCACAAAATACATACGTTGCTTCAGTTTTAAGTAATTGAGACATGAAAGTACCTACGTAATCCATTGTAATATTGTAACTTTAAAATTCTTTTTCTCACAGAAGTATACTAATATTCTGATTAAAGCTATTGAAGTAAGAACTACTCTTATCGAAAGCTATTTGAATAACTTAGTCACAGTATTTTTCAAGATTAAGGGGATGCCATACCCGTACCATTACCGATCGAGCAATTCACACAGTTTTAAGCTGATTAAAAATAAAATACGTCGAATCATACAAAATCAAGAGAACACTCTTCTGTGTTTTTTAACGTTCTAACACCCAGTCAAAGTTTGGAGTCGGAATATCAAGCCGTTTTTTCAAAAACTTTGAACGAAATTAAATTTCGTTTTGTTCAAAGTTTTTGCAAAAACGACTTGATATTTCGACTCCAAACTTTGACTGGATGATAGAACGTTAAAAAACACAGAAGAGTGTTCTCTTGATTTTTTGTGATTCGACGTATTTTATTTTTAATCAGCTTAAAATTGTGTGAATTGCTCGATCGGTAATGGTACGAGTATGGCATCCCCTTAAGGTGAGTTCACCGTAAGAATTGGTCACACTACTAACATTTGTTTACAACCATTTGTTCATATGTTAAAATGTAAAAAATGATATCATATAAAAATATGGTTCTTGAAGTAACAAAATTTTTTTTTTTTTTCAGCGAAATTTTAACATTGCAAATGTAAATATCGCCAATTAAAAAAGCAAAAAAATTCAACAACATATAAATCTTTTTTATTTTCGATTCGATTCCATAGGAAGTTAACCATATAAAAATATAAAAATTGAAAAATTTTCAAAACTTGCAAAGATACATCTATTTGTTTATAAAAAGCATTCACGAACGTATAAACAAGTGGATGTATCTTTACAGCGTTTGAAATTTTTCAATTTGTATGCCGTTAACCCCCTACGAAATCGCACAAGGAACAAAATGAGTCCTTTCAATTTTAAATCGGACCAAAAATCAAAAACATATCGTTATTTACTTATAACATGTAAACAAACGGTTGTAAACAAATTTTATTAATGTGATCAATTCTTGCGGTGAAGTTACCTTAAGGGATTAATTACTAAAGTTTCCATTTTTAATTTTTCACAAGAGATTTTCTTTATCTAGTAAATATAATTGTTTAATAAAAACTTAGCACAATTTCTTTGCGTGTAATTATCGTTTGACTTCTACAAAAGTGACTCAACATTTTGAAATACCGGTATGAGGTCTCGATGGTATTGTGCGTAGACTTAAAGGCGAAGCGAGACAGTAAGAAAAGACAAGAAGAGAAGGATAGAACGAAAACCAGTAAGGAAATTCGTCGAAGAAAATAGAATTTTTCACTTTCGCGTCGAGGTTCGAGAAGAGAGCGTGTATTCTCGCACCCAATGCCGCCTGCTTCTTTTATATTCCACTCTCGCGTGTGCTAAGGAGAGATAAAAAAAGGAGAGGGAGTACACGCACAGAGATATACAATAAGTGAGAGAGAGAGAGAGAGAGAGAGAGAGAGAGAGAGAGAGAGAGAGAGAGAGAGAGAGAGAGAGAGAGAGAGAGAGAGAGAGAGAGAGAGAGAGAGAGAGAGAGAGAGAGAGAGAGAGAGAGAGAGAGAGAGAGACCGCGAAGAACCGAGGGAAGACGCACCACGGCATACACAGACTTTGTAAGAACAGGACGATAGCTGTCAAGGGCGCTCGCGCGCGTGCACACATATATCCACGCACGGCACACGCGGCCAATGACAGCGTACCAGAGACCGTAAGGAGAACGTAATGTATTCTGCAGGGAGGCTCCAGGACGCTCGCTAGCACGCACAGGCGGCAACCGCAGGAGAGACCCCTTCTTTATCGAGTTCCGCAGCTGCCTGCTGTCCGCCTATATATTACGCATGCCTGCGCGTGTTCGTGAGCTTTCAGCGATTCGCGAGCATCGTCGCGACATCTGCCGAGATGAGGTAAACACGCGAGCCACTTTGCCGACAGCGGGTTTCTAGATGCTCGGGGGTATTGTAGCGGAAATAACGTTTGATGATATCTACAAAATAGATGTACTTTTATCATTTTCTTACAACTTTCATTAAAATTGCTTTTATGATACACTCATTAAATTAGCGAAAAGGTTTTTTTTTATTGAAACGAATATAATAAAAGTGATTAATGTATTACATTAGAAATCATTATAGTTAGACTGAAATTATTTATTAATGCTCTCATAAATTAAATATATTAAATAATAAATATTAATAAATATTAATTATAACTTAGAAATTATATACAAAATTTTTATTCTTTTTATACATTTAAAAAAATATTTTTTCACGCTATTGCGATATAGCAAAGTATGAAAAAATTTAACCAAAGCAAAGAATTATTAATCCTAAAAATATATTTCCTGTAGTTGATAACAATGTATTTTAATTGTCAAGCGGTAATTATGTCATCCGTGACTGTTCAAAATTGGTGTCAATTGATGACTTTTTTAAAACGTAGCCTAATAATTTAATAGTCATTACAACTACTAATTTTATACTTTTCTCCTTCATTCAATAACAAGTAATTTATTTATTTAATTGGTTTAATGGACTTTCTTTTTCGTAGTCACTTAGGAGAAATTAGAAAATTTTCATATCTTAAAGTGGTGTCGGCGGTAGACAGCGGTAAGAAAAACATGAAACCTGTTTCGAGGCATATTAGCTATAGAAATGCAATCGTTCGCCGCAAACGCTAGTTACGGGGCTGGGAAGAAATATTACACGCTAGAGGTTGCGTTAACCTCTCTCGTTTTCTCTCTTTCTCTCTCGTAACTGTACCCTTCTTCGCGTCGTTATTACGCGAACGGGAGACGGCCGTCTTGCGGTATCGCAAAGTCTCATCGTTATTATGATGGACAAAACCGAGCGCGATTTTTCATTTGCTTTACTGTTTTTTTTTCTTATGTAGCCTGACTTCTATTTCCTGTGAAATATTTTTATATGAAACAACGCAAATTCTGTCAATTTACGTAGCGGTCGGGTATCTATTCAAATCCTGGATTTGAAAAATGTCTTCCTGTTATTTTGAATATTTATCTTTCTCGGATATTCTGGAAAAAATAATATACAATGCTTTAATATGTGGTAACCCGGTCAAAAATATCCAGTTGGGAAATCCAACTGGATTTTCCAAGAGGGAAATCCAGCTGGGGAAGAGTGGATTCCAGCTGGATTTTGGTGGATTTCCCGTCGGATTCCCAGTTGATGATACCAAATATTCCCACCCATTTTTAACTGGATATTTAAGTGGATTCCCACCTAGATATAACAGGATTCCTATGCATTATTAACTGGATTTCCATTGAATAGAAAAGCAAAAGTTAGATGGATTCCCATCTATATTAAACTGGATTTTTACATGGATTTCCGCCGTCACGCTGGGATTCCCATTTATTATTAAGTAGAATTTTGAGTGGATTCCCATTTAATAGAAATGCGAAAGTTAGGTGGATTCCCACCAACATTTAACTAGATTTTTACATGGATTTCCGCCTTCGCCCAGGAATTCCCATTTATTATAAGTGGATTTCCATTTAATCCAGTTAAAAATGGGTGGGAATATTTGATATCATCAACTGGGAATCCGACTGGAAATCCACCAAAATCCAGCTGGAATCCACTCTTCCCCAGCTGGATTTCCCTCTTGGAAAATCCAGTTGGATTTCCCAACTGGATATTTTTGACCGGGAATGTTTCGAATTATGTCTTTCAATAGTCTATTTTTGTTTCACATGCTATACGAGAGATCTTTCATATTTTTTATACTAGATCTATTAAAAGTAAAATCTGTTAGTTAACTATGTAAATTAAGAAGTTAATTATTTGATTATGACACCAAATGAAATAGATGGAAGTGATATTAGCGAGATAATCCCGTGTGCAGATACATTTTGTCACCTTGTTCAGATTTGCATTGAAAGCTCTGGGGTCAGTAAGGGGTAAAAGCTTTGTTTACATAATTCAGACATACGACCGCACGAAGCCAGTTCACGGGAAATTTAAATTTGTCAAAGGGGGCATAAATTAGTAGGCATTATGTCACGAATCTATATTGTCTCCTTAGCATTAGCATTCGATGACATGAGAGAATAGTTGCAGCCGCAGTTGCGCTTCATCGATCGCGAGCGTGAATCGTCTAGCCGTAAAGAATAACTCAACCGAATTTACTATCTTTATAAATTTCTCTCTCTCTCTCTCTCTCTCTCTCTCTCTCTCTCTCTCTCTCTCTCTCTCTCTCTCTCTCTCTCTCTCTCTCTCTCTCTCTCTCTCTCTCTCTCTCTCTCTCTCTCTCTCTCTCTCTCTCTCTCTCTCTCTCTCTCTCTCTCTCTCTCTCTCTCTCTCTCTCTCTCTCTCTCTCTCTCTCTCTCTCTCTCTCTCTCTCTCTCTCTCTCTCTCTCTCTCTCTCTCTCTCTCTCTCTCTTCCGTTTTCGCGACGGAAATGTCGCTGATTATACTGCCAATTATTCGGCATGGTGTGGTTTGTGCACATAAGAATTATGCACATATTTATTGTGCACACTTTAGCATTGGAGTATACACATAGATATAGATATAGAGTATACACATAGATATAGATATACACCAATGCTAAAGTGTGCACAATAAATATGTGCATAATTCTTATGTGCACAAACCACACCATGCCAATTATTCTTGCTAAGATTTTCAGGAAAATTTGATTTTATCGTGGAGTGCAATTTTTGTTTTTAATCGAGTAAATTTTAAAAAAGACGTTGATGGATATCATTCGGTCAAACTTGATAGAGTTTAATTCCGTTAAATCACAATTTTGTTTTGTGACGTTTACTTTTGCAACATTAAGAAAGTTTGTTTTTATCGCAAGCGCTCGTCTTTCGGAGCGCTAATGAACAAACACGATGAGAATCTGCTTTCTCATACATATAACTTTATAAATGTTTACTTTTATCGTATTACGAATAGCACATGTATAAAAATCGCAAACGATATGAGATTATTTAAAGCATACTTTATTATAATACTGTTTGTAATAGATTAAAGGTGAAATCATGACTATAGTAAGCGTTATTGGGGACAAAAATGTTTTATATCTTTAGTTGAGTTATTTTATTGTCATAAAGTATTTGCTCGATATTGGATAAATAAGGACAAAATTACGTAAAATAAAGTATTTGTTATAAAGTTAAGTACTAGTCGTTGGATGTAAATAAGTAATTGTGCAGATGCTGCAACGACAAAATTTTCTTTATCTCTATCGGTCTCGAAAATCGAATTATCAAACCTGTCCAAGCACAGAATTTATTGTAGCAAGTACTTTTGAGTTGGCTTTAAAATTAAAAAAATACTTTGCACCGCTCTATTAATAAAACTTGAGTCTAAATATGGCAAAAGAATAAAGTTAATGAAAAAAACCGAATATTTTCAGTCGCACACCGGGCAGCAGGCAACCATCACCCGGTGAGGAGGAATTTCAAAAGAACGCGACTTTGGCTGTGAGCACAGGCGCCGGCGGCGTGGTATTGCTTAAACCCGGCGTCGACGTGATGGGCGGCGGCGCCGAGGAGCACTTCATGACTGCCTTTGCTCCGGCACCCCCGCACCATCTGCAACACCATCAGGCGCCGCCGACTCACCATCTCCAGCATCCGCACTCGCATGCCGCTCAGCTCTTCGGAGCTCAGGGTCCACCCCAAGGCCCGCCGCCATCCCAGCAGCAACAGCAACAGCAACAAGGTCCGCCCCAACCTCAAGACACGACCGGACACTTTGACGTACAGGTAAATACTAAGCAAATATTTTCACAATCGACTCTTGGTGAGCATAGAGTAAATCGACCTACAAATTCTTTTTTCTAGTTTTATTGAAATTGTCTTTATCTTTTATACGATTCACAAAACATTATTTTGAAAAGCATATAAAAGTAAATTGTTATTATGCATAGGCGAGAGATTAAATTAATTAAAGCATACGTATGTATTTCTTTGTTCAATTTGTAATATAAAAATTAAAAACCGACATTTGTACGTCCCAGAATATAGCGCTAAATTTGAAAAATTCGAATTTAACATACGAGGACAAACACGCCGAGAGAAAGAGAAAAAGATATGCGAGCTAGGAAGAGAGGACAGCGTGTTTCGAGTGTTAATTTGACTAGGTGGACTATTTCTTTTTTTTTTTTTCTTGCTTAACGGAGACTACGCCCGTGGCAGTGCTAACGAGGCTGGCTCGCGAGCTCGCGCGCGTGCGCGGGTGTCGTTGTCGCGCAAGCATCTCTCCACGTGCTTTCTTCGTGTTGCCAGCGCACGTACCTTGTTACAAACATGTGGGTTTCGGCACAATTTGCTGTTTAATTTCAATCCAGTTTTAACGTCCTTGCGCCTCTGACTAGTGTCTTAGTCACGTTGGGGGGGGGGGGGGGTATGCACCTGTGCGAGCTCTCGCAAGCCTCCGCTAGGATTGGCTTCCGAAACTCTAGGCGCGAGGTAGTTAATCCCTTTCTTTGATTGCACGCCCAAGAGTTTGCGCGAGTTTCCGTCTTCCCGAAATCTGGGAGGACTTTAATGCAGAGCACGCAAGTTTTAAACCTATGAGTTTGCTTTGGTAATTGTCAAAAAGCTTCTTTTAAAACTGTTATAGATTTTCTCTCTTCTTTTTAAACAGATACTTTTACTTCACTTGGTAGATTAAAAAATATCTCTTTGCGTAACGTAGTTTCTTCTTCCAAGTTTTACGAAGTAACATATTTGAATCTGTAACTTTGACGGTCAAACATTCTTGGAAGAAATTTTGTCTTAAAATAAATCGTCGGGCTACGATCAGAAAGCTTTTTTAGAAAAGTTGACACGCGTGTCAAAAGTTCTTTCCACGTTCGAGACATACAAACATCGTTGGTACCAATCAATAACAGCGTGTATTTCAGAAAAGAAACATACTACCTCGATGCAACATATATAAAAAGAGTAGCTCATCGTGTGCAACATCTTTAAAAACATTACAAATAAAAATATTACAAATCGACTACTCACCTGTTTTCAGAAAAATAAAGAATGACAATGAGAAGAAAAGAGAGTGGGGGGGGGGGCAATAATGAGTGGAAAAGGCGGGCGGTAAAACAGTGTAGACAATAAGCTTCCTCCCTCGCCCCGTAGTTTCACAATGACAGGAGTAGTCTTTCTCCCTCTCGCCGCCTCGTCCTCGATCCTCGACAGTTCACAATATAAATCATAGCCGCGCGTGTGACGGGCAGTCACCTACTTTCAATGCCGCCACCGCCTCTTGCCGCATCCCGAAAAATAGAACGATGAGCAAAGCTCTCTCCCTCTCGCTTTCTCTTCCCCGTGCGCTTCGGTTTTGTGTGAACGTCGATGACACTTTAAAATGAGAGAGAGAGAGAGAGAGAGAGAGAGAGAGAGAGAGAGAGAGAGAGAGAGAGAGAGAGAGAGAAGAGAGAGAGAGAGAGAGAGAGAGAGAGAGAGAGAGACGTGCACGCTTATCGTCTCTTTTCACGTGGCCGTCCGTGTGCTATTATATGTACCCGCAACGCTAGCTATTGTACAAGCAGCAGCATCAGCTAGCCTCGTTCCACGCGAGCCCGCGCGAGTCCGTAATAATCGGCACGCCGCCATATCGTTCTGAAACCCCAGGACATTAGTGTAAGGAATGCCGACGGATCGATGTACCGCGACTGTGAAGGGTTTCTTTTTTGCGACGCGGAGCATACTATTGACAGGTGGAGGGGCTTTCAAGGTTTTAAAACGTCTGTGATTCGGGACCCTGTTTTAGTGCGCAACTTTTACGGCTGATTCGCGATAGGTAGAAATTAGCTTTTTATCACTTGCCATGAATATTTTTCCCTGCTTTTGAAACCGCTACCAAGTTTTTATTTTCGTTAGAAAAAGTAAGTGCCGAAATTAGCATTTACCATAAAATATGCAAGGAGATAAAGGGCATGGTGTGGTTTGTGCACATAAGAATTATGCACATATTTATTGTGCACACTTTAGCATTGGTGTATATCTATATCTATGTGTATACTCCAATGCTAAAGTGTGCACAATAAATATGTGCATAATTCTTATGTGCACAAACCACACCATGCCAGATAAAGTTTATCAAAATTTTTTTAAGTGCTTTATTTCTAAAATTTTAGAAATGGGATGTTCTTTATATTTCAACGATAATAGATGGAAAAAAGAATAATTTTAATAGAATTTTAATTATCCTAAAAAAATTATGCTTTTCTCGATCAGGCGGGGGTAATATACGAAATAAAACAAGTTTATTTCTTAAGTATTATGAGCAACGTTTCGTTGACTAATCCGTCAACCTCTTCAGGCTAAAAAATTTTTATTGTTAAAAAAGTTATAATGTATATATATATATATATAGACAATGATAATTTGTATACAGAAAACAAACGCAACAATACCTCTTAACAATTTTTGTTGTATGTTAACCCATGTGAACAAGTCAAAACGGACGACATTATTACGCCGAATTTTTAACTTATCGGAAATGCGACGAAATAGACATATAAATTCGCGCTTATATACACAGCTAAGACGTGTATACAAGTGGAACAAAAACAATAACACCAGTTCGTTAGCATTTGAATTTCCTTAGTACCGGAAAATATGATTTATTAAGAGTAAATATGTCTTCTTTCTTATTTATGTTATTGTTATGACATTTGATATGCATCATTTCGGACGTCAATCTTTTTTTCTAATTGCTTTCGTTATCCAAAATTTCAACGCCCTCCCAATCGAATTCATGGTTAAAAGAATTTTGATGAATGGTGACTACGGAATCTTTATTTTTGTTATTTTTATGTTCATTGACTCGTTTTTTAACGTTCTTTTTGTTTCCCCTATGTATGTAGCCGGACAATCCTTGCATGTAAATTTATATACAATGTTCGTTCGGTCCCATTTTTTTGTTACATCTTTGCCAAGTTTAATAATAGAGTTAAGACTCTTTTTTACTAACGGGACTGAAGTAATATTGTATAGTTTTAGGATTGACGATAATTTTTTGTAATTATTATTTATATAGGGCAGCTGAATTTTTGGAAGATTTTTGAATTTATCATTGCTTTTTTTGCGTTTATGTTTGAGAGATATTTTTTGGTAGTGTATGTTCTTTTTTATAAATTCTAACGGATAATTATTGTTCAGTAACATACTTTGGACTTTTCGCAAATTATCCTTGTGGAATCTTTTATGTAACAATAGTATTGCTCGATCGACAAGGTTGTAGACAATGTTTTTCTTTTGCTGTACTGGATGATTTGAAGAAAAGTTAATTACTCTCCCGGACGACGTTGATTTTTGAAACCAATTTGTAATTAATCTATTATTCTTTTTTATGATGGTTATGTCCAAAAAGTTTATACTATTATTATTTTCTAATTCATATGTAAACTGTAAATTATTGTGATACGCATTAAAAGTGTTAATAACACACTCTACATGTTCTTTTTTTATACAAATAATAGTGTCATCTACGTATCTATAGTAAAAGAGAGGAGTGCAATTATGTATGTTTTTTAATTTTTCTAAGCACGACTTTTCTAAATCATCCATTACAATGTCAGCACTGGAATAGTTATTTTTTACATAAATTACTAAAGCTAGAAATACAAGATATCAATTTACATATTAATTTTCTCACAAAAAAACGTAAAAATATAAGAGATCTAATTTTAAATTCGAATTTGGACTTAGTATTATCTAATACATATTTGGACTACTCTGAAATGAAATTTAAAACTGCTAGAAAAAAATGGGACAGAGTACATTATAAAAAGTTTTTAACGTTACAACCAAAAGTGGATAAAGTAGTAAATAAAAATCAATGGGTAAAAAATCTTAGCGACACAGAAATACCGCCTGATGTTTCGGATCTTGTATCGCTAGGACCTAGCTTTAGTAACAGTTCGGACATAACCAAAGACGACGTATTCATTATTGTTAAGAACGTGGAAAATTGTTTACAATTCATGGAAGATAATAACACAGTAAAAAATGATATTAGAGAAAAAATCACGGACAATATTAACATGACACTTAAAAAAGTTAATCACATTTCAAAAGAAGAGAGAGCTTTTATAAAAAAACTCAACATTACAAAATCGTTTTTAAAAAATAATCCTAATATTTTTTTCACTAAAGCGGATAAAGGCAACGTAACGGTGTGTCTTAATAAATCAGATTATAACAATAAAATGTTAGAACTTCTTTCTGACGATAACACGTATAAAAAAGTAAAAAAGAATCCCTTAGATTCATTGATAAAAGAAACTTCCAAAATTTTGAAATTTCTGAATAACAATGAATTTCTTCACAAACAATTTCACGACAATCAATTAACTTTGACGGACACAGTTCTAGCCAAATGCTACGGATTACCAAAATTACACAAGATAGGCGCACCCTTACGACCTATTATCTCTCTAGTTAACAGTCCCACCTATTTTTTAGCGAATATTATTTATAAACAATTAAAGAATTGTATAGCACTTCCACGTTCTCATATTGACAATAGCTTTGAATTAAAGACAAAACTTAAAAATGTTCAGTTAAAGAGTGATTATGTATTACTTTCATTAGACGTCAAATCTTTGTTTACAAACATCCCGGTAGAACTGGTGTGCGAGAGTATTGACAGACGAGCACAATCGATCGTTTCAAATTGCACGATTCCACTAGATGAAATAAAAAAATGTGTACACTTTCTATATAACAACACTTTTTTCACGTTCAACAATGAATATTATAGACAGATTTTTGGAACGCCAATGGGCTCACCCATTTCGCCGTTATTTGCTGACATTGTAATGGATGATTTAGAAAAGTCGTGCTTAGAAAAATTAAAAAACATACATAATTGCACTCCTCTCTTTTACTATAGATACGTAGATGACACTATTATTTGTATAAAAAAAGAACATGTAGAGTGTGTTGTTAACACTTTTAATGCGTATCACAATAATTTACATTTACATATGAATTAGAAAATAATAATAGTATAAATTTTTTGGACATAACCATCATAAAAAAGAATAATAGATTAATTACAAATTGGTTTCAAAAATCAACGTCGTCCGGGAGAGTAATTAACTTTTCTTCAAATCATCCAGTACAGCAAAAGAAAAACATTGTCTACAACCTTGTCGATTGAGCAATACTATTGTCACATAAAAGATTCCACAAGGATAATTTGCGAAAAGTCCAAAGTATGTTACTGAACAATAATTATCCGTTAGAATTTATAAAAAAGAACATACACTACCGAAAAATATCTTTCAAACATAAACGCAAAAAAAGCAATGATAAATTCAAAAATCTTCCAAAAATTCAGCTGCCCTATATAAATAATAATTACAAAAAATTATCGTCAATCCTAAAACTATACAATATTACTTCAGTCCCGTTAGTAAAAAAGAGTCTTAACTCTATTATTAAACTTGGCAAAGATGTAACAAAAAAATGGGACCGAACGAACATTGTATATAAATTTACATGCAAGGATTGTCCGGCTACATACATAGGGGAAACAAAAAGAACGTTAAAAAACGAGTCAATGAACATAAAAATAACAAAAATAAAGATTCCGTAGTCGCCATTCATCAAAATTCTTTTAACCATGAATTCGATTGGGAGGGTGCTGAAATTTTGGATAACGAAAGCAATTATAAAAAAAGATTATCGTCCGAAATGATGCATATCAAATGTCGTAACAATAACATAAATAAGAAAGAAGACATATTTACTCTTAATAAATCATATTTTCCGGTACTAAGGAAATTCAAATGCTAACGAACTGGTGTTATTGTTTTTGTTCCACTTGTATACACGTCTTAGCTGTGTATATAAGCGCGAATTTATATGTCTATTTCGTCGCATTTCCGATAAGTTAAAAATTCGGCGTAATAATGTCGTCCGTTTTGACTTGTTAACATGGGTTAACATACAACAAAAATTGTTAAGAGGTATTGTTGCGTTCGTTTTCTGTATACAAATTATCATTGTCTATATATATATATATATACATTATAACTTTTTTAACAATAAAAATTTTTTAGCCTGAAGAGGTTGACGGATTAGTCAACGAAACGTTGCTCATAATACTTAAGAAATAAACTTGTTTTATTTCGTATATTACCCCCGCCCGATCGAGAAAAGCATAATTTCTACAATAAAACCATGGAGGGTGAAAAAATCTTCAATTTAATTATCCTAAAAAAACTTATAGATGACCGTACACGGTACATTTTTAATTTTACAAAGTGCTCCGTGTATTCGTTGGCATGACGCAGAAAAAACTCTTTTATCATTATTTGTTTGTTCTCAAGAAAAAAAAACTAGCTAATTTCAGTAATGCTAAATTAAAAATTTCAGTTATAAATGATTGAACTTGGAACCGTGGGGGGGGGGGGTCCTATAAAATTGAAGTCAACTATAGACGTTTTTCAGTTCGACATATGCTAATGCAGATTGTTCTTAATTTCGAAATCCTAAATTACGAAAATCATATTTACGAATCTAACACTTCACCTGCTGCCCAAAACATCTAATTTCATTAATAGAATTTTAATAGGGGTACAATGTAGACATTTCGAAATAAATCATTAGAAACAGGTTATATTTGCTTTGAGATCGTATTGATGAAATTTGATGTTTTGGACAGTAGGTGAACTGATACATTGGAAAATATGATTTGCGTAATTTAGAATTTCGAAATTAAGAACAATCTGCATTACCATATGTCGAACTGAAAAACATCTATAGTTGACTTCAATTTTATAGTGAACCATCGAAACTCTGGACCCCCCCCCACCCTTGAAACAATATTTGAAAGCTATAGACAGAGGCGGTAAATATTTGAAAACAAACGTGAGGAATACCGCGTTTGCGCTTATCTATATCAGTAAAGCGAGTCTCGAAACTCGGCCGGCGTGCAAGCGGCTGACAGAACTCGCGCGCTACTACTGCGGACGCCTATCTCGCTCGCATTATCGTCGACAAGAGGCACGAAAGGATTTTCTTCAAGGTCACTTCGCCCATTGCGCCTACATTCTCAGGGCGCAAAGACCGGGCGTGCGAAAAGGCTCTTTCCGCTTGGCGCTCCTGTTCGTGTGTTTTCCTGCGCGAAACACGATTCTGTCTCCCACGCTTCGTTCCTCGCGCCGGCGCAACTATTCATTTTTCACGTTCTCACTGCTATGCGAGCTCGAACCGAAGCAAGCGAGCCTCTTAGCCTGTCTCACTATCGTGCCTCGACTTCCATCAAGGCGCTTCTCGCTCTCTCGACGCTATTGTACTTCGTGTTATTTTTATGAAAAAAAAAATGGTGTTTTGTCACGTAATCGCACTACGGGCGCGGTTGTCGTTGTTTCTTCTGGCTCGTGGCGTTCTCCTTTTTAAAATTGGACGTTCTCGAGCAAACAGCGGTACTTTGCGCTTTAGAAACTGAGAGAGAAAACTTATATTCTAATTATTCGAGATGAGACTGACTTATCATTTACAGGTACAATTAAGCGGATTAATGATGAGGCGCAGCAACTCACTGCGCGACTCCTTACGACGATTGATTGTATTTTTCTCTCCATTTAATTAGAGAAATAGGCGCGTCGTTATATAAACTATGAGGGAGTGCAACCGCAGTCTAATATTATATTTATATACAAAGTATCAGCTAGTCCCTTGTCCGTGGCTTCTCGCGGCTTTGCGTACTATCCAGATAAGCGCGCACGTCTCTCTTTTTCTTTCATCTTTCGGTCGCGCTCGTCAAACTGTCACCGTAACGCGTCGCGCTTTTCCACGCGTACAGGCGAAATATATTTTTCAACTATAACTTTTCTCTCGCTATTCCAGGCAAGACAAAATCACCGTTTCCCTTCCACGCGCTGCCTCAATGAGTTTTACATCATTTAGCCTTTTTGAAAGCCAACCGCCGACACGACTCTTCGTCATTATATTTTCCACCTCGCTTTTACATTAAGCGAAAAGAGAAAAAGAATGCGGGGGGGGGGGGGGGGGGGGCAAGAAAAACAGAAGACGGCAGGAAAGCAAGTGGTAGCGGGAGCGTGACGAACTCCCAAGAGAACGAGAGCGCGTCGGCTTAATGCAACACCCTCTTTGCTTTCACTCATATGCGTGTTATACAATGTATGGCATGGTAAAGAGAGAGAGAGAGAGAGAGAGAGAGAGAGAGAGAGAGAGAGAGAGAGAGAGAGAGAGAGAGAGAGAGAGAGAGAGAGAGAGAGAGAGAGAGAGAGAGAGAGAGAGGACAGAGATAAAGGTAGAAGAAGAGAGGTTCTAGTGAGGGACGAAGGGACATGGGGAGAGCGGGGGAGAGTGAGAGAGGGAGAGAGGGAGAGAAGAAAAACTATGATCGTATTATTCGCGAACGGTTCACTCGCTCGCTCGTGATCGCCGGTGCATGAAGCGATTCTCCCCTCTCGCTCTTTTCTATGCTCTTTTATCGTCTTTCGCTTCTCTTCTCTCCGCGTTTTTTCTCCCGTTCTTCTTACTCTTCGCGGCCGAAGTTTTTCCCGGCTCGATAGGTCCTGCTTCCTCTGTTCTCTGCGGTTTTTTCTCTCTCGCTCGCGCTTTGGCACCAAGTGCACCGTTGACCGATCTCGGCTAGATTATAAAAGGGCGAGAGATATTACGAGAGAGCGGCAGACAGAGAGGGTGAGAGAGAGAGAGAGAGAGAGAGAGAGAGAGAGAGAGAGAGAGAGAGAGAGAGAGAGAGAGAGAGAGAGAGAGAGAGAGAGAGAGAGAAACGCATTTTTGCGACGGCACTTGGTGGGAAATGAAAAAGTAAGACACTTTTTAAACCTTTGCGGCACGGTGGTAAGTATACTTACCACCTAGATTATTATCTTTTTTTCCATTTTCAAAGTAATTTTTTTTCGATTATTATGGGTATTTTCATGAATTTACTATCATAACATATTAAAGACTCAAAAATAGTTCTATGTTTGCTGATGTTTCTTATAAATTTGTTATTATTCACAAACAAATACTGAAAAAATGCACTTTTTGGATGAAAAATGTATGCCGCAAAGAGTTAACTTGGGCGGCTGTGCTTCTTTACCTCCGATTTCTGCTGCCATTTTCAGAAAAATCAACGAAATCCTCCTTTGACTGAAATAGTTTTTGGCAGACAATGACACAATATGTCATCGCTATTTGTTTATAACCGTACATTTATTCGAAAAAATATTCGATGTCTGATAGTCTTACTACAACGTTGCCGCGATTTAATTGAGTTTCATTATCTCTTAATAAAAACTTTTCCATTCCGATTTCCAGATACATTATCTTTTTTTTAAATTAGTTAATGAATTACTTAAATTGTATTCATTAATTTTCAAAAATAAAAGTTTTATAAAATACCGTTCTACGTTAAACAAGAGATTTCCCCTTACGATCGAACAATAATTCACTCCAGCAGGTCATTTCAGCAACACCATTTATCTCTCGGAACTCCCACTCAAAGAAATTGAGCGAACGCAGGCAATAATTAAGCCTGCTCGTCCGCAAGACAATAAAAAAAAAGACGAAGGCAAATGAAATCCAGCAACGGGTCGTTTACAACAGGCAACTATCGTTATTCCACGACACACACTCAGAAGGAGTATAATTTTGTAAAGTAAAATGATAATTCTACGACGTGTGCGTGTATCTCGTATTGGAGTGGGTCGCGTGCATGAGCTTGATGAGGGGTGTGGAGGGGGGGGGGGGCTGGGAGACTACGCATTCGTCTGCTTATTAAAGGTGCACGCGGACAAATTCATTAGCGGCGTTGTTGAGTGGCCATCCACTCGGCTAATCAATCATGCCAGTGAGCGCGCGCACATATACACAGACAGAGCGTGAATGACGCGAAAAAAGTGTGAATATCTACTCGACAGTATAGCGAATCAACGAAATTGTGTGTGTTTCTTCCGAAGGGTTTCTCTCTTTTAAATCAGCGCCCGGCTTAATTAGCATCGCGTGTCCAGTATTGCACGCTCTTCGACGAGTTTTGCGGCAGACGGCACTTGGGCTAGCTCCCTCCATCTCGCTCGCGTCGGCTGTCACTCAAGGCATATATTTTCGGCTCACGAGCCGGCGTGCAGTAGCCACCTTACGTATAAGAAAGAGAGCGAGCTTTACGATCCCCGGAGAAAAATTCGCCGATTCGCCCGGCTGTACTACTCTGTTCCGCGTCTTTTCCGAAGTTTATCTTTGTCCTCTATTTGCGGCCGTCGTTTTACGAAATGTGCATAGACCGTAACTGTTAAAAATTATGTAGTCTCTATTTAAATCTGACTGTAAATTATGACTTGACGTTTATAGAATGCGCTGAAAGTACTTATAAGTTCTAAAATTATTATCGCATATATAAATTTGCAGCATACTGCAATTGAAACTGGTATTAAACCAATCGCATTTTTAAATTCTCAATGAAAAAGAAACTTTTGAAAAAACCAAGTCGGTTAACTATGAACAAAGTTTATAACTTTTTACTGAATAACCTAAATTCATAACGCTCATAACGTTATATTTCAGGCGACAAAGTATTCCTCCAAATGACGCGCTGTAGATCGTTTTACGTAAAACGGAAAGTTTTTACTAGTCTTGCGAGGATTTTCAAGCGATGAAAAGTAAGATCAACTCGACTGAGCGAGGTTTTGGTGCTCGTTAGAAGAGAGAATAGTTTTTGAAAACCTTGCCTGCGATAAAAACATTGATAAGAGTGCTGTTTTCAATGGTAACACTAAACTCACTGATTAATGCTAACAAGTCATGATCTCATGTGGCCTTATCGTTCGCGCCTACCACTATCGTCCTTCCTTCTCTGCTATATATAAGCGGAACGAAAATCTCTCTCTCTGCCCCCCCCCCCTATTTTCCTCTTACACGCGGCTTTCGAGAAACACAGTCACTTGTTAATCGGAAGTTACGGCAGGCTCTTAAAATCAGGAAACGTGATGCTGCATTATTTCATTTAAGAATCTAGCAAAAAAAAAAGCGTCGCGACACAATCCAACAGTTCCATGGAAAAAAGTTGTGCTTAGAAACAGTCTTTTGAGTATTGCAAATTTATCACGTAAATGAAAAAGCCCGTTATAAGCGTTTTACTACAAGATAAGTTAAAGTTACATGCTCAATTAGCTCAGATCCGCACGTTTAAAGTTTTAGCGCTGCATCTGCGGCGGCACTGTACAGCACTGTACAGTAGGAGCACATGCTAACTCGATCAAACAAATTTCGATGCAAATTGGAAAATAGCTTTTCCCGTAAGCCTAATCCGGCCATCAAATCATCAAATGACTCGGGAGTAGAATCGTTGGGAAAATAAGCGTGACTCCGCGCTCTCTCGCGTATATATAGCTCACAATTTAGGTTACATTCAAGGCGGTCAATTGCTGATGCACGTGTATATAGCTCTCTCTCCCGCACTCGTGATTTATCGTGGCCAAGCGCGCATTGTAGCTAGCTAGCTCCGTCAACCAATTTGCCGGTCTCTCTCTCTCTCTCTCTCTCTCTCTCTCTCTCTCTCTCTCTCTCTCTCTCTCTCTCTCTCTCTCTCTCTCTCTCTCTCTCTCTCTCTCTCTCTCTCTCTCTCTCTCTCTCTCTCTCTCTCTCTCTCTCTCTCTCTCTCTCTCTCTCTCTCTCTCTCTCTCTCTCTCTCTCTCTCTCTCTCTCTCTCTCTCTCTCTCTCTCTCTCTCTCTCTCTCTCTCTCTCTCTCTCTCTCTCTCTCTCTCTCTCTCTCTCTCTCTCTCTCTCTCTCTCTCTCTCTCTCTCTCTCTCTCTCTCTCTCTCTCTCTCTCTCTCTCTCTCTCTCTCTCTCTCTCTCTCTCTCTCTCTCTCTCTCTCTCTCTCTCTCTCTCTCTCTCTCTCTCTCCTCTCTCTCTCTCTCTCTCTCTCTCTCTCTCTCTCTCTCTCTCTCTCTCTCTCTCTCTCTCTCTCTCTCTCTCTCTCTCTCTCTCTCTCTCTCTCTCTCTCTCTCTCTCTCTCTCTCTCTCTCTCTCTCTCTCTCTCTCTCTCTCTCTCTCTCTCTCTCTCTCTCTCTCTCTCTCTCTCTCTCTCTCTCTCTCTCTCTCTCTCTCTCTCTCCGTATAATCGCTTCGAATGTTTAATCGACCTTTCGAGGCATTTGCTCGGACGGGTCGTGGCGGCTCCTCCTCGACTCACGCCTCGACTCACGCCTCGACTCATTTCCCCCGCGCGATTTGTCCGCGGTACCCATTGTGCTGATAACGCGCCGTCGAATTTCCCCAGGGAGGCACCACCGAAACTTGTACTACCGCCGCTGTCGCTGCTACTACGGCTTCATCTCGTTCCTCTTTTTTCTCCTCCCTCTGTCGCGCAACTCGCTTTTAGATCCATGCTTTCTACTGCTTTAGTGTGCGCGCCTAAGAGGTCATGGCTGTCGAATAGTCCCTCATTTTAATACATTCGTTGGACGGTGTGAGGACCGAACTGTTTCGCGAGTGTGCGGGATTATCGAAATTGCTAGCCCTATATTTTCTTCTGCCTCAGACCAATTTATTTTACACGCCGCATTATTTTGAAAATTATTCATGGTTGTGGAGTAATAAAGTATTCTTTGCTAATTATAAAAGTAAAATACGTGCACTAAAGCGCGCGATTTTGCGCGATTCTTAAATTTTCTACTGGTAGAACTCTCCCTCGTAGTTCTCTGATTATCTCGAAACACGATACTTTATTCATTATCTAGAATGCTGAAATATTATACACAACCCTTCTCTACACAATGAAAATTTTTCATCTCGAAGAAATCGATAATTCAATTTTGCAAAACACAATATCAAAATGCGTTACTTTTAACTTTAAAATCTACTTGATTAAACTTATCTTCGCGCGCCAGCCACTAAAGAGGATACGGGGAAAGAATTATTCGTTGTTATTCCCCTCCCCTTGATAGATAATTAGCGTTATTTCTACTCCCACAACCGCGGATTCCCCGACTTATTACGATCGCTGAATTACAATAGGAAACAGAAACAGCTACGAGAGGCAGAAAAAATGAAGGGAAACAGACAAAAGCGAGCGAGATCGTCGTTTATTAAGCCGGCTGATCAAAGCGTTTTGTATTGCGATTCTTTCGGGGAGCGAGCTCTCGAAAGTGTAATCAAGTAAAAGAGTCGAATCGATAATTTGAAGGCAGGGGAGCTGGCGAGGTCTCGGCAAAATTCAATTTCTTATTCTCCCGCTTCCCGGGGCAACGAAAGAAAAGGAGAAGAGAGCGAACTTTTCAATTAATGTTTTATGCAGTCGATGCTCCGCCCCGAAGTCAACGACTCCTCCCGTTGCATTTGATCTCTCTCGCGGCCGCGAGCGCGCGAGCGAGCGATTCTGTGAACGGAGGAATGCGGAGGTGGCTACGCATCGAGTGGAGGCGGCAACGGCGACGAAACGAGGCGCGTACATTTTAATTAAAAGCCCCCGAGATGCCCGCGAAGTAGTCACTTGCGCGACTGTCGAGGATCACCGGCTTCGAGTCATATCTCTCTGCTGGTTCTGGGATACGATTTCCTCCCAACGACGGTTTATAAGGAAATTTCTGTGGCACGGTTATGGATTTTTCATATTTATGACCTTCCCTCGCTCTCGCGCGCTTGAGAGATAATCTGGGGGAACGCACGCTCAAAACAAACAGCTAAATGGAAAAACATTGACGCGACTTGTGCAACGGTATTTTTATCGATAGAAATGCAATTACTCACTACGTGTATATATGTATTTAGAAAGCATTGTGTTTTTGTTTCGGCTAAATGCCTCTTGTGGACGGCCGTTCTTCGCGCCCCGCGCCCAGGAGATTTATCTCGGAGCACGATTTTAATAGTCCAATAAAATTTTAAATTATACTTTCTTTTCTGCGGACTGCTAAAATAATAATCTAGATCTAGTATGCGCTAAGTAAAGTAGTGGGAAAACGGGTCAGCCTGGGTAACTGGAACACAAGCAAACTATCAACCTAAAAACCACCATACTAATAGATATATTCATGATGAAAATCTCGTAATTGAACCTTTTCTTAAGGATTATGATACTATATATTCTTACTTTTGTAAAAATTCGATTGCTCTCTGAGTCTTTATTATACCCGTGTTGCTTGTTTTTAATTACATAATCCATCTATAATGTACTACTTGCTTTCAAAAATATAAAATGATTCAATCGGTCTTTTAATTTATCTGTTCTAATAATCTTATTCCGTTTTCGATAAAAAAATTTTTAGTAGGTATTACTTTCCTCTTTAAAAACTGTTTAATTATCGCTGATCTTCGTTCTCTCTGAAAGTAAATGTAAAAAAATAATTTGGTTATTTATGAAAGTTTAAAAGTATTATTAGATGAATGTTTGTTCCAGTATCACCATTAATAAGTGCACACTTACAGTATATATACTTACAGTTAAAATAGAACTTTCGATACATTATAGTACTTTTTGATACTAGTGTGATAAATAGTACATTATAATACGGATGTGGAAGGTGACTATGTCACCTTATGCACCAGTGTCATACAGTATTTATACCATGAGAGCCGTATAATCATATTAAAGTTATGATTTTGAGGTTAGAGTGGTATAAAAATGATTCTTGCACCAGTGTGATTTTTCCGACCGAGCGAAGCGAGGGTGACAATCCACTTGTGTGAGAATCATTTTTTTATAACTGAGTGCATAAAACTCGACTTTAGATGCCCGTTTAGCGTGCGTAAAGTACCCCCTTTTTCACTAGTGCACTCGTGAAAAAAATCCAGGTACTGTACGTACACGCTGAACAGGCATCTAACGTAGAGTTTCACGCGCTCAGTTATAAAAAACCGCTGCCAATTCATTGGCACGTAGCTTCCTCAAACTTAATTTACTGATTCCTTTAATTAATTTTTAATTCCAATATTTAAAATTTAATACTTCAGAAAGACAGAAATCTGCACCACTATCACTGAGTATGAAATTTTAATACTTCAGAAAGACAGAATTCTGCACCACTACCACTGAGTATGAAACTGGTAGATGTCGGACAACAAATTTATTTTCGTGTTACGTTGAACATTGAACGTATTATATTGAATGCGTTATGTGGAAAGGCTGTTATAATGTCAGGGGATGTATTTTAAAAAATTTGATAAAGACAGATTTTTGTTTTCATTTTTCAATTTTTCAAGTTTTACATTTTTGTTAATAATAAAAAACCGCGATAATTAAAAAATTTTTCTTTTTAGAAAATATAAATATTTTAATTCTTTTTCAAATGCTACCCATCCCATTCAGATACACAGAGCCATCCTCAAGAAATAGATTTTAAAAATGTCTAGAAAAATTTTAACCTCAAATATCTCTGAAATTTATGAACCAATCACTTTGCCAAAAGAACTCATCCGAGAACTATCAATAATATACCTCTACAATGAATTTGAAGCGAATAAGACAATTTTACTCTTGTAATAGTTGAACATATAAAACTCATTTTTTGTCATTTTTCAATTTTTACGTTTTTAGGCACGACCGCTACTCGGGAGAGCCTTATAATTTCACCAGAGCGAAAATTGTAAGAATTCAAATACTGAAAAATTAATGTGTAAAAACCATGTTCCACTCAGAGCGAGTGCGTTTTAAGCGTTTTCTGAGATGTATGTATGTCTGTACGTCCGCATGTACTCAAGTTTCTCGATTATCTCAATGAATTTTCGACCGATTTCATCGGGATTGCGGGAAAATACTCCTCTAATTATATCTAACTGCTGGTTCTATATTGAGATAAATCGATGAAAAATTTTTCAAATGCGAGCACAAAGAAATATCTCAAAAAATCGATTTTTAAGCCTAATGTCTAGAAAAATTAATTTTAAGCTAATATGTACAGGTCTATCTGCTAAAACTAGTTAAAATACAGCTTTTTTATGTTGAACACTTTTGTACGAGCAATATTTGCCAAGATAACTGCGAAAAACGGCCAAAAATGGTCAAAAATGAATGATTTTCGGCTATAACTTTTCAGGATTTGATTTTACACAAAAATATTAAATACAAAAGTTGTAGACAATATTGAAACAAAACTTTTTCTCATTTAACATTTTTTTGTAAAATCAACTCCTGACGAGCTAGACTTATAAAAACGATTTTAAACGCCAAAATACACATAAAATGAACGATTTTCGGCTATAACTTGTCAGGATTTGATTTTTCACAAACATGTTTAATGCAAAAGTTGTAGATAATATTAAAATAAAACTTTTTCCCATTTAACATTTTTGTGTAAAACCAATTCCTGACGAATTAGACTTATAAAAACGATTTTAAACGTCAAAACATACATAAAATGAACGATTTTCGGCTAAAACTTGACAGGATTTGATTTTACACAAACATGTTCAATACAAAAATTCTACATAATATTTAATCAAAACTTTTTCCCATTTAACATTTTCATATAAAATGGATTTCTGACCGCTTAGACATATGAAAACGATTTTTAATGCCTAAATACACCTGAAATAGTCGATTTTCGCTTATCATACAAGAATTTGACTTTCAATAAAACTGTTAAATACAAAGCATGTAGATATAGTTTAAACAAAACTTATTCCCAATTAACATTTTTATGTACAATAATTACTGGATCATCTAAACGTATAAATATGATTTTTAATACCCCAATACATGTATAGTGAATTTTCGCTTATTATTTCACAGAATTAGATTTACACAGAAGTATTCGATACAATAGCTCTAAATAAGATGGAAAAATCGACACAACATTCCAAAGATAATATAATTACAAAAACATAATAATAAGATACAAAATTACATTTGATTACAATATTCAATGGGATAAACACATTGGAAGAATAATTAAAGAAACAAAATATCTATTTCCCTGTTTTCTACAAAAAGATTTTTAATAACAAATTTAAAATATTTGATATAAGATTACCCAGCTTAACCTACTTTGTTCCCAGGACCTAAGCGATTGAACTAAAAGAATCAAAATTGTGTAATATTATATAAGTACATGTTAAAGGAATATCATATATACAAAAAAAACTTTTGTGTAATGTATGAGCTATAAATGTTGTAATATGGTAAATTTCAATGCATAAAGAATGCAATGTTCTAGCTGACTCAGTCTTACAGCATGTAGAAAACTATTAAATAGGCAAGTCTCACTGGGTAGAAGTCTGCGAAATACATAATGATGTATTTTAATACAACAGATACCCTGAAGCGAGTTCTTACACCCTGACTAAACTTCGAAATTAAATAAACGAGCTAATATTATCAGGGACAACTACCTACCCTTATCACATTTAACAACACACACAGCACTTATATAATATTTCCCAGTTCCTATCCCCTCACACTTTAAAGAACTAACACTCGAAGATCACTTAGAGCTGCAGAAGTTGCAAAATAGGGCTAGACGGTCTAGGCTGGCACTACTCCATGGATGCCAGTCTGCTGAGAATCATCTAACAGTGATCCACTGTGCCAGTAACCACACCACCTAGGATGAAAGTACTGACAGAGACCGTCAATTGTGTTTTAATGTCAGGGAATGCCTCAGCCTAGGGATCAGCAAAGCGCATGAACAGCAGATCAGTTCCTATTCTGGGGGACAAGCGAGGAGAGTTGAGCACCTAAAAACCACATATGGCTAATAAATAGATGACTCAAAAAAACATACCATACAAAAGAAAAGTCTGCAGCAATGGCTGTTGTTCACTCACTGTACCAGCTTCCTTTAACAACTAGAGGGGAAGAACTGGTGGAGACCTTAAACCGTTGTTTCACTGAAGACGCTGAAGACACAAGCAGCAGCTTAACGGTACACATAGTCACTAGTGTAAGAGCCAAACAAGGTAAGTTGAGCACCTAAAAACCACATATAATTAATAAATAGATGACTCAGACAACATTTACACACCCAAGAAACAGTCTGCAGCAGTGCCCGTCGTTTACACTACTCTCGCTGCCACAGATACCTGCAACAAGCGAAAGTACCATCAGCTCACCCATCAGAGAGGTTAGGAACGAGAAAATGCTTACTAAATCTGCTCTCGTCGCTGACACACTGCCTTCCCATCTCCGACGAATCATCGACAATCGACGAACACGATGAAAGGGCGAACACGATTCACCAGGGCGGGATACTACAGCAGCCACAGTCATCGCTGGGCACGCCGGGAGTCAGACGATTCAATTGTTGACAACACACACCATGGACACATGTGCGCCACGGTTGACGGCACGCCGCACTACTCAGCAGTAGCAGAAAGCGCGCGCGATCATATATATAGATATGTCATATACCTCGCGGTCGCACGAGTCGCATGTGTTTTTCCGCTGTTCTTGGTGTGCGAACGCAGCCTAGCCGAAGCACGGTAGTATACATAGGTCCAGAAAGTGTGTACGACCGTGAGCCGAGGTATCTAGCGTAGCCGTTACGACTGCTGCAGTATAAGTATTCATGCACGCAAGTCGCAGGGCTAAGCCAGATTACCGTTGCCGAATGCATCAGTATTGAGCATTCTCCTTCTGTTTTTCTCCTTTTCGCGGTATTAGTGTATATATATGCATATGTGCGCAAGTATTTTTTTGTAATTGAGATTGTATAGGTATATGTAGTTAGGAACACCCGTGAGTCCGTGAGCAGCTAGTTTTTTATTATATATTTAATTTTTTTTTTTTTATTATAAATATCGGAAGTGTTGCAATTTTCGCTTTTATAAAAATACAAGGTTCTCCTGAGTATTGCGGTCGTGCCTATTATGTAAAAACGAAGTTTTTACATAGGGAGGGGGGGCGGGCGACGAGCGAAGCGAGGAGCAGGTGTGTGTGGGGGCGGGGGGGATGGCGTGCCGAAGGCACGCTGGGGGGCGCAGCCCCCCTAGTTGTTAATAACAAAAGAACCGTGATAGCTAGAGAATTAATTTTTTTAGAAAATATAGGTAATTTAATTCTCTTTCGAATACCACCCACCCCATTTAGATACATAGAGCCGTTCTCGAGAAATTACGATTTAAAAAAAAATTGAAAAAAATTTTAACCTCACATATCTTCGAAATTTATGGATCAATCCTTTTGCCCAAAGAACTCACTCGATTGGTATACAAAATCTACCCCTACAAAGAATTTCAAAGTGATTAAGCCAATTTTACTATAGTTATTGAACGACAAAAAAAATCACTTTTTTTTATAAATTATTTTTTTTCTCAAAAAATAATGAATAAAAAAACCTAAAAATTTAGTAAGTTATAGTACTTAATATCCTTTATAACCAAAAAAATAGTCATGTTAATACCTTTTTTTAATTTCGAAATATAACCTATTTACAAAAAATTACGTTTTCATCAATAACTTATGACGAAATATAGCTGCCGACTTTTTTTTTTTTTAAATTGTAGATAATTTTATTCTACATACAGAGAATTCATGATATATAAACAATATTTGTTCTAAATATTAAAAAAATCGGAAAAAAAAATTTTGAAAATTAAAAAATGGCTATAAAAAAAAATTAAATTTTACAAAAATAGAATATTGACCCCAATTGTGGAAGCAAAATCTAAAAAAATGATCACTCTCCCGTTAAAATCGGTAGAGTAGATCATGAGATATCAGCGTATACGGACACACACACACACACACACACACACACACACACACACACACACACACACACACACACACACACACACACACACACACACACACACACACACACACACACACACACACACACACACACACACACACACACACACACACACACACACACACACACACACACACACACACACACACACACACACACACACACACACACACACACACACACACACACACACACACACACACACACACACACACACACACACACACACACACACACACACACACACACACACACACACACACACACACACACACACACACACACACACACACACACACACACACACACACACACACACACACACACACACACACACACACACACACACACACACACACACACACACACACACACACACACACACACACACACACACACACACACACACTTTCATGTAGACTTGGTCCGGAAATCTGAAACGCGTTCAAAGAGCAAATATCAGCTAAGTGCTTAACCACTTAACTGCACCTGTGCCCGGAAAAACGACTTAACTGAATATTTATATTTAATTAAAAGCACCGTTTTGAAGTTAATACTACGCAATAAACAGATTATGACATACCTATTTTTATAGCAACAAAGATCAAAGGCAGTAGATAATAGAAGGTAACAACAGTTTTGATTGCCGGGCGATGGGGCGAGTGTGCATAAACAGTAACCGAGTCACGTTCGGTATTCGATTTACCGAATTCCGTTGACTTCACGCGTATTCCGTTGGGAGGCGCATGCGTGGGAATGAACATTTAAAAAAGAATTCGTATTCTTTGTTTTAAGTGTAGAAATAACTATGTTATTTATCTTATTTGAACAATTTCCCTAAACCGCTTAACTGCACAGTTACCGGAATAACGGCTTAACTGCATTATTTTGTTTGTTTATACAAAGAATAAAAATGTATTCTAGCAGCTGATAGTGGGGTTCGAAAGATATTCGATACCTTTGTAAATGTCTACATTGTTATGACTGATCTCGCGCATTTCGATCTTAAATATGAAGTGTCATAACAGAAATTTTAAAACGTCGATTTCTTGAAAACACGTACAAGTGGGTTAGGTCGTTATTCCTGCATAACGACCTAACCTCCTCCTCCATGGAAGCCACACACGCACGCACGCACGCACGCACGCACGCACGCACGCACGCACGCACGCACGCACACACACACACCCACATATATATAGGCGGTGCTGTCAACTTAAATCTGGGCCGAAAAAATTTGCGTGCGAGATAACGCCTTCTTCGGCCGGACTCCCAGATAACGCCTCCTTTGGCCGGATTCCGAGATAATCCCTTCTTCGGCCGGACTCCCAGATAATGCCTTCTTCGGCCAGACTCCGAGATAACGCCTTTCTATTCGGAAGCGACGAAAATAACATTTATACATACTTTTAGCACGTTTATAAATAAAATAAATATTCATTATGACGATTTTAATTATTATATATTTCAAAATTGAGTGTCTAACTTTAAGATAAATTTTTCATATAGTTGCCTATACTGCGACTGTATTTACATAGTATCTTTTACCTGCTTTGGCGCAGTTTGTCCCACTTTAGGATGAAGTTTGATTACCCCACAAGATTAAAATTGTCCCAGTATTGGCTTTATTTGTCCCACTTTAGGGTGTATCTCGAAAAATCGTGTCCCACTAAAGGGTGAATAGACTACGTATTAAATGTATTTTTTTAACTTTATAACATTTTAACAACATTCTTTTATTCGCGAAATCAATTAAACGAAGGATAAACTATCGGTTGCAATTTTTATTTCACAAAAAAAAGCAACTGTTACTACTATTAACTAAAACAGGTACTCGTAAGTGTCCCAGTAATGGCTATTTTGCCTTACGGTGTTCGAGGTCGCCGATGACAAAGTTTAGGTAATGTGCTTTGTAGTTTTCTGCGTTTAGGTGTCGGAACACACAGAATGCGTGGTCTAGGTGTTCGAGGTATCACATGCAGGTAAAAGCAACAAATCTAACCTCAGGGCGGCAGTTTTCTTTTTCTATAGATGTTGAAACCTATGGAGCGCATCACCTAGACCACGCATTATATGCGTTCCATCACCTAGACGCAGAAAACTACGAATCACACCCCCGTAGAGTTAGTTAGTTAATTTATAGTTCAAAAATGTCGCATTTCAATTAAAAAAAAAATTAAAAATAAAAAGTTTTTAGCTAGATTGTAGTTAACATGGTATTTATAGCTAAAGGAATAGAAAAAGCTAATTTATAACAATGATTACAATTTAATTAATATTTTCATTTTCGTATAACCTATATGAACCTCCTTAAGATAAATATATTTGATAAATGTTGAACTGTGTTTTATTGCGTTCTATATCATCTAGAATTTCGAAAATTAAGTTTATAATGAGCTTTTATCGTTAATTTATTAAACTTCCAGATAAATAAGCTTTATATTAACTGTTACAGTTCTATTTCTTAACTATTAAGAAAAATACTGTTAAGTAATAATGACTTAGGCGTATTGAAATCCTCACTCATTAACAGTTAATACGCCGAATTTGTGCGGAGTATTTTCTTTTCTCTGGTTGTGTATGTGATCAAGTAACTCGATTATCTCAATGAATTTTGATCAGATCTAATCAGAAATGATACCAGACCTACGTCTTACTATACATACGTGATGTATCTATTGTAAACGTTTCGAGAGGTTTATTGTAACCCTGAAGAGGAGAATACCTTAATAAAACTCTCGAAACGTTGGCAAAAAAACTAAAATTTTGTTCTATTTTGTTCGTTGACGTCCATTAACCATACACTGAATGATTTTTCAAAACCTAAATACATCTGAACTAGTAGATTTTCGCTTATAATTCCACAGAAATATTGAATACAAAAGTGGTTTTTCAAAGCACGGTGTTATAAAATAATATATTAGTAGTTTAAATGTAATTGTTTTTGCAATGTTGAAAATCTGACTCTCTTGGGTAGTAGCGGTCGTGCCTTATATGTAAAAACGAAGTTTTTGCGTAGATGGGGTAGTCGGCGCGGGGAACAAAGCGATGTGCTCAGGGGTCGCGGCCCCCCTAGTTTTAATTATAGGTACGAAATGAATTTGCATTACTTCCAGTCTAAAAACAATTTAATAATTTTCAGTAAAATTTAAAAGATGAATTTTTGAGTGTATGTGGGTGTGTGTGCATGTGTGAGTGTGTGTGTACGTCAAGTTATAATAGTAATTTAATGCTCCATAATGTTTACAAATAAAGGAAAAGTGCATTTTAATGTAAGAAGTAGTTGCGGTTGCTACTTTTTAATAGAAAATTGTTGGTAAACCGTTGCGCAGTTCTGCGTTTAAAACCAATAAGTAAAGCAGCATAAATAGCATTACATTGTACGTCCGCGCGAACGCTTGTTTACTCTCGTGCAACATATCTGTCTGTTCAGAAATGTTAGTATCTCGGCTCTGATGTCCCCTTCATGTAGCCGCAAGGAAGAAAGACCTTCCGGGGCGCTGTATAAATCAAAGGCGAATCCTTTAATGCGCCATTTACAGCCCCCACCCTCTCTCGCTCGTCGCTTCAACTTTCCGGACTCTATATAAACTTGGCCCTTTTGTCTCCCGTTCGCTCGCTCAGCCTCGCTATACTTTTGTATTACATTGTTTTGCATATGACGCGCTTACGGATCGAACGTAAAATAGAGCAAAACTCCCGGCACATTTCTCGCGTCTCCCTTTTCCTCTGAAGTACAATACGCGGCTCTATCTGTCAGAGTCCATCAGCTCACTCGATTCCCGCCCGCTAGAACGCAAACACAAAGAGAGGGAGAGGGGGGGGGGCCGCAAAATCGTGACCAAGTGCGCAAGTAGCGCGAGCAGCTCGAGTAGAGGAAAAGCCGATTCGCGGAAAAGGAAGACGAGGAGCGCACGGGACCGACACCGGAAAGAAGACACCCCGTAGCGCCGCGCGCGAAATTACTTTATCGCGTTGCCGTTGCTTTCTTTGAACTCTCTGTTCCTTTTTCTTGTCTACTGTTTGTTTTTCTCACCCAGCGCCTGTCCCTTTCCCCTCTCTCTTTCTCGCACACTGTTCCTTCTTCTTCCACACCGCGTGTGCGTCGCTGTCGTGTTTCGTTTTAACGAGTACGTTCTTTGACGCAGCGACCATTTTTTTCGTACATCGACGTAGTTGCAATCTTTTCGAAGTCTCATCGATCGACCTTAAAACGTCACGCCGCGATTTCCAATTTTGCGATTTATCGAGAGTTGTGTGGGGGGAAAAACATGTGACTGTGCACGTAAATATGTATGAGCTCGCGAGCTTCGCCTAGAGCTGAGTGTAGTTATTATGATTTGGGTTATACATAGCGGCGCGGAAAAAAGTTGCGGAGAAACGTATTTAAGGTGCATAAGTAGACGTATACGCTATAAAATATTCACGCTTGCTGTTTATTCACAATCACGCTAATTGCCTTTCGAATGATGAATTACATTTGCTTACATCTAATTCGATATACACTATTGTTGCGATTTCAGCTAAAAATGCACAGTGGTGGAAACTTTGAAAATAACGTAAACGCATAAGCCAAGATAAAGAAAAACAGCGCTTTGAACGCCCAGAAAAGAAGAAAATTATCCCTAGTCTTAAACCGGCGGTTGAATAAAAAGTCATCTCGCGGCTCATTATGTGAAAAAAGGAGGAGAAAGGCATAGGCGTAAAAAAAAGAAGCATCTCGTTAGTTACTATTTGTATCTAAAATGCGCGTGTGTATGTACGTGTGCGGTTGCGCGCGTACCGCTATTTTCCCCGTGACTGGCCTTTCCCGCATCTTTTTTTAACTTGCCGGCCGTCGGCGCCGTTGCTGCCGCCGTCGCCGCACTTTAATAAAAGGGGGGAAAGGGTCGCGATGCAGCGAGGCGCGGCGTGTACAGTGTATGTATGTGTGTATGCATGTGTGTATGCATGTGCGCGAGGTAGGATGGAAAAGTAAAGAGGGGAGTGGGGGACAGAGAAGCGGTGGTGAGTCCGTGGCACGCCAACTCGCGTGCCTCTATCATCCCCTATATGCGCGCCGGGGTTCCCAACTTGACCGATCGGCGCGCGCCTGATAACGTATCAATGCACGGCATAACGCGCCGGCGCTCCTCGCTCTCCTTTCTTGCCTTATATTCGCTCGTCGGGAAGCCTCCTCCTCCGGCCGCAGCCTCTGCCTATGAGTTTCCGTGTGCGTGTGCACGTGCGCGCGCATTCTGCTGCAGCCTACGCCGGGGGTAATTTATAGCGGCCTAGCCGTTTCTGCTGGAAGGCTGCTGCTGCTGCTCCCCACCGCTGTGGCCGGTGCCGCGGCAGCCTCTTCTCTCGCTTTTTCCCCCCAGCTTTAATGAGCTTTAACAGCGCGTATTATTCTGTAATGCAAGATCTTGGGAAATTAAATTTGCATCGCTTGGAAATTGGCTTCGCGATACTCCCGAGTTGGCGACAAATTTTATCGACGAGGCAATGAATTATGTTCGAGTGCAGCGCAGTGTGCGAAATGCAAAAAATAAATGAAGCAGCGGCATCCTTTCAACTCGATATTGTGCGTTCGTTCGCGCGAAGTGCCGTGTGCCGCGACGTGTCGTGTGGAAAAATTTCATGTACACATGCACACGTTTATATACGGGGAATAAGTGGAAAGTTCGCGAAGTAAATATTTTTACTTCTCATTATACGCACGCGCACATACACTCAATTTTTCCCCTCGTTTTAGCATAAACAGAAAGACGGAAATAATGCGGCCAATAACTTAGCGTGTGCACTTTCCACGTTTATGTATGCATACGGTTGGCTAGATGTGGAGCGTAGGAATTTTCGTCAAAGTTTCAACTGGGCGTGCGATCGCGATCTTTGCGGTTCGAAACTGCATTGCTCGGCAATAAACGCTACCGCTGCCGAGAAAAATAAAGCAACGCGGCTCTTTCGAAACGTTTCTCAACCTCGAAATTGACATGCGAATAACAGTGCGATGCTGCCTTGTTTGCAGTTTTATAAATTTCGTCGTGTGAAAGAAGCCAGCGCCGAGCGTCGGTAGGCTTTCGTGCCCCAAGACATTAAACCTCCCACCACTGTCTTCGTCTCCTTTTTCGTGAAAGCCCAGCGTGTCGGCAAAGTCGCGAGTTTCTCCCTCCTACCTGACTTGTTTCCCTCGCGGCAATGGACGTGGAAGCTCTAGCCAGCTCTGTCGCGAGTCCTCGCGCTTCCGTATCACAGCTCGCGCGTAACTCTCGGCCCTTCATCCCCTGTCATTATAATCGGCCGGCATTTATCCGGCGTATCGGCTCGTCAAGCGCTAGCTGCGGCTCCGCGCCGTTCAATGCGCTATATTGGCACTTGGGCACGCGCTGCGCGGGGACAATGCTGTCTCTCCGCTTGTATGTACACGCGGCTAGCCGCCGCCGTCGCCACCAACGAGGCACATATCTGGCGTGCGGGGGAGGACTCCATCGGAGCGCGTCATTATATAATGCGCGCGTTTTCTTTGCCCGAGAAAACAAAAACAGACTCGCATACGCGTATGCAAAGAGAAAGAGGGAGAGGGGGAGAAGACGGGCATGCGCGCGCTGTCAGAAGAGAAGCGACGAGTGGAGAAGAGTCCCCCTTTTTTCGCGCGCGCGTATGTGTGCGCGCGCACACGTAAGGCCGTGCATGTCATCATCCTAGCTCTTTCTTCTCTCGTTTCGCTCTCCCCTCTGGCACACTCGCTCGCTCGCTACCCTTCTCTTTCTCGCTTGCTCGAGAGTGCTCGAGTGAAAATCAAGGCAGGGTCAATTAAAGCCGCGCGACGCCCGCCTCAGAATAATACATCACGCGAAATGAGACGAAGTGGAGAGAGCGAGAGACGAAGAAGTCGAGAGGGAGCGAGTGAGAAGGAGACGAAGAGAGAATCAAATGTGGTGGTTGCGCTCGATGACAAAGGCCAAAGGGAGAGGAGAGAGAGAACGTGTGGGAGGTAGAAAGTGCGCGTGAGCTCATGCACTGCACACGAGTATGGAGGATCGAAATTTCCAGCCCGGGTCCCTTAGCCGGGATTATACGCGTCGGTGTGTACTGCAGCGGGGAGAGCTTTTATGCATGTGTGTTTTGAGCACACGCGACGAGCGTGAAGAGAGTACGACGGGGAGGCTTCGACGGCCAAAGACATTTCTTTCTTCCCACCGCAAGAGACGTGAGAATTTACAGGAAATATCGCCAGAAATATGAACAGCAGCGCGCGGGCGCGTAATTGCCTCGGCACGCGCCTCGCGCACGATTTACTGGGCGACAGCGGCGAGAAAATAGCCTCGCCACTCGCCGCGCAACAGTAGTAACAGTCTCTCGCGCGCTCGCCGAGATAACCGCGAAATAAATAGCTTTGCGAACGCGCGCACCGTAAGTAGTAACGGTACACACGAGTGAGACATCGTTCTCATACATGACTCTACACGACTCGCCATCCGGCCTTGTCGTATAATTGAGTCCCTCCCTCCCACTCTGGCCGCTGATGAAAACTTGTGGAATGAAAGTTCGGAAAAAGACGTGTAATTCAGAGGGGTACACCAGCTCGGCATTAGCCGGCATTGAAGCGCGCGAGCGACACGGTGCGAGACAAAGAAAAATCAAAGCAACCCCGATACATATTTCATGACTGGTTGACGCGACACGTCGCGAACTGGAGCGCCGGCGAAGAGGCGAGAGAATTCTTTCTCGATGTTCTCCCAAGGGTACGAGGAGGAACAGAATGCCGGCGAAAATTAGGGGAAAAATTTGAGAAAGTGCAGAGCAAGGGGCGAGAAGAAGCGCAGAGGCGCACACTGGCGCGAGCAATGCTCTCGGGCTTGGACAAGAAAAGCGGGGCCGAGAGAGAGAGCAAGTTTCCCTCTCTTTGAATCTCAAGAAATTTCCGCCTTTGTGTCGCCCTTGCCAAAGTGCTGCCGGCTCGGGGCGACAGGAGCATGTTCGTTCCCTCTGCTTCTCGTGGCTCGCCTCCGAAAGAGACTGCGCGGCACGCTGCAGCAGTGGAGGAAAAAATCCGCCAACTCTCCGGCAGGGAACAGACGGCGGGAATTCGCTCGCGTCTAGCGGGATTCCCGCAGGTTCTTTGCGCGAAAGGAATGAGGGGGAGGAGAAAGGACATCGCTCCGATTAATCGCGGGAGCGCGCGACACGTTATACCGACGGCGCTTCGATCGCTTTAGAGTGAGAGCCTCCTACCGGTTTTCCCCTTTCGCGCTCGGCTGCGCTCGGCCGTGGATTTAAAGGGAGTGAATCGGAAGAGAGCGCAGCAAACGGATAAACGCTGGATCTCCCTATTCCGCGGATCTCAATTCTTTCTGAATACCGAAAAGCTTGCTGCTTATTGCACGCTGATTAAGCTTGCTAATGGTACACCAGATATTTGTACAGAAAATTATACAGTACACTGAGCTCAAAATATTGTTACTATCACTTATTATAATAGTTGCATTTACGATAATTATACACGAAGAAAAATGGTGTAACAAAAATTACTATATTTATAGTAATCGTGGGACAGACTTAAATTATTATAAAATTTACTACAATTTATAATAAAAGTTCCTATGTTTTGAGTAATTTTTGCTATGTACATAGCAATTTTTGCTATAAATTGTAGTAAATTTTATGATAATTCGAGTCTGTCCCAAAGTTCCTATCGAACATAGTAATTTTTCTTACATTTATAGTAAATTTTCCTAAACATTTCTCTCAGTGTAGTTGAAACTACTATAAAATCAAGGAGCGCGGGTGCGCTCCGAAGGCAAGTATACAAGAAGCCTAAAGGAGCGACCCGTGCTACATATACATTGAAATGGGTGTACGAAAAATTCAATGCGCTTTTGCGTATATTGCGTTAGTTTTAGTATATTTTACTAAAAAACATAGAAACTATAACAATATGTAGACAACTAAACGATATAGTAGTAGCGTCTACGCACATTTTTTTCAGTGTAATACTTGAAACATAATGAGATTATGCGAGACTCGTTATAAATTCATCAATTTTCTCTTCGACACTCGTAAATGTTGCATCACTCTTTTACTCACGTTACACCGATGAAGCATCTATACCGATTCTACGACGGCTCATAATCCTCGCGTAAAATCTTCCAATGTCAACGCTTTTAATCCGTGCGCCGTTCATTAAGCTGCAACATTCCCCCGTTCAATATTTCGAATTAGCGCTCTAAACCTATATGTAATAAAACATGTCCAAAGCTCCTATTTATAGTAGCAAATCGGTTAATCAAAGTCCCTAAACAAATATGAAGAAGAAGAAGAAGCGCCCATTCCCTCGATAAACGTCTCTGAGTCAGCTAAAACACAACGTTCAAAACATACCGAGTATTACTTGCGGCGGGTTATATATACCTCGCAGAAAGTTCCTCCGCGCGAAACGAGCTCTTTAACCGCGAGCGCACTCTACGTGTTTAATTCTCTCGGCACGGAAAAGGCAGGAGCAGCGTGACGCCTTATTTCTCTTATCGCTTTACTTCGTTATTAAAAATAACTCTACCGGCAAGCGAGAGGGGCAGGGAGGGGAGAGCAGAAGAGACTCGGCGTCGCGTGTCGGTTTTTCCGAGATAGGGAGGGAGTCTTTGCCGACTATAACTCCCTTTTTTCCATCTAAAGGACGCACAATGTAGCCGCGTTCGTTCGCGAAGGATAGAAAGAGAGAAACCGGAAGAAAGGTGAGACGGAGAACGCGGGGGGGGGGGGGGAGAAAGGTGTACGCGTCACACCGGCCGCGTCACTCAACTCGCGGGGGCCATGGGAGCGCGCGTGAGGAGTGGAGAGGAGGCCGCCGTCGTCGCCACCACCAGCACCGTCGCCGCCGCCGCCGCTGCTGCCGCCGTGGCTGCGCCGCCTCAGTCAGTTCTCGACTGCCTTTCCACGCGCTACGAGCTCCTTGGCCCTCGCTCGCTCGCCTGCTCACGATACACAGACCGGCTCAGCGGGACCAGCTGATACGCAGTTTCTGCGCGATTTCAGCCGTCTATAGCCTCCGAGGCAGAGGCCAGTGTATAGGCTCGGGACATTGTTGATAGCTGGAAGCGGCAGACCAGACAGGGAGAGGGAAAGACTGTCCATACATTTTGTAGCCGAGTGTTTTTCCGTGCCGGCAAGATAGTAGATGAATGTAAAGTGTGCCCCCCGCGAGTGATAGCCGTGTTCAGTCGAATCGACAGCGAGGGCGATGGCAGCAGTACGAGCGCGCCCTGAATAATGTAGATGATATACGTATGCACACGCCTCTGGTAGTCGTCGTCGGCTATACCGCGAGACCATGAAATAGAAGAAGAGGCGGACACCCGAGGAAAATCAAGGAATCACATCTCGACATAACGCACATACCCAGGCTCAGACGCGAGGTGAGCTGCCAGGAGGGAAAAAACACATCATGATCGCCGGCGCTGCTGCTCGCTTTCACCGTGGCGGTGCGTAGAAAGTCGGCGCAACAGAGCCACGGAGCTGGGGGAGAAATGAACTGACAGCAAGTACAGGGCTTACATATCCTGCGTGCGCGTGTGTCGAGGGTAGAGGGATTGATGGAGCGTCGCTGCCGGCTCGCGTCGACGTAGCAGCGCCAGAGAGGCCGTTCTCTCTCTCTCTCTCTCTCCCTCTCGCTCGCCGGGTAGTCAGGAAGAAGGTGCAGTTGGACGTCTGTCGCCGTGCTCGCGTGATACCTGGAGGTCGAGAGCAACTCGGCCGCCGGGAACGCGATGGTCGTGCTGGAGCTGGAGACGGTATACGCGCAGGTCGCGCCGCACACGAAGCTGCTGAACAAGCGCTTCGTTGGGGCCCACAACTGGCTTGGGCCCCTCAAGGAGGCGCTCGTCGCCAGGCTAGCCGCTGACAAGGTACTACTCCGCTATTCCTACTCGCTACAAATATATTAAGGCCTCTGCTATCCTTTCCTCGCGTTCTCAACATTGTAATGCGATCGTTTTATGCGCTATCAGCTCGCCTGATGAAAGCCAACGCGCTGTAATCGTAAAGCACCCCCCCCCCCCCCCCCGATATATATATATATATATATAGTCGGTTGGCGTAAAAATTTGTTTGTTGCCTCCGTGCTCCGCGGCACTACTTGAGTTATGCCTTTGGAATCGATTTGGGAGGCGGATAAACTCTCCTTTCCCAAGAATTTTGTCGAATGCCGAGGGAAACGTTCAATTTCCCATTCATCATCTTGGATCGTCGATTAATTTCATTCTAAACCCTTCAATTTCTCGGTCGCTTTCTGTGCTCCATGAGAATTTTCACGGTAACGGTACCTCGGAAACCAGTCTGCGCAATAATTAATATCGTTAAAGTCCAGTTGCGTCCATCAAATAAGGCAGCACAGTTAAAAAGCGTTATAAAGCGCAACACTCGTTCATAAAATGACGAGCGCGTGCCGGCATATTATTATGCACACACACACACACACACACACACACACACACACACACACACACACACACACACACACACACACACACACACACACACACACACACACACACACACACACACACACACACACACACACACACACACACACACACACACACACACACACACACACACACACACACACACACACACACACACACACACACACACACACACACACACACACACACACACACACACACACACACACACACACACACACACACACACACACACACACACACACACACACACACACACACACGCACACACACACGCACGCACGCACGCACGCACGCAATACTTTTTTAGCATAATTAACGGCCCTCCCCTCCACAGAAATGCAAAGTAGGTAAAGAAAATCTAGTCTATAAATTGCGCACGCCGACTCATTACGATCCCATCAGTTGCAAGACAACCTGGACTTGAAATAACGCAGCCGTCGAACTTTTGAAAAGCTTGATTTTACGCTGCCCGCGCGTCGTGCGCAGCATTTATCCACAGGCGTGAGCAGGCTGCCCCGTTATCCGCGCGCGAGGGGGGAAAAGAAGCGAGGCAAGTCCGAGGTCGCGCTTCGCAAAAAGAAAAGCCAGAGAGAGGCCGGCCACGGTGATGTACGCTGCATGGGTTCCCCCTTTCTTGCCTCGCATGTACGCACATGCACAGCGTTAGCCTATTTCGACGGACAGCGCGCGGACGCAGCGCTCTGTAGATTCGTAAGCGAGATAGGACGAGAGGGACGGGCTTTCATCCGATGCTTTACTTACTTACAACCGAGCCTGCCACGGCTGCTGCTCTCTTATTTTTTCCTCCCGTCAAAGCTCCCGGCGCATACACTTTGATTTGAGTGGAAACCCAGCGCGCCCGCTAGCTTTTGGATAAAGAAATCGCTCGTGATATTTATAGAGTGCTCGAGAGAGAGAGAGAGAGAGAGAGAGAGAGAGCACAAAGAAAACACACGCGCATATATCGGTGAAGACGAAAAACGTCCTTTTGTTATTCTAATGCGGCAGATTACGCCTCGTCTCTCAATGCAGCGAGAACAAAGTCGCGCAGTCTGGCTTTCCTCGCGTTTTCTCGACAGTTGCCGAGATTTCCGCTTGTCGCGACTTGAATGCGATGTAATCGCGCAGTGAAAACAGGTGAGATGTTTTGCTGCGCGCGCGCGTGCGTGACCAAGTGGCAACAGTGTGGCCGTTCGCCAGCGCTGGAGAGGCGAAAAAATTGCCATGATCGTGGCGCGACTAGCGGGCTCTTCGAATCGATTATCCGACAATGAAACACAGTTATTTGCGGTTAAGATTCTGTTTATCATGTAAAAACCCGGCGCGTATCCTCGTCATTTCTCTACCCCTCCTGCTGCTAGCTCGCTGTCTCGTTCAATTCTGAATATTGCAGCGTTACACTTTAATACGACCGATATTTTACGATGCCCTCTCTCCGTGTGCAAGGGAAAATTTATGCTGGCTCAGCGTGAAAATCTGAGAGGGAAACAGCAAAAAATCTGAATTAGAATGAGTCAATCTGCTTGATTCGGTTGACGGAGAAAATCAATATACGTACCCGCGCGGTGCGTGCATGTATGTATGCTTATAAGCTCACGCGCGGATAAAAAGGTGTGTGTGGGTGCTTCCACGCAAAGGAGAACGTCGATTCATAATCGCCCGGAGTAAAAACTTCCATTTAAAAAGAATTAACCTTCCCGCGGTTAAAATAGCAATAAGCGGGTATTCTCTGCAGTGTACGAGTAAAATGTGTATCGGGCGCGGACAAAGAGTGAGCAGAAGAGAGAGAGAGAGAGAGAGGGAGAGAGAGAGAGAGAGAGAAGGAAAGGTGTACATATAGGTATATATAGCGAGAACTGCAGGAGCGTATGTGCGGCTCTCGGGGCGTCGTTACGTGTTATGTAGGGCTAAGTAGCAACCCACTTAAAATCGATCACTCAGCGCGCTCGCACCCCCGACATTTACACACGTTATGCCTTCTATAGACATTGTTGTAGGTGAGCGCAAACTATAGACCGCATACCTCGCACGCGCGCGCGCTCGCACGAAGGAGAGCGAGAAACGGAGTTTTTCTGTCTGTGTGTATATATAGGCATACCGGCACCGACGTTGAAAAGTTTTCGCGCCGCTATCACCGAAATAGCGTGTGTGTAAGCCTTCACTTGGCCGACAGTCCTCGTTGCGGTCTCTCGAGTTTGCTCGAATCCTATCGTTTGTAACGCTAGACCCTGCCCGCGCGTGTGTACATAAGCATTTTTTTCCTCCTCGCGCGCACGCGGCTTCAAGGTATTGAGATATCGCGACGACAGCCGCCTGTGTGTGACTCAATATTTATGAGTGTCGCGTTACTGTCAATGCCTGCGCGAGAGAGGGCCCTTGCCGCCTTCTCTTTCTCTCTCGCTTTTACTAACGCGACGTTAATGGCTTCGGCGAATTTGATTAATCTGTGACAGACGGAAATAGTTGACGCCGCCGCCGAGGCCGGTTTATTTTGTCTGTGCAGCTTTTCGAATGATAAGAGTCCTCGCGAGCGTAATGAAGTATTAATACCCGCACGTGTACATCGAGAGCTCGAGGGATCGTGTTTCTCAAATCTCCGCTTTCTTCTTCTAAATCTCCCTCATTTCCGCATAATCTCACCGGATATTCAAGCTTCATTTACCTCGAGCGCGAATTACGAGGAGAACAGCGAGTATATTTTTTATTATAAAATAACAGCAGAGCGCAGCAATTCCGAAGGCTAAACAGTCCTCCTAATAACTTAACCGCGGAAGTGCGACGTACTACGTACTAACTTTTAACATAATCGAATCCTCTGTTAATTAACACAAATTTCACGCACACACACGCACACGCACGCACGCACGCACGCACGCACGCACGCACGCACACAGAGTTGTCTGCCGCTGATTTTGTCGCTCCCTCGCAGTCCTTCGGTGCTGAAAATTTAATTATCGCACAGCTTGTGCACGCAAAGAGCCGCGGCGATTTTCTCTACGCGACGCACTCGACACTCGGGGGTGGCTGCCGGTGCGCCGGCGTGTTCTCGCTCTCGACCTAGCCTTGCGCAACACATGCATACGCGCGAGTAGCGCGCGCCGGTTTTATTCCGACAGAGCGGAGCGTGTGTGCACGCTCGTTAAAGCCTCGCGCCGACGCCGCTGCTGCATTTACACTCTCTCCATCCCCTTTTTTCGCCAGCACTCCCCCGACCCACAATGGTGTTGTTATCTCGTCAGCAGCCGGCCAAGCATTTTCCATTGAGAGGAGTTTTAGTTTTGGTTGCTTAGGGAGGGAGAGAGCAGAGAAAGAGGGGGAGGAGAGCATCCTTGGGAGATAATTACAAGTTTATTGGGGCGAATTATTGTGGAGGTCAGAAATGAATTAATGAACATTCGTTATTATCTGCAAGTGATTTAATAGGTTATGCTCTGGGAAACTGCTTTTTTTCTACGTTCCTTCATCTTGAGTGCTTTTCAAGTATTATGCAATTTTTAAAGATAAAAGAACCTACGTGTATATGTGATGTTACCTACTACAAAGCTTTTGTTTAATATTTTGCAAGGATTCTTTTACTGTACCACTTTTTAGTAATTCATTATTACGAAATACGCTTTGCACGGAATTTTAATATTTGCAGTTTCTAGCGAACCCGCAAAGTAGGATATCTTTTGAGGTTAACTGTTCGATGCTGGCAACAGATACATTAGTAAACTTAGTTCTAGTTCGGACCACGAGGAAGAATAACATCTGCTGGGGATGCCTGCCAATTTTCATTGAATGATTGATTTTCGAAATATCGTACTTGTCGGTGGAAAAACTGCCCCTCTCAGACTCCAAATGCGTATTTTCAAATTACCGTGCAATACCTCGAATAATGGGCTCTGGCTTTCTCCGGTTAAAGTCAGCGAAAAAAAAAAATGTTTGAAGGATAAGGGCATTCTATTTTTAACTCGCATAAAGTTCGAAAATTTATGTCGACCCTTTCTTAAACGTTACACAGAAAAGTCGCGCAGGTAGGCAGCGTCGGCAGACTCGCGTTGATGCGAGCAGCTTTAAATTGAACTTTATTTCGACTTTTAAGTGACTGGCGAGAATGCGCGTGTATGCACTTCTGTGAACATTGTCAATAAATGTTTACCCCTTCAAACCGAAAGAAAAGCTGTTAAAGTATTATTACTCGACTTTTGGAAATATCAGTCGCGTTATTTGAATAAAGGCGACATTGACCAAATGGCTCAACTGGGAAGAGATTGATTGATTGATTGATTGATTATTTAATTAAGGGCCAGGATCTAATATAGTCAAGAGATTTTACAATGACGCGCGTGTGTGTGTGTGTGTGTGTGTATAAAAGTAATACCGCAAAAATGTCCTCGGCAGCAGAGGAGGAGAGACTTGCGCAAGCGCCCGCTCGGTCACGAAACTTGTCATCTCGGCAAAAATAAAATCTACCTGTTGATGTATATATAGCGTCGTCTTCGAGATGAATGACACACGACGTCGTTAATACTATAATAGACTTGCTCTTGTTTACGTAATATTTCATATATCCACGAACCTACTAATTATTCAGCAAGCTCACAGCAATGTTGACACACTAATTTTGCAGGAACACAGAGCACAGTCGATCCGAAGAAAGTGAGTTATCAATTGATTTTCGGTAGCCCCCCCCCCATTACAACGTGCAACATTGACAAAGGCGCGCAAAGCTCTCAGCTGTTGCTGAGAATGAATCATCGGAAAAACTATAAATTACTCTCGGCTGCTCATCGCGAACTCTTTGCGCCAAGTCCCACAGCGTAAGCATAGATACACTGAGAGAAATGTCATAGGAAAATTTGTTAAATATATAACAAAAATTGCTGTATTATATAGGAATGGAAGGATATACTCGACATCTAATAATTTTTACTGTATATATAGCAATTTATGGTAATAAGCTCAAAAAAAAAAGTCTTGGCTGTATTTGAACCCTCGACCCTCGGCACGCCAGTCGAGCGCGCTGACCACTTACCCACGGAGACTCTTGAGTGTAAAATTTTGGAACTTATACATTAGTCGTCTTCCCTATAACCTCACCGCGATCAGGTGGCGCTGGAGTCTGATAGCACTTTTTACTATATAAGTTAGTAAAACTTGGTATGTATATAATAAATATTATTAAAAAAGATTAAAAATTTTACTATATCTAAATTTTTACAATATAATATAATAATTTTCGCTCAAGTGTATTGGAAAATTTATTTTATAATATAATAATTATTTCTTTATATATAATAAAATACGTCACAAGTCGAGTATATCCTTCCGTTCCTATATAAAATAGCAATTTTTGTTATATATTTAACAAATTTTCCTATGAAATTTCTCTCAGTGTACGCGTAACAGTAAGACGAACAAAGCCCCACACCTTGAATCCGATTCCGAAGCCGCGCGTGGGCAGTGCCAGCTACACATATGCACACTCGATTGGGAATCTCTGTCGAATCTCGTTAGCGGCTCTGCAACGATTAATTAATGCGCTAATAAGTGCGAGATCGAGGGAGGCGCACGTGGATGAGTAGGAGTCGCTTGCGCAAGCGAGTCTCGCATTGCACAATTGATGGCCAAAAGAACCTGCGCCATACGCAAATAGCCGAGTTGCGAAGACTATCCCTGAGCAGCGCTTCTAGTAATTGGCAGAAATTGACGCTCGGCCACGTGTGCGTCTCTGTGATTTAAAAAGGCTTTGTCTCAGCGCCTGCCTGCGAGCTGCCGATCGCGCACGCGGGTGTACCGTTGCACCGGCGAGTTTCTCGACTGTAAAGTGGCCGCGGCCGAGCCGGATCTCCCCCCACTCCGGCCCGCTCGCCGAGCGAGTTTCTTCTCGGCTCGTCTCTCAATTCTTATAGATGCTGCGCCGCGGCGCGAGACTCAAACGCCGAGATGGATCTCCCCTACGTTCGCACACGCGTGTGTATGCGTCTGGGGTTCCGAAGGCCGATCGATTATTGCGTCGGATCGATAATTCCCAAGATCGCCGGGAATAGATAAGGATACAAGGGAGGAGGAGGGGCCGTCGTCGTCTTTTTCCTCCCTTTTCAAGCGCAAACTTAACTGCGGGCTTCTTCGTCACTTCGAGACGATACCGTGTTTAATACCACGCGTGTTTCTGCGTGTATACGTTTTCCCCTCGGTCCCTCGGTCGCCGCGGTCTACATGGAAAAAAAGTTTCCAGTGAAAATTACTCCTTCAATGACTAAAATTTAGTAAATGTATTGGATTTTAGAATCCACTTTACCAAATTTTAGTATTTCGGAAACATAAGGGGAAATTTACAATTAAAAATTTTTTTTTCGCCATCTATACTACCGACGTTATATTTTACAACACCTAGAGACAAAAAAACTACGGAGCGCATCACTTCGATTTCACCATCGGTCACCCCGAACACCTAGACCACGCATTCGATGCATTTCGATATCAAGACGTAAAAAACTACGGAGCGCACCACCTAGACTCTGTTACGTGTGCATAGTATGCACAACGTGACGAGGCGAATCGGGTTGCATATAGCAGCAACATGAGGACGACTCGAGGAAAGACGTGTACCGGCATCGGTAGCTCAGTGGTCAGAGCACTCGTCGCGAAAACGAAAGATCCGGGGTTCGATTCCCCGCCGAGTCACGCCATGCCGTTTTTTTAACGAGTCCTCCTCCATTTATTTATTGTATGCGATTATTAAATCGTAACAACTCCATCATCGGCTACCCCAATGACCTAGACCACGCATTTGATGCGTTCCAACACCTAGAGGTAAAAAACTATGGAGTGCACCACCTCGACTTCACCATCGGTCACCCCGAACACCTAGACCACACATTCGATGCGTTCCAACATCTAGAGGCAAAAAACTACGGAGTGCACCACCTCGACTTCACCATCGGTCACCCCGAACACCTAGACCACGCATTCGATGCATTTCGATATCTAGACGTAAAAAACTACGAAGCACACCACCTAGATTTCATCGGCTATCCCAATGACCTAGACCACGCATTCGATGCGTTCCAATACTTAGAGGCAAAAAACTATGGAGTGCACCACCTTGACTTTACCATCGGTCACTCCGAACACCTAGACCACACATTCGATGCGTTCCAACACCTAAAGGCAAAAAACTATGGAGTGCACCACCTCGACTTCACCATCGGTCACCCCGAACACCTAGACCACACATTCGATGCGTTCCAACACCTAGAGGCAAAAAACTACGGAGTGCACCACCTCGACTTCACCATCGGTCACCCCGAACACCTAGACCACGCATTCGATGCATTTCGATATCTAGACGTAAAAAACTACGAAGCACACCACCTAGATTTCATCGGCTATCCCAATGACCTAGACCACGCATTCGATGCGTTCCAATACTTAGAGGCAAAAAACCATGGAGCGCACCATCTCGACTTCACCATCGGTTACCCTGAACACCTAGACCACGCATTCGATGCGTTTCGATATCTAGACGGTAAAAAACTACGGAGCGCACCACCTAGACTCCATTATCGGCTACCCCGCTGACCTAGACCACGCATTCGATGCGTTCCAACACCTGGAGGTAAAAAACTATGGAGCGCACCTCCTAAAATCCACCATCGGCCAACCCGTACACCTAAACCACGAATTAGATGCATATTTATAACGAAAAATGACACGTACCTTATCCGGAAAATATTACGACGTTATATCGGCCCGGATATGGCTTAATGTAAATGAGTTTATCGTACGGCAGAAACGCAAGTACCTTACAATAAAAGCGTTACATGCCGTGCGAGGGCCTTGCACGGCATACGCTATTCGGCCCGTGTGATACCTACGGCACGCCGTATTTCATTTCTACTCGGAAAATAAATAATTTTTTGTATCCGAAAAGAAAACGCAGAGAGCTGGGATCGAATCCGAGCTCCGCCGCACGAGAAGCCGCAGTCTTACCGCTACGCCAAGTCGTCTACACATGCTACAGCTTTTGTAGTTCCACAATAGGAAAAATTCGACACCTTAATAAGTTAATTAACTATTTGTTTCGCGAAGGATGTAGTACACAAGTTTCTAAATTAAGAAATATTTGTAAAAATATGCAGGTTATATATTATAATTCATTTTATAGAAGAGAAGGTGATAAGTAAATCTCGTTTGAGGTTATGTCGACTTGCTGATGTTGTCGTTAGCAGAAGGTCTCGTAATATATAAGTAATACAACAAATTTTATAACCATATTTATTTATTTTTAAAAAGGTGTATACCATTAATTACTAAAAATAGATAAAATATTTTGACAATTTGAGTATGTCCCCAAAGTAGTAGAAAAAATAGTAATTTTTAATGGAAACTTTTTTCCGTGTACGATCAATTTCTCATTTGCTCATTTCATTTCATTTCCTCGTGCACGCGACTTCGTATGTATTTCGACCACCCGCTGTAAACATTTTTTCATTGTAATTAGTGACAGTTGAGAAGCTCCGAAAGTTAATTGCTCGATGAAGAAGGGCTCGCGATATTCCACAACGTAAATCTCCTTTGAAAGTTGTCATTCCGCGCGAGCCGCTCGGAAATATATGGCTCGTAAGAGCCGCGGCGGTATGTGCTTCTTGCTACAATGCCCACCGCGCAGCTCCTTTCCGTGCCAGCTTCTCATGCTTTAGACTCTTTCGGTAGGTACAATATTACGGTGCTTCTGAAATTCATGTAATCCGGGAAATATTTTTCCAATTACGAGTCAACGACCCATCGATCCTGTTTCCCGTATATATAAACGGAAAAAAGTTTCCATTAAAAATGACTATTTTTTTCTATTAGTTTGGGGACATATACTCAAATTGTCAAAATATTTAATATATTTTTAGCAATTAATGGTATACACCTTTTTAAAAATAAATAAATATGATTATAAAATTTGCTACATTACTTCTATAAAATTTAGTACTTACTTTACTAAATTTTCAAAACACTAATATTTGATAAAAGATGTAGCAATTTTTACGAGTAAGTTTACTAAAATTTGATAGAATTGTAGCAATTTCAACGAGTCACTTTACCAAAAATTACGGGCCTTCTGCTAACGACAACATCAGCAAGTCGACATAACCTCAAAAGAGATTTGCTTATCACCTTCTCTTCTATAAAATTAATTATAATATGTAATCTGCGCATTTTTTTCAAATTCGTGTATCTCGTTTTTACATCCTTCGCGAAACAAATAGTTAATTAACTTATTAAGATGTCGAATTTGCCCTATTGTGGAACTACACAAGCTGTAGTATATGTAGACGAGTCGAAACGTCTTTCGTGTAATTGCACGTTGGCGTAGCGGTAAGGGTGCGATCCCATGGCGTTCCGAAAAATTAGACGGAACCATTTAAGCCCGTGAGTGCGAGAGAGAGGTTCTTCCGTGAATGTCTCTCTCGCTCTCACGGGCTTAAATGGTTCCGTCTAATTTTTCGGAACGCCATGGGATTGCACCCTAAGACTGCGGCTTCTCGCGCGGCGGGCTCGGGTTCGATCCCAGCTCTCTGCGTTTTTTTTTCAGATACCAAAAATTATTTATTTCTCCTACATACTTAATGTAACATTCAAAATTTAAAATATATAACGTCGGTAATATTCCCCTTGTTAAGACCAGCGTCAGCGCCCCTCGCGACCAAAATTCGAACTGCTTATTAAAGGATAAACACAGCTGATTAGCATGAGCGGTATATGAATCAAAGATTATTTAATTAATAAATAAAATAAGTAGTCATCCGATGAACGTCTTAAAATCATTTATTGATTTGTCTGATATTATCAGATATATTGGCAATGGAACAAGGCCTTATGTGGAAGGCGAAAGAGTTTATAAGGCTAATCGTATAATATTTTGTGGGTTAGTCAAAGAAAGTAATGATTGTTCAGCAGAGATAATAGCACTGTGCCTAAAAACGTTGGGTTTACAAGAACATTTTACTTTGAGGAATTTGGAATCTGTTTTCTTCAAGTGGCAAAAATGCTTCAATTCTACAGCTTCATACATTTTTGAAGCTGTCTGTTTTAGCTTATCCCACTGTTGTTTTAAATCCGTGCAAGATGCATCTTGAATAATACATGATGGAGTTCTTAAAAGAATTAACACATTTTATAAGTAAATGGTTTATATATTTACTCATCATTAAGAAAATAAACAAAACAATAATTTTGAACTGACTTGTGAAGGTGAATTAAAACTGCAACAGAGTGTTTGCATTTGCTCAAAATACCAGTTTTATAAGAGCACACACAATGAATGATATTTTCATCAGCACATACATTTGAAAAGATCTTTACTCTTATTTCATGAGGAGATTCTTGTAAACCCGACGTTTTTAGGCACAGTGCTATTATCTCTGCTGAGCAATCATTACTTTCTTTGGCTAACCCACAAAATATTATATGATTAGCCTTATAAACTCTTTCGCCTTCCACATAAGGCCTTGTTCCATTGCCAATATATCTGATAATATCAGACAAATCAATAAATGATTTTAAGACGTTCATAGGATCACTACTTATTTTATTTTTTAATTAAATAATCTTTGGTTCGTATACCGCTCATGCTAATCAGCTGTGTTTATCCTTTAATAAGTAGTTCGAATTTTGGCCGCGAGGGGCGCACAGTGTTCTATTTTGAAAAAAAATGGACAAAATGAAATATCTCGCGAACGGATATCGATAGCCGGATGAATCCAACTGCATTTTAAAGTTGAAGTAATGTACAATAAAGGAAAAATAGTCCAGTACTGATCATTTGACCCTGTGACCTTAGAAATGAAAAATGAAAGTCGAATAAATAACGAATTTTCGGCTTTTTCATTGTAGACTTTGTGTCTATCAATTTTTTCGATCAAAAAAATATGTACTCCTGTAGTGTTTGATGCAAGGAATCCGAATTTGATGTCAGAATTGTCCTATCGCACACCAATTTGTTTTTAAAGCTGAAAACTCCATAAAAAATACGAAAAATTCACCCTGGAAGAAATGGAATATTATTGAGTAATTTCGACTTCGGATTTAGATTTAGCTTATCATAATACATGGGTACACAAACGCTTGTATTTAATACAATTTTATTAAAGAGCATGAAAATATTGTAAAAAATGCCATTTTTTAATAACCCTTAAATTTTAATAATTCATATATGCACCTACAAATTTGTGTACTTGTATTTATGTACCCATGTATTTTGATTCGCTGAATCCGAATTTGAAGTCGAAATTACTCAATAATGCTCCATTTTTTCAGGGTGAATTTTTCGTATTTTTTATGGAGTTTTCAGATTTAAAAACAAATTGGTGTGCGATAGGACAATTCTGACATCAAATTCGGATTCCTTGCATTAAACACTACAGGAGTACATACTTCTTTGATCGAAAAAATTGATAGCCAGAAAGTCTACAATGAAAAAGCTGAAAATACGTTACTTATTCGACTTTCATTTTTCATTTTCAAGGTCACAGGTTCAAATGATCAGTACTGGACTATTTTTCCTTTATTATACATTACTTCAACTTTAAAATGCAGTTGGATTCATCCGGCTATCGATATCCGTTCGCGAGATATTTCATTTTGTCCACTTTTTTTCAAAATAGAACACTGTGGGGCGCTGACGCTGGTCTTAACAAGGCGAATAGAGATGGCAAAAAGAAATTTTTTAATTGTAAATTTCCACTTAGGTTTCGAAATACTAAAATTAATTTGGTAAAGTGAATTCTAAAATTCAATACATTTCGAGTATCTCCCCGTTTTCTTATACTGTATACTAAATTTTAGTCATTGAAGGAGTCATTTTTACTGTAAACCTTTTTTTAGTGTAACTTCATTTTTCATACCTTTAATTTTCCCGAAAATATGGTATTTTTAACTGGAATATCACGTTTTTTTCGGTGAAAAGAATTTACGCGCTTCATTAGCGGCTATAATTTCGCCTCGTTTTGCCAGACAGGAAATAAAAACAACAATTCGATGAAATCTACTGCTATAAGAGGCCGGTATGCAAAAGAAAGAGTATATGCATAGCCCCTCCGACAATAAATTAGCATCGTAAAAAGCAGTGCGGTGACAGATGAATCGCAATTCCGAGGATCGCGGGCTCGTCGTTTGTCATTTTTTGCAATGCTCGCGAGAGAAAAATAGAGCGCGGGCAGACAAATCCGTCTAATCATAAAGTCGCTTGACACGCCGATATGAAATGTCAATTGAGCCTCGGCAACGTCCTAATTGAAGAGACGCGGCCGGGCGGGCCAGTGAGCAGCAGCCGCCGGAGAAAATAACGTTAAGAGAGCCACACGAAGAAAGACAGCGAGAGAGAGGAGGTAAGGGGGTGAGTATGAAAGGAGGGAGTTAAGAATAAGGAGAGAAACTCACTTCTCGCGGAGAAGAGCGTGACGAGTCTATTCGGTTGCATCGGTCTTTCCCTACCTCCTTCCCTCCCCTTCTTTTTTCTCTCCTCGCTATACAGACAAGTGGCAGTCTCTCCCTCCCTCTCTCTCTTTCTCGCTCTCTTTGCCGACGCTGCCGCCGCGCGCGGAGAATAGAAGCGCCCCTGGCCATTGTCTGATACGCCATTGATCACTCCGGAAAACTCGCCCTCTCCTCTCTCTCTCTCTCTCTCTCGCTCTGTCTCTCTCGGCTGCGCTAGCAAGTGCAGCTCGTTCTTCTCTCCTTCGGCTATAGCGCGCTCGCGCGAGTGAGATAGGCGGGCGCCCTGGAACTTTTTAGTTTCCGATTCCGATGGCTTGCTACATAATGCCTACTTGTCTCCTCCGCCGCTCTCTCTCTTTCTCTCTCTCTCTCTCACACACTCGATGCACAGGCAGCCGAAAGACCTTAGCCCGCTATCGCGTTATTGTCGCGAGTTTGCGGCATTTTTCCCTGCCGAGATGCTCTGTTTCTGCTATCCAATCTATACTCTCGATGACGACGTCGTCGTGCAAGATTTTTTTACTTACTGATTCGCACACCGCGTCCAGCTGTATATTTTTAACCCCCGGAGCACTTGGGAAGTCGGGAAGCTTGACGAAAACAAAGAGGCGCGCACGTGCGAGTGTTAAATTTCGCCTCGACGAGAATCGCGAGAGTAGGCGCGCCTTTTTCCCGATGCGGCGAAATTTTTCGTTGGGTGCGCGCACAAAAGACGATCGCCACGTTTGCCACGGCGCATAATCATAATTACGCGAGAGCCAGCCTTTGTGGTGCCATAGCGTCGTTCTTGTTCTCTGCGCACACATTGGCCAATTTTGATATCAAACGAAATCTGTTCCTCTTTCGGCCGCACAAACGTCAGCTGGCTACATTCTTTTCCCGGTTGAGTTCAATGGGTATAGCTACTTTTTCTCGGCCGGCGCTTTTATGAATTTAATAGCGTCGAGTTGAAGTTACAAGAGGGTAAACGATAGCTGACGTCACGCTGAAGATCGGCCGTGGCAAGAAAAAAGAAAAACAGCAGCCGAGATAGTTCCCACTCCCACAATGAGATGTGATCATCGTTGTTCCGCGTTTACGTAACTCGGAAGAATTTTCCTTATTAGAGCGAAATGTCGCGGCTCGGTGGCTCGGAAAAAGGGCGACGCCACCCTGATAGAAATTCATCTATATGAAATGGTCAAGAAGTTAGAAAATAGCTAGTAAAACTGGCTAATTAATCCCTATGATGAAACGATTTTTCGACCATTATTTGCCTATTAGATTGACGCAACAACAAAATATTCGTATTTGATTTACTTACTAATTTTATTTTTGATGAAAGAGCATTAAAGTGCATTTAATGGCTTAACTAAATATAAATAAGCAACGTTAACTAATAAATTGTTTGTTGTACTCATTCTATGAATAATTCAGCAAAACTTTTATTTCTCCATCTGACTCTGTCTCTCTCTCTCTCTCCTTGTCATAACAGCAAGCCTTCTACTAGCCATTTTCAAACTAAAGAAACTGATCAGTTTTAATACCTATAAAATACTCAAGAACAAGCTTGTGTTTGTCTTCAAAAAACTCATTCTATTTTTCAATCTATTAAATGGCTAAATAATAGGAGAAAAAGTGTTTCATCGAGAGCCAGAAACCGAACAAGAGAAATTCCCATTTTATAGCAACTTTCTAATATAAATGGTCAGTTATTAGTTATAAAATATTTTGAATTCCCACCAGGGCACGATAACCGACGTAACGAGCGCTCCTATATAGACACTCGAGTGCGAAAAGGCGAACGCCAGGCGAAGAAAGACGGAGAAACACACCCACGCACACAGTCAGCTCGCTCCGTAATTATCCGGGACGCACGAAAGAATCGAGCGATTCTCCGCGGGGTCTAGCACTGTTACCATTATGCGTGACTGCTGACGGGTCGAAGGAGCTTTCAAAATCGAAACGCGCCCACGGAGCTTTTCGACGCAGGTGAGCCACACTCGGGGAATCTGGCTTTCACTCATCACGAGCTGCAGCTTGCGGGAGATCTCACTTTGATAATGCGCTCGCATCCTTGCTGCCCCATATAAGATTCTCAAGGGCTTCCCTCCAGTTTTTCCTCCATACGCAGATTGAGCTGCTTAGCTCTCCTTTCGCGTCATTCCGTGATCTATTCTTCATTTTGGGGCGTATTGAAATGAAAACACTATCCTGCGAGCGACTTATATCCTCATTATGGGGAAAAAATTGCAGTAGTTAGATGGAGATGCCCGCTCGCGCGCTCGTCACGCGAAAAATAAAACTCTCGGCGTGGATTTATTTAATTGCGAGTGCGTTTCTTGTTACCGTGGCAGCAGCCGCGCGCCCTCGCATTACCGTTGACTAGCAGATGAAAAACAGCGCATGAAAAACTAAACACCTTGGGGACGCAAGTGAGCTCAATTGAATATAAAATAATTCCGGTGCCTCCCTGCGGTAAGTTTTAAACGAGCCGGCGCATCATTGAAAAAGATTCGCCAGTGAAAAGTATCGGCTTTTCCGGGTAAGCCAGAGAGCCTGTAAATTGTAGCACATAAATATAGTTATCGCTTTTTCCAACGGCTCTTTCTCTTAATACAATCATATTACACCCGCGCATGTGCAATGCGCGGCGTAGGCGTCCGTCAAAGGCTTGGATGCTTGTGCACACATAGACACACGAGCTCGGCAGCTTTCTAAAACGGAAAGCTCGCTCCTCAGGCCGCCGCGCTCATAATAAGCGCATCGCCATTACGCTTAGGTAAACGAAATCGCGCTGCTCGCACTCGCTCGAATGCGCGCACTGAAAGAAAAAGAGCAGGCAAGCGAGCGAGGCTCCTGTGTCGCTCCAGAAAAATGCAGGTTGACCAAGTGCTGACGCGTCGGCGCGCTTATGTGCGGCCGCAGCAGCTGTCGTGTGGAAAACTGACACGGCTTGCCGAATCGCGACGGACGCTTGCGGACAAAATGCGAAAGAGCGGAGGAGGAAAAAGAAGGCTCGCGTGCGTCGCTGCCGAGAAATAATAATGCAATATTTCCCTCTAGCGCTTGTGCGCGTTTCACAAGCGTGAGCTCGGCTCGTCGCGCGTGGAAAAAAATGTTCCTCGAAAGCCTAATCGCTCTTATCTTATCGCGCGGAGCGCGCTGCGCAGTTTCCGCTGGCGGTTCGCGGCCGGAAACCGTCTCTTCCGTTCTCTGCTCTCTCTCTCAGAGAGAGAGAGCTGTTGCTTGTTGTAGCCCTATGGTTTAGAAATTTTAGATGTACATAGTTTAAGACTTGGTCGCGAGGCCCAAATAAATTTTTGTGATATTCTTGCATTTCTTATATTATTTCTACTGTGATATCATCGTATTTATGACTTTGTGATATACTAAGATTACTTTCTTTTCTCTTTTTTCATTATTTTTTCGACTCTGTGATAAATTAAGACCAAAACGGATTGTAAATATTTTATAAAGCGATATTTACACTACACACACGCACGCACGCACGCACGCACGCACTCACGCACTCACGCACACGCGCACAAAGTTTTAAGCGTTTGATCCTTGGGTATGTTACACCCTTCGATTTTAACTAATCTTTCAATTATCGACTTGATTTGTCCTATTACTACACTGAGAGAAAAATATTGTTACTGTTATATAAAGTACAACATATTTATCTATTTGAAATACAACTATTTGACATGTTTAAGGATAAAATGTGATATTGTAATAGTTACAATATCTATATTAACTAATAGACATATTCAGATTTGAAAGTAGCTGATGGTAGAAGTTCTTGTAAATTGTAGTTTTTGAATCTAATAGCCAATTTTTTACCAGGATGATGTTGTTTTATAACAAAAAGGTTTGAAATAAAAACTCCATTTATTTTTTTACTCCAACATTTCGGACATTTTTATTGTTTATGCCCCTCATCAGGATAAACAATAAAAATGTCCGAAATGTTGGAGTAAAAAAATAAATGGAGTTTTTATTTCAAACCTTTTTGTCATAAAACAACATCATCCTGGTAAAAAATTGGCAATTAGATTCAAAAACTACTATAATAAGCATATTGTAACTATTGTAATATCAATGTTCTCAGGTAACATATTGAAATTGTTTATGAGATCATGGTAACTTAACTGTTAATATGGCATTATAACTTTTACAATGCCTATATTTGGTCATATTTAAACATACGCATGTTAACAGTTACAATGCCATGTTAACAGTAAACGAATCCTTTTCTCAGTGTAATGATTTTTAATTACGGTTTTTGTTGTTTTTTGTTTTTGCTAACGCTTTCAAATGTCACTTATTATGTTATCTCATGTGTATTCATTTTTTGCCGCTGAGGTAAATAAGCATCCCCCCCCTCTCTCTCTCTCTCTCTCTCTCTCTCTCTCTCTCTCTCTCTCTCTCTCTCTCTCTCTCTCTCTCTCTCTCTTTTTCTCGTTCTCCGCCGTCTTTCACCAGAGTCGAACAAAATCCGAGCTCTCCCCGGCCTCTTTTCTCTCGTGAGTTTTCAAGGTCTCACGGCAATTGGCTCTCTTGTTAAAATAATCTTTTACAGCGCGAATATATTACCAGCAAAGAGGAGAGAGAGAGAGAGAGAGAGAGAGGCTTTATGCGCTGCATATAGATTCTCGAGGCATTAGCACTGACGTTATTCAAGCACTAAAGATTGATTTTAAAGATTGATTTGACGGTAATTCGTAAGTACAACTGACGTAATTTAGCTCTCTAATTAGATAATGAACGGGTCGTGACAGGAATTTTGTGCAGTTTTTAAGTGCTTTCTCGCCCTCGAATTTATCGCTCGTCGTAAAATGTGCGCGGAGAGTAGACGCTCGCTCACGCGCGACTGTATATAAATAAGGTATATAGAAAAGGCGTTAATTAGCATCCTCCTACGTTAGTTTGCGAAAGTCGAGCATCGAGGAGATTCCGTCCTCCGGCGCTGCGCGGATATCTGGGCGCGACACGAGAGTCGCGCAATGACGAATTCATAAGTTTGCCAGATCTGTCAGTCGCACAAGCATCTCGAGGCGTCTCCCCCGCAGTCAGTCGCACGAGAGCGAACGGAGCGCATTCAGAAGGAATCCCATCTAATCGAGACCGAGCTCTACCTCTCTCTCCAACGGACGTTCGAAGGGAGAGTGTATTTTCTCACGCAGACTCTCGAGCGCATACAGGCCGAACAAGGATAAAAATAGCCCTGGCCCTGACGTCCCTGAGGTGTCGTCGTCGTGCGCCGTATAGTCTGCGCGTCGTATACTTGTCGTTCTCTCGCTCTCCGCGAGGCATTATTATATATGCGAAAATGCTGACAAGAGTCGAGCCTCCCGGCGTCGAGTTCGCCTAGGCGGTGCGCAGTTAAGAGCTGCTAAGTGCAGCGGCGCGTTACGCGCGGCGATAAAACAAACTTGGGCGCGAGCGAGCGCGACGAGTAATGAAAGAGGGGCTGGGGAGGCGAATCCTTTCGAGGCTACGAGAATATGTCCCGACTTTATTTTCCCTTTGAGCTTCCATCGCTGGCCTTTTCATTCGATCTCCAGATTAACTTTTCGTCGCGCCAGACTACGCTAGTGATAGAGGCCCGCTTTTAGTATCATTGACTTGCTCACATTAACGCAAGACTAAAAGTAATTTCCATAGCTATTTTCATGTATAGGATAAGTCATGTTATTCATTTGCTCCGACCATTCGTATACGTCCAATTTTTCCTACGAAAACTGTCGCGGCAAATGCGGTTAGGAGGAAAAATTCAATGATGCGGTCCTTTCTCGGTAGATAAGAAAACCCGGAGGACGGAGGAAATTCAGCACGAGCCTCTAGCCTTCAACAATACGAAATCAAGCTCTAAAATTTGATCCCTGGCGGGTGGGCGCGACCCTCCTCTCTGGAATGAAAAAATATAAGGCCTCGTTCCTCCTTCGATCGCGCACGACACAGATACGAAGCCGCTGTGGCTTCCGCGTATCGCTTCGATCGATATCCCGTGTGTGTGTGCGTGCGTGCGTGTCGAAAAGGCGACGGAGAAGTGACGAGAACCAGCGAGCGAGCCGTAAAGCGAAAAAGGCGAGAGCGAGCTTGCAGGCGGAATGTATGCATACGGAGGGAATACCGTTCGCTCTCTTCCTCTTCACTTTCTCACACGTATACACGCTCTGTAAATATTTTACAACGACAATGGTGCTTGTTTATTTTCTTTCTATCGCTATGTAGCTTCGAATCGAGGGAATTTTCCGCTGAAAACAGAACGACAGCCATCTGCGCGCTCGACTTAGAATTCCACTGGACTCTCGGTAAATTAAGTCCAGCTGTGGCGACTGGCAGTCCCGCGGCCACCCATGCGGAATTACATACTTGAGAGAGCTCCGGCGGCACCATACAAAAGCTCGTTTTCCTGCCATTTTCTTGAGGTCGCGCGGCCCTTTGAGGACCATTAAACTCCTTTAATATACCTATGTGCCGGGCCGCTTTTCTTGGACGGGCGCGTGCTAAAATTCTATATGCCTCTCGATACTCGTTTCGTCGTGTTATGTTAATACGGTCGATAGTTTCCTTCGCAAATCTCCATTTTTTAAAAACACCGACCTTGTTGGCTACGGCAATTTTTTTCATTCAGCTAGATGAAAATTATATGCGATACAATCGACTGCTCGTTTTGCACAACAAAACGAAATAGAATTTAATGAGCGATACACACATCTGTGTTTACAAAATCGTTATTTTGCCAACGTATCCCATTAACGTTGAGAGCGTGAGTGTTTGGAAGCTCATAATCAACTCAATAATCGAACTTGACTTGTATAAATATTTAAAAATGTCCCTCCGAGGTCGAAACTATCGCTTGTAAAATATCATACGTGTCCTCTGATAGAAACACGCATTTGTAGAGTGAATTTCGCGTAGAAGAAATTCCTCTTGCGATATTCCGCGCAAAATGCGTGCACGCACACACTGTCTCGGTTGCGCCTCGATTTAATTGGATTAAAGGCAGGCAGGCAGGCAGGCAGCCCCTCTCGTACACGCAACAGAGTAAATAAAGCATTGCCATAAAAAACACGAATACACGTAAGGCCGCAGGGGGTGGCGACGGCGCCGGCCCTCGCATTATAGCGGCACTAATGAGCAGCGAGGCTGCCTCTCCGATTGTGAAACTCTATAGGACGAAAAAGAGCTACCGCCGCCGCTGTTGCTGCAGGGGGCGACGTCTGCCGCTTAGATTATAAGCCCCGGACTAATGGACTGCGCGCGAGGTGTGTATAAAGGGAACGGGAAGGCGCGACGGAGTAAAGACAAACAGAGGGAGGGAGAGAGAGACGACGGCTCGGTCGTTGTTCGCCGACGATAACGGCCTAATAAAATCCGCCGGCGCGTTGTCTTCTTCTCTGCGCCGTCGCCAACGTCTTGCCGTCGCTGTCTTTGCGTGACGAGTTAGTTTGTCGTGCACATGTGTTCGTTGGCCGCCTACGTGTCTTACGCCGGGGCTTAATAAAACAAATTGGCCGAGCATCGCGCGCGCCAAGTCGGCGACGAAGCCCAACGTCGCTCCTCGTTAGGGGGTCTCCAGCACAAGAGACACACAACGGAAACCCTTGACCTCAAGAGTTTCCTATTCTTCTTTCCTGCCTTTTCTTTCTCTCTTTCTTTCCTCGCTTCCAACTTTTTCCCCCCACTCCTCTTTCACATTTTTGTTTCTTTATCTTTCCTCTCTTTCATAAGTCCTTTCCCAGCCCGGCTATTTTCACCCTAATTAAGTCGTTATTCGCCTCTACTTTCTCAAAATCGCTGCTCGATTTCGCACATGTGACATCCTCCGCGGACGATTGCCGAGCACGTCTCGCGCATCGCTGACGATACGACGAGGAAGAAGGCGCAAGCGCAAAATTTCGAGCGCCCGCGTGCGCTAACAAAGAAATCAACTCCGAATAATAAGGATTCTCGACCTACATCTCGTGCGAGCAGCCAGCGGAGGAGAAGAAAAAAAAAGGGGGGACGAACTGCACAATGTGTGGTAGCCTCGTAGTCATAGAGCCTCTTCCACTTGGCAGCGCCGCGAATTTTCTTCCTCCTCGTCTTGTCCTTTCCCGGCTATGAGTACAGCGGCACCGAGATGCAATAGAGCCTTCTTACTAGCAAGTATGCAGACTCACGTAAAAGAAGTTACGTTTGGAAGAAGTTTGTGAAAAGTTTTGTTTCGCTTAAATTTGGGAAAACGTATGCAGTGAGATAATGCCAATCTTCCCAATTATTGATACAACGTTTTTCAAAAGTTTGGCTAACCTTTCGAAAAATTTTCATGAATAAATGACTTGAGTAACAATGTTTCGTCCGGGCTATAAGTCTCTGTACGGGGCTAGGGGTGGATGGGGGAACAACGCAAAATTTCTTTTAAGGTGGTTCTATGAAAATGTCATTAAATCCGGACATTTACAAAAAAATGTGTATATATATATATATATATATATATATATATATATATATATATATATATATATATATATATATATATATATATATATATATATATATATATATATATATATATATATTATTCTACACTGAGAAAAGGATTTGTTTACTGTTAACATGGCATTGTAACTATTAACATGCGTATGTTTAAATATAACCAAATATAGGCATTGTAATAGTTATAATGCCATGTTAACAGTTAAGTTACCATGTTCTCATAAACAATTTCAATATGTTACTTGAGAACATAGATATTGTAATAGTTACAATATGCTTATTATAGTAGTTTTTGAATCTAATGGCCAATTTTTTACCTGGATGATGTTGTTTTATAAAAAAAAACGTTTGAAATAAAAACATCATTTATTTTTTTACTCCAACGTTTCGGACATTTTTATTGTTTATCCTGATGAGGGACATAAACAATAAAAATGTCCGAAACGTTAGAGTAAATGAAGTTTTTATCTCAAACCTTTTTGTTATATAACAAGATCATCCTGGTAGAAAATTGGCTATTAGATTTAAAAACTACAATTTACAAGAACTTCTACCATCAGCTACTTTCAAATCTGAATATGTTATTAGTTAATATAGATATTGTAACTATTACAATATCACATTTTATCCTTAAACATGTCAAATAGTTGTATTTCAAATAGATAAATATGTTAACAGTAACAATATTCTTCTCTCAGTGTATAGATGTTGAGAAATTTTTTAATATTTTTTTCAATACAGGTTGCCACGCTCATTTTTGAGTAAAAAATTCTTGAAAATGTATACTTTCACATGTAAATATAGTAGAACCATGTACTTTGCGTATAAACTTCTAAAATTAATACTGAAATCGAATGCGGAGGAAGTTCAGTAAAGAGATGGTTAAAGTTCAAGCTTTAAGCTTTGTAATGATATCATAAAAAATCGATAGAGCCACGATAATTTTCGAGATAATTAATTAATAATATGAAAGTCAGTGTAAAAGTATACTGAGATAGGTCAGGTTGACGTAATATAGTACGTCAATATATTACGTCATATTTTCCGTTTTGAACACGTCTATGACTAACCACGTAAATAATCTGCATGTACATCAAACAATTCATTGTATAAAATTAAATTGTTTTTTTATGTAATACACTATTTAATTGTCTTATACACGTTAAAACTTAATTTAATGAATATTAATAGCTCAGGTCTAACGAGACACTTTTAGTTTGTATTTGTGGATACTCAATTGACTTGAGAGTTTTCATAAAACCACCTTAAATTAAAAATTTCTTTGGAAAAATTTTTTTAACAAAATTTTAATTTTTGGCCATTCCATAAAATGGAAGAAGTTGATAGAAAAAAGCGTTACACTTCTGCCTAATTTCAACCATGCACTCATCTCTACCAGGATTATCGTATAGTTTTCACGCTAAAAACTAATTTGTGTAGGAACTGCATAGCCATAACATCCTTAACACGCGCACTTTACTTTATGTAATTCGCGCGTAGCTCGATACACAAATTACGCTCCTCTAGAGGCAATTATTTTATTAACCTTAAAACTAAAATTAAACACACTGAGAGAAGAATATTGTTACTGTTAACATATTTATCTATTTGAAATACAACTATTTGACATGTTTAAGGATAAAATGTGATATTGTAATAGTTACAATATCTATATTAACTAATAGACATACTCAGATTTGAAAGTAGCTGATGGTAGAAGTTCTTGTAAATTGTCGTTTTTGAATCTAATAACCAATTTTCTACCAGGATGATGTTGTTATATAACAAAAAGGTTTGAAATAAAAACTTCATTTAGTTTTTTACTCCAACGTTTCGAACATTTCTATTATTTATGTACCTCATCAGGATAAACAATAAAAATGTTCGAAACGTTGAAGTAAAAAAATAAATGATGTTTTATTTCAAACGTTTTTGTTATAAAACAACATCATTCTGGTAAAAAATTGGTCATTAGATTAAAAAACTACTATAATAAGCATATTGTAACTATTGCAATATCAATGTTCTCAGGTAACATATTGAAATTGTTTATGAGAACATGGTAACTAAACTGTTAACATGGCATTATAACTGTTACAATGCCTATATTTGGTCATATTTAAATATACGCATGTTAACAGTTACAATGCCATGTGAGCATAGTAAATAAATCCTTTTCTGAGTGCACAAATAGAATTTTTTCAGAAAAATTTCCGCGAAATTCGCGTTAATCGAGGAAAAACTGACTTTTCTGTAACTTTTTACGCGTATTTTCTAGAATTATTACTGTGATTTTAAGAAAATGGCACGCTTCATGTGACATTTTTACCGTACAACACTTTAAAAATTGTGTTTCATAAATTTTCCAGCGATATTCAATAAAAATTGTAATAGTCTACAGTAAATTTTTTCAGGATTATGTTACGGAAATTTTGACTAACCTTCCGCATAAATTTTACCCTGAACTGGTGCCACGGAAAAAAATTTGGGAATGTATAAGTTGAAATATTTTTGACGCGTTGATCTTCTATAGTCCGACGCTCGACGCGCCGCACTTCGATATTGGGACTCTGAGAGGTCCAAGCTTTGAACTGTATGAGTTCAATTAGCGTCTGAACTCTGGTACTTGAAAGCTTGGACCTCTCAGATTCTCAATATCGAAGTGCGACGCGTCGAGCGTCGGACTATAGAAGTTCAACGCGTACTGAACTATAGTAATACAAAACATCGGGCCGCGTTGTGCGATTGTTTGAAATCATGCAGTTCAAGTATGTTTGAACTTTTATGGTACGTTTTTCAACTTGTAAAAAATCAATTTATGTATTGACTTAGTACAAATATAATTTGAATTTGTATAATCCCAAACCTTTAACCCATATTAATTCAAAATTTTGTTCCGTGTGGGAACGTCGCGTCGGTTGCGCGCGGCGGTGGCACTGCTCGCGTCGTTGCCGGAGAGAGCTAAATAGATTTACAATAGAGAATCATTGTTATGATAGCTTTTAAAACTTTTTTTAGCAAAATTTGAAGTAAAATATTGCTTTGGAACTAATACTACCAATAATATTGCGAATAATATGTGCTTAAAAAGTAATGAAATACACATTTTCGTAAAACTTGAAATTTTGACCGTGAGAGTTACGGGAAAATTTTCCTATACCAACTCCATCGCAAAAAACTCCGCAACGATCACATGGCCCACGGTTGCAATCTGTACGGTAATTTTTTCCGCGAATATCACGACAATTTTTTTGGAAAAATTCTATCGGTGAAGAAAAAATCGGTCGTACATACCAAGTCCCCCTTTTTTCTTCGATTCTGTCGAATGTTGACGTGTCCGAGGTAGATGGTACTCTCACCCCGCCGGCAGCGCGTGGCTTTGGCAATTTCACTCGAGATTATAATTAGACGAGGCGCGCGCGCGCGCGCGGGGAAGAGCAATTTTTCGAAAGGAAAACACGCCGAGAGTTTGCCTTTAATCAAGCATCGAGAGCCTCGCCAGTCGCTCGCTTCGATTCGGTCTATTTCGGGCCGCGTGCAATAACTCAAAAAGGAGGAGCGATCGCAGCCGCGGGGAAAAATAAGGGTGTATAGCCGATACGTGCCGGCTATGTAACGCGTGCATTCGAGACGTCTATACGCGCGGCGGCTTTCCCCTCCCGCCGCGGCGTGTCATGCTTCACAGATTGCACGCGCGATCGGACTTTCGAAATTCTTACTTCCTAAGTTTACCCGCTCGCGGCTCTTGTGCACGTTCGCAGAGAGGCTTACAATAGCGCAATCATAGAAACGCAGCTTATGAGACACTTTTTCACACAAACGCTGCTTTTTGGCGAAGGACATTTTCAAATTGCTAATGATTTTCTCGCAGCTTTTGACTCTCGTCACTAAAAAGGGCCTCATAAGCCGCGTTTCCATGATGGTGAATAAATTTTCTCTAAAGTGTAGATATAACTCTTTTATGTAGTAGCATTATAAAACAGCCTTATTGCAGCCTGTAAGCCACTATGAAAAATCCGTAAACCTAAGTAATGCAGTGTCAATTCTCCCATTAAGCAAGAACTGCTGACGAAATGTCTGTTATTCTAACGTGCGCTTTTGCCTGCTAAAGGCAGCCTCTAAAATGATCACTTTTTAAGCATTTGATTAAAGAAAAATATAACTAGGGAAAATGTCATAGTAATTATTATGAAACTTTATAACTTGTTTTTTTTTTTTCTTTTTTTTTTTTTTTTTCACAAACATCAAATAATGCAAAGAATTATAGCGGTATAATAAATCACAAGATTAAAATCATAAGGGAAACCATCCAGACGAGGCCGATAAGAAAATCCTAAGCCAGCCGCGTGTGTGCGTTTCACCTTCAAAAATAATGAATTCGCGCAAATAAAAAAGAAATGAGCTCAGGGCTTATCTCCATCGCGCGCTTGTTGGCACGATTTAACGCACGACGAAAATGAGAAACGACGCTAATTCCTTGGCGCACCAGGCTAATTATACAGAACGGAGGGGTCCGAGCTCCTAATCAAACTAAGATATTATATACATCGCAAGCGTTCCGAAATTCTCATTTGGAATATTAAAGGATCTTTCGGCAGGCGAGGATGGCCAGCTCAACTGATAGTATATGAAGAGCCCTCTCTTATCCTTGGCAAAGGAAAAAGACTTCTGGCGAGCTGCACCCCACACGCCCCAGCACGACCTTGTGCGTGTGTGTACATTTCGTGCGTCCGTATGAATCGAAGGCGCAAGGCGAGGCCGGTTACCGACCCATTACTCGCTCTCCTAAAGTTTCTCTCGCGTATACCTACAGTATACCACACCCCGAAAGCCCATCCAATAATAAAATCCGCGTCATTTGGCTAAAAGCCGGGGCGCGGGCTTGTCGTGTCCGGCACGCGAAACTCCCCCCGGCAACACACAGACACACCTGGATGGAAAGAGAGAGAGAGAGAGGGTGTGTACCCGTCGGCGACGGCCAGGGCTATCTCGGCTATATCAAGGCGCGGCCCTTATCACGCGACGCTCTTCCCTTCCACGCCCATATCCGACACACAGACACACACACACACACGCGCGCGCGCGTACACGTACACATATGCGGGGGCAAACACAAAAACACCTATACACGGCAGCTCCACCCCCACTCATGTCCTCGCTGCTGCTCACTGGCGGCGGCGAGCGGGGTGAGAAAGGCAGGTTGAGGGCAAAAGAACGCCGCTTATTCAATTGAACGAGGCGGCGGCGGCGGCAACGCGCACATCGCAAGTAGGTTAACATTCTAACGGGAAAAGGCCGTGTCGCGTAGATATATATATATATATATATATACAGGTATAGGTATGCGGGACACGAGCGCCTGCACCTGCACAATGCCTATTGTTGATCGCGCGCTTATGCAGTCGCGCGCGTGCGACGTTGATGCGGAGAGCGCCGGCCAATATAATCGGAGAGCGAGAAAAGAGAGGATGCGAGCACGCGCGCCGCCATTCAAGCTAGCAATCGCGAGCGATCTCGCCGCCGAGACGTAATTAAAAGCAGAGCGCGTGGCGAGATCTGTGTGTGAACGAGGCGCAGTGCAGCGCGCGAGAGGGAGGGAGTGACCGGCGATGGGAAAGCCGCTTATCTAGCGGGAAACCTCGTCGCCCCGCGCGCTCCCGATTTTACGGCGAATTCGAGTCCTTCTCCTCGAAGTCTGTAGTGCAGCAGCTCGCGCCTCTATGTACGATTATTGGCGCGCACCTCTTGCCCCGTTCCTCTTTCACGACGCCCCCTCCGGGACTTTATGCTTCTGTTTGTTCGCGGCGCACGGGAAGAGTAAAATTCAGATATTGCCTCGAGTCTCCTCTGTATTTTTTACCCGTTACACTTATTTGTGTCGCTCTCCGCTCGAATTTCGACGGGACGAAATCAGTTTTCCCCTTTCTCCGCCATTTTTCCCATTGTGTGCAAAATAAAAGAAAAAAACGCATTGATTCGCCGACTCCAGCTTCCGCTACGCGCATTGCAGAGGCAAATTCGCACATAATGGGCCGTGTCGCTCTGTGTGAGATCGCTTCTCGGATTATCTTGTCGCGGAAAGCGAACGCGCCGAGTCAGCAGCGCAACGGGCTAGGCGTTCCCAGCGCTAATTACCCGCCCGTTTCAATGTTAAATCAGGCGCGCGGTGAGGAACAATGGGGCTTTTCACCTTGCACGCCCGTATATACGCATACCCACGCGTTGCGATCGGTCGCGCGCGACTTTGATACGCGCCTCGTAAAACGCGCGTACACACACATTTTTCCTCTCTCCCTGGTCGCGAGAAACCAATGAACTTTCTCGGGATTTCTGGAAAACGTGTGCTCTCGTTCGCCGCGAAGCAGAGCTGCAAGAGAAGGAGCGAGAAGAAAAGTAGGAAGAGAGAAGAGTCGACTCCTCGCCGTCGTTTCTCAGGCCTCTATATTCCATGCAGCCCGCGCTGCTCGCACGGCTCAGGTGAGATAACGGTGCCGGGCCCGCGGTTAAGTAACGGGCTGACTATCAGGACGCGTCCAGTCCTCTTTCTCTCTTCCCCTTCTCCTCCACCTCCTCGGCTGTATATACATCTCAGTGTATACATTTCGTCGATGCCGCCGCTCGACAAATAACGCAATGTCGTGTTACGCGGCTGTGGATTACGTGAACTTGATAATTCAACGCGCCACCCGGCTCTCTCTCTCTCTCTCTCTCTCTCTCTCTCTCTCTCTCTCTCAATATACATATTTAAAAATTCATTCTAGACACTCTCGCGGGTTGACACCGCGCTGTATTACAGGTATTATGTATCTGGGGGGAGGGAAAGCGGCTGGAAAAGTTATTCCATCGACAGGGAGAGAATGTTGTATTGGATAAAGTTTTGCCGATTCCCTTTTTCGGCCTGCGTCAATGGGAGAAAAGAGAGGCTTTGTTCGGCCGCGCGCGCTGACGCGCGACATAAATCGACTGGTCGTCGTTTTTTGCGCGAGCGCACGCGCGCCTAATGAAAGCCGCTCGTGCAACGGCGCTTATGTTTTTATTATTAAAATTAAAACGGCTCTGTAAGGACGAATTTGGAGAGTGAATTTTCCCCTCGGCTATGATAATTGCGGTAATTTCGCGCGCGCAGCCTACTTTCCAGCTGGCACGCGCGTGCCTTTCAAAAATGTCAAAGAGGACAATAGCAATAATTTAACCGCGCGCAACAGAGTCGGCAGGCACGAGCACATTTTCGAAAAGAGTGGGACGGGAAAAGAATGATGTTCGCGTTTCACCTCGGACAAACTTTTCGACTCACTCCTCGTAATATTTAATCTCCACATCGGCCGGAGGAGAGCGTAGATTTTTGAGCAAGTCCGAAAAGAGAGAAGCGGAGAAAGAGGAAGGAATTAGATACTAAAAAAGCCAGCCGACCGTTGCGCCTTGTGGTCTATGAGCGTACAGTGCAGGGGCACATCGCATCCGGCGTGTCTATCTCCGCGCGTTGCGCACGTGCTAATTCGAGTCCAGTTAGAGAGGAGGCTGATCTTTTTTAACGGTACTCGCGCCGAGTTCGCTGGGATTTCACGAGAAAAAAAGAACGCACTCACACACTCAACGACGCTCGCGCGACGCAAAAGCAAACTCGTCGTCGCTCCACCATGTTTGCACATGCGGCCATGAATTATTCATTTTTCATCGAAAAAAAGATGCGAGCCCAGCATGCTGCTCTTATCCTTCTTTATTATTTACCTATCCTCTTTCTCTTTTCTCCCCCTCCTCTCTCTCTCTCTTTCTCTCTCGTTCAAATAAAAATAAGGAAACACGCTGGAGATTATCTTTCGCCGGGAGCTGATTGTGTGCTGGCGCGAAATAAAGGGACGAATTGTAGGTTGGGGAAGGAGGGGAGAGCAATCGATATAGCCGCGGCATGTCTAGTCGATTCGCACATAGCAAAAATGGATTAAGAGACCGAACGCGTTGATAGAAGCCTTACCGCTCTCTTGTTCCATTTCACTTGCCGAGCGTAAACGAACGCGTCCTGGCTTGCCGTTCTTAAACTTGTTGGCGAAATCGGTCTATCCTCACCAAATTCGTTCGATCCTTACCGATAGAGTAATGCTATGCTCTGAAGTTTTCTGGAATTTCTCATGGGGACCACTGCGTTTATGCCTATGTAACGGCGAGCAAATTGAGCAATTGTTTTTTCGCGCAACAGAGAAACACGTTACAGAGGGTCTATAAGCATTTTCAGCGTACTAACAATCTGATAAAAGTATGTTCGCATGACTTTCTTTTTCCAGCTTACACGGAGAGAAATTTTTATGTAAAAATTACTATACTTTCTACGAATGGAATGACAAACTCGCATTACCCAGATTATTTAGTATATTTTTCAGCAATTATTGGTATAAGTGTATTAAAATTTGATAAAAGGTATAGCAATTTTTGGTAGTCAGTATAGTAAAAATTAAGCGATCGTCAGTTGTTCAGGTGTAGCATATGTCGACGAGACGAAGATCTTTTAACAAAGTGCGGCGTGGCGTAACGATAAGACTGCGGCTTACGGATTTACAGGCTTGGGTTCGATTCCCGGTCTCCGCGTCTTTTTCTTTCAAGAGATAAAAAATAGTATATTGTGTGCCGAGGGCGTAAAGTGGGTCTTTTTAGACCGAGTGTGGGGTTGCAGTACGAGTCGAAGATGAGCTAGCACGAGTCGAAAGTGAGTACGTTTGCGAACCGAAGACAAGTACTGCAACCACACGAGGTCAAAAAACCCACTTAGCCCTTGGTGCACACCATATTTTTTGTACTGCAAGTATAAATTTTGGCGCTTTTTCAAAATATCGATGATTTTCTTAAACAATCTTCAAAACTCCATTCAAAAACTACAGCGGGCGCTTTTCGATTTTTACCGCCCGCTACTGCGAGCAGCGGGCGCTTTTCGATTTTTACCGCCCGCTACGGCGAGCAGCGGCCGCTTTTCAGTTTTTACCGCCCGCTGGTCGACCAGCGGTCGCTTTCGGCTCTATTAATAGGTTCAAAAAACGCGAAAATCGTGCTTGCGGTACAAAAAATTATTCCTAAGTCAGTTTCATAAATGCGAAGTGACTAAGAAAATAAATGTGTCGATAATGTAGGTTGCGAAAAATTTATTTTCATCGTGAATTCCACTTTACTGTCTAGTATAGTAAAAATTAGTGAAGTTATATTAAAATTAAGTAGAATGCAAGTTTTTCGCTCGATTGAGCAACAGTATAGTAATTTTTCGTGAAATAGTACATTTCGATACTAGTGCGAGGATTTGATTTTCCCCTCGTGTGACTGTTTGTACCCGAGCGAAGCGAGGGTGAAAAGGTCACACGAGGAGAAAATCAACTTCTCACACAAGTGTCGAACCGTATTTTTTGACACGACGTGCGAGAAGTGAGATTTTTGCACGCATCGTTTAACGCAGCGTGCGAGAAATCGAACTTCTCGCACGGAGTTTCAAAAAATATATAAATTTTTGTATAAATATTTCTCTCCGTGGACCGATACACTGAGTAAGAATTTCAAACGAAGGTATTCGGAAAAATATAAATAATCCAATTGACTGTGAACCGAGCGAGAGCTAACATGCAGAGCATGCTCAGATAAGAATGACAGTATTTCATGAAATTTTAAGTGGGATGGAAAATATAGCCAGCGATTATCATGAGATTTCTATCGTACTGAAATAATTCAGCCCCTAAACAAAGCGGGCTACATAGCTAGTGACAAATCATTTCTTCACGTGCACGCGAATTTCAAAGAATTAATCAAGCTAAACGAGAGCGAGCGACGCAGGGGCTTAAAAACCATCTCATCGATCCGCCAACACCGCCGTTGCTTACGCGTGTGCTACGAACACAATGATCGCCCCACACACTAAAAAGAAAAATCAATTCCCTCCCGTGTATAGATGTATATAAACGTATAGGTATCGAAGCCACGTGTACGGATGCTCGCGCGCGATAAGGACGCGGCGATAAGCTGCTCGGCGATGCGCGCGCGTCAATCCGCAAAGACAAGCTTCGATCCACGCGTGCGCGTCGAGAGAGAGAGAGAGAGAGAGAGAGAGAGAGAGAAGGACTTGGCCGGTCCCGGAAAGAGCGAAGCGGCGTCGGAGATTCCCCTCCTTTTGGTGCGCAAGAGGTTGATAACCGAAACGCATCGCTGCCCCCGAGGGCTCACGGCTCGCGAGCTCTTTCCTTTCCTCTCCTCTCCCCGGCGCTTTTTTCTCGGCGTCCTTCTGCTGAGAGGAGCAGCAGCAAGTGTCTTTTACCTCTGTTACCATGCGTGCCGAGCCGTGCTGCCGGGTAATAGGGACGTTACACAATTCCCCGAGACTCTAATGCGGATTCAAGGTCAGCGCTCTCTCGCTGCCGCTGTGGCGCGTGGCCGGTCTCGCCTCTCTCTCTCTCTCTCTCTCTCTCTCTCTCTCTCTCTCTCTCTCCCTCTCTCTCTCTCTCTCTCTCTCTCTCTCCCACTTGTATAATAGAGGAAATCCGAATCTTAATCTTAAATCTCGTTCGTTCTCTACACTGTGTGCGCTCTCGCGCCTAATGGCCGCGCACTGGATTTGAATTATATGCTGTTTTACGAACCGAGTATCTAATTAATTAATTATGACGCGCGCATTCGCCTGCTTGCTGTAAAATAACAACAAGAGCAACAGCAGATCGCGGACGATATTTTCAATTAGCAAAGTCCATTTGTCTGTTTGCATGTTAAAGTGCTGGTAATTAATAATACAATTACACTCTCTCGTTCGAGCGGAGTAGTTAACTGCTGCATCCCTGCTACAGACTAAAAACAATGAAAAAAGTCCGAGATACAAGGATGCATCCCTCACATAAATTGGCATAATACCTACAACGCGGCTTCAGCTAGCGCATTGCGCAATAAAAAAATATCTCCCCACTCGAAAAGACGCCTCGAGGGCGCGAATGAGAAAAGAGGTGGGAACCTAGGAACGATGGCTCTCCTATACATACAGTTACTCCTTACCGATTACAACGTCCACGCGAAAGCGGACAGCCGAAACTCTGCGCCCGCTCGGGAGGAGGGGGCAGTAGCCTCGGACTCGGCGCATCTTAACGTAGCACGTATACACGTACACTCGCGTGTACGTGCAGGCGCTCTACGTCGTCGTCGTTCCTCCTGGGCGAGCGCGCCTCTCCTTCGCTCGCTCTCTGTTTTCTGCCTGCCTGCCTGGCTGCCTGCCGGTGAACGTCCGCGAGCAGTTCGTTGACCCACAGAGTCGGGCAGCGAGCGCGAGCTCGAGTTCGTTGGAAGCTCGAGAGCGGGACGTTTAACCTCGACTTTAACTCCGGCCGTTGCGCTCAGCTTCAGCCACCTCCGTTCGTCAGCGCGCTCTCTCGTTTTGTTTGACCCCTTTGAGCCATCTCCCTCTGGCTTCCGATAATTCAGCTACAGAGAGGGCGAGTTTACGTAATGTCGTAAGCATCGGAGGGGAGGATGGACTGCCGGCTAACCGAGCCGCGAGCGGAAATTTAGATTGCCAATTAAGAATCGTTGAAAAGTTGTGCAATCTCGAGTGCGATTATTGCGGCCGCCCGGCCAGTCGCGCGCCCGAGTGTTTATCGATCTTGGGGGGCAAAATCTTAATTGAATAACACCGCTGCTGCTGCCCCCGCCAGAGTAGCAAAAAAGCGCACGAAGCGAATATTTTTGGTCAATTTTATTGCACGATTCGGAAACTCCCGATTGCTAATATTGGAGTAATTGAAATTAGCCGCTAAATAATCTGGCTCGCTTGTGCTGCGCTCCCGGGCCATTTTAATCCACGGGCAATATTGGCCTCGGTGTTCGGTCAACAAAGAGCTCGCTCCGCGCGATATTAAATTTTACGCCGTCTTTCCGGATGTTCGCCGTCCTCTCGCGGAGAGAGGAATCGCTAATCGCTAATCGACGCTAAAGAGGAAAGAGCGCGCACACCCGCGCTCCAGATAGCCGCTGTTCCGCGAATGCTCGCGCAGTTGCAGTCGGGAAAAAATGAGAAAGCCTCTCTCCGGCAATTAGACGACGTCGTCGTACTCGCATTTCGCGTGATTCCCCGGCCGACTCCCTTTTATTCCGCCTCTTCTTTTCCGCTCGTCTGTCTAAGGCTTCGCCATTCTCTCGTTCTCCCGACTCTTCTCGATCGCGATTACATCTGCGCCGAGTCTCGCGCTAGCGAGCGGAAAAAGGACAGCAGACCTAACGATCGTCCGTTTCTTTCCTCTAATTGCAGCAACTGTTCCGGAGCCAGGCGCAAGGAGCGACGCCCCAGCAGCTTCAGCTCCTTCAGCAGCAGCAACAGCAGCAGCAGCAGCAACAACAATACTTGGCAGCCTCGCAGGCCCAGCAACAGCAGCAGCAGGCCCAGCAGCAGCAGAACTTCTCGGCGACGCCGTACACGGTGATCGGCGGTCAGGAGCCTTACGTCAGCCTGATAACCGGCGCGCCGCCCGTCGTGCCGCCCTATTACGGGCCATGGGTGTACCCGGCTGGACTGCTGCCCCAGGCGCCGCCCCAGGCAGCCGCTCCGCCACCACCAAGGCGACCGCTCACGCCATCCTCAGCGGCCGCAGCAGCCGTAGCCCAGGACACCGCCAATAATCTCGCGCAAACGGTAAGGCCACCAAACCAACCAGCAAACCAACCAGCAAACCAACCAGCAAACCAACCAGCAAACCAACCAGCAAACCAACCAGCAAACCAACCAGCAAACCAGTCCCGCTTCCGTGTTAAGGACGCTCTTGCACGACTATACAGTTTGTGCGCTCAGCGAGAGTACAAACTATACCATGCACGTCGTTCTGTCTCTCTCGCTCTCGTGCAGGTCGTCTGCTATTTGTGTTCATAATCATGAATTAAAGAAAATATCTCGAAATTTCCCACGGCTACGTACAATTTACAAGGTGTAGTTTGAAAGGGGAAGCCTCAATCTTTAAAGCCATATGTTTTTTACTGGTCAAAAATTTGATCCCTTTTCAGAAATACTCGATTTAACCTATTTTTTCCCGCCGTCCCATAAGAGTACATGTAAAAAATGATAATTTCAAACGTTAATTTCTCAAAATGTTCCACGGTTATAGGGTAAAATAAACATACCACAAGATTCGGTACATTTTGAATTATTGAAAATGTTATATCCTAGTTTACAAATTTTCATGCAAGAGCGTCCTTAATGACCTTTGGAGTATCGTTCGCGCACTTACTCGTTTATGTATATCTGTGTGTGCAAGTATATACAAACATCTTGCGCACACGAGAATCTTGAGCTCTTCGTTCTCTTCAATATTTCAATGGACTCTTTTTTTCTCTTTCTTTTTCATTTTTTTTTTTTTTGAGACAAAATCTGTACTTATTACGCAAAGTTCAAGTTTCTCGTGGCATTCGGCAAATTGCTCGGATTTAAATCGCTGCTTCATGTTCTCGACCGTACCTATAAATCTATCTATCTAGACGCGATAGCTACATTTTATGAGGAGAATCAAGTACTGAAAACGAAACGTACATTACATAAACTACAGTTACATTTGTCCTAATTAATGAAAAATTAATTCAAACTCCTGTTATTATACTATTGTATAGTGTCATGTTTTTTTTTTTTTTTTTTTATATACAAAAAATCAGTTTGATAAATTGTGAGATAATTAAAACAAAGTGCATACGTACGATTACAGCAAATTGTTCACTCCTTAAGTAGGGTCTTTCACTAAGGAAGGTATTGAATTGGTACTTCCTTGGGCTTCCCCAATAATTTTAGTCCACAATATTAATATTATTGCTTGGAAAGTAATCTAAAGTCTAAATTGAAGATGAACATAATGAATTAAGAAATTTTATGAAATTTAGAATGCTTTATCACGCATTTTGCTTAAATTTTCGTGATTAATATTAAATAACTTTTCCTAACCTTCGTTGAGTCATATATTTTTTCATTAATTCTTTTTCCTGGTGGTTTCTAGAATATATATATACGCACATTTTCTTACTGGCTAAAATTGGCTGGAAGTATAAAAATTATTCAAACATACAAAATAAAATTACGTTATGCCATATATAGGCTATGTAGCAATGAAACCTCCAAACTCGATTTTTATTAATGTCGTATTCATTTTTTTTCTTCATCAAGCTACACTGAAATTTTACACAGAGATTGTAATAATTGTAATAATCATTATTTACCATGTCTTTCAATTTTATTACAAATATTGGTCTTGATTTTGCGAAAGACCCTTTTTAATTTAGATCCGCTGAAATGCGTTTCCTACCATCTTACCGTATAAAAAGGGTTTTCTTATCAAATCCTGCGAACGTGAATATAGTCTTCATGAAGCTCTATATTTTTTATGTTAAACGTGAAACGTGACAAACTTACAATAATCCGACATTGTATTCGAACAAACAGGTCCAAGGTCAATACCAAGTAATACCTGCATACTATGATCAGAATGGCTCGATCGTGATGGGCGGCGTGCGGGGCCTCGGTTCCGCGGCCACGCCGATGCGTCTGGTGAGCCCAGCGCAGGTGTTGGTCAATCGTGCCCCGTCGCAGCCACCCCCTGGACCACAGGCGCCACCACCGCCTAGCCTATACAGTCAGGCCACACCGACGTCGCACAGCAACGCCACTCCCGGCGAATGTTTGGGTACGTACCGTTCGTCGCTTCTCACTCGCTCACTTCAGAGAAAGAGAGAGCGAAAGACATGCACACTTTATTTACCTTGCTTTTCATCTGTCCATCTGCGACAAAAATAGTATATAGCTGCTTTTCGATCTTGTCGAGTGCGTATGACTATATCAACATTAGCAGCAGCAACAGACATAGAAACGACATGTAACACTGTGTCCTTTTAATCATTGGCCACGACGGCCGTGCTCGTTGTTCTCACATCTGAACTAGGTCTGTGTTTTTCAAGCACACGAATTTCATTATGTGCGAGAATAGAACTGTGTAAATATGCACGCGCGATCGATATACCACAACAGAGTATGCGCGCGAGTGCTCGTGGCCAATAATTAGAACGGTTCAACTTCACAGCAACACGTTTATTAATCACACCGGCAGCTCTCTCTCTCTCTCTCTCTCTCTCTCTGCCTTTGCCCTCTCTCATCTCTCTTCAGAGTAAGTCCGTTCATTATTCGCGTTATCAATCTGCCTCTACCTCGTCCTTTATTATATTCTGTAAATGCTGCACATTCTCTCTCTCTCTCTCTCTCTCTCTCTCTCTCTCTCTCTCTCTCTCTCTCTCTCTCTCTCTCTCTCTCTCTCTCTCTCTCTCTCTCTCTCTCTCTCTCTCTCTCTCTCTCTCTCTCTCTCTCTCTCTCTCTCTCTCTCTCTCTCTCTCTCTCTCTCTCTCTCTCTCTCTCTCTCTCTCTCTCTCTCTCTCTCTCTCTCTCTCTCTCTCTCTCCTCTCTTCTTGCCTGCGCGATTCTTGTGCGCGCGTGCGCGTGTCTGTAGATGTACGTCTTCCAACAAATCATTTGTCAACTAAAGCAACAATTGCACGACACCCAGGAGGAGGAGCAGTCTTGAGTAGTGTCAGCAGTATTCTTGTATACATATATACATAAATATACATAGATATACATAGAGTAGAAAAACTGTGCGCGTGTGCAAAGAACGAGTGTGCGTGCGTGCGTGCGTGCGCGCGTGTGTGTGTGTGTGCGTGCATGCGTACGTGCGTACGTGCGTGCGTGTGTGTGTGCGTGTGTGTGTGTGTTAACGGCGGCCTACTGTCCGCGGCTCTGTCGATACATCGCTGGCAATATGTGTAATTGATAACTAAGAACGCGCGTTGCGTGTGGTGGTTGCGGGCTTTTGTGGTGCAGGTCTGGCGGCATGCAGTGCAGCTGCTGTGGTTGCCCAAGCTCAGGCGGTCGCCGTGCAGCAAGCCCAACAGCAGGGCTCAGGATTGGCCGCTGGCTTAGCTGCGCTGGGTTATGGCGGTTCTCCTCTCGGAGCGCTTGGCTCGCCAGCCCAACTACAGAGCACAGGTATACATCCTCGAATTCCCCCCCCCCCCCCTCTTTCTATCTCTTTCTCTGTTTCTCTGTCTCTCTCTCTCTCTCTCTCTTGCCGCCAGTACTTTCTCGATTTTTTTAGACTCATTTTTATACGTGTCATATTTGTGCACATCCTGCTGAGCCCTAGCTGCATCATTCCTTTTCAATTCTTTATACGCTAGTTTTTCTTTAACACTACGGTGCATTGTTTTTGTAATTCCTTGCCGACTTTTATTGTAATAGGTTAATTATAAAAGTTACTTGTTTTGGGTTGGTGTTCGTAAATCAACATCCTCATTTCTATATTACTAGACTTACTCAACTGAAGGGTACGGTCGTTTCTATACATAATTGAATTTTATTGCTTGCGCGTTCGTGTTCTCCAGCCCAATATACCATTCCACCTGATGGGTAAACGTCTGCTAATTAATAATAATTTTTCTCAGATATTTCCATGCGAAAAGTATTTGAAAAGTAATGAATAATGTTATCTAGCTTGCTTATAGCGCAATAAATCATACTTCGTTTAAAAATGATTCTTCATTGTGAAAAACGTGAGAGTACTCTTTGTCTTTTGTTGTGAGGTAATGAAAAACTGTCTTCAGACGAAGCAATTTTTTAAGAATTTATTTACACCAACATTTTAAGAATTTATTGACCTAAATAAATGCTTAAATTGGTTCGTCTAAAGACCGTTTTTCATTATCTTACATTACTATACGTCTCTCACATCTTTAAATACTCTTTCTCTTTCCTGAGGACCTTTTTTTCATCTGCCTTGCGTTTAATGCAAATTTTTTAAAGCTGCAATGATCAGATACATCTTTGTGGGCTTTCCATTCATCTGTACATATGTAATCTTTGTTTATATTGTGTTTGTATTTGTGTCATTCTTTTTCATTGTCACCACTAAGCTTGTAATATTGAATGTGTGCACTAAAAAAGAATACCATTAACTTTAGGACAAAGCAGGAGTTCTCCTATAATTTGTCGACTCTTTCAATGATTTATACTATCTTTACACGTTGCAAAACCGTATGTGCCTATAACCAACAAATTATTGTAACATCGTGCAATAGGTTTGGGTCTTGGAGCATCGTCCACTGGTAGGAGGGATTCCTTCGATAGAAACACCTCTGCATTTAGTCCCAGCTTAGAATACAACAGAGGAAAATGGCCGCAGAGCTACGGCGCTCTTGGTGAGGGCACAATCCTATTTCTTTATCTACCCGGTGATAACATTTGTCAATGTTAACCAAATGGATTTAATCAAATACTTTTCTAGGAAAAACTGTAGCGCATATTCTCTCCTCTTTTAAAAAAACGATGACCGAATGTTTTGAAGCACTTAAAGAGTGATTTTGATTGGTCTCTAAGGAATAGGCGCAAAAATTCGCTACTTCCGCTATATTTGAATTTTTCAAATTGAATTTTTATTCTTAACTATATTTAAAACTAATTAAAACTAAATAATTAAATCAAATTAGAATAAAAAGATTAATATTGTCATGCTTTGAAAAATGATCTGATTATTCTATCATTTAAACCAACTAATATGAAATCATAATGAAAAATTATATATTCATAACCTGAAAAACAAAATAGTACGCGCGCAGCGCGTTTAGATTTTACTAGTATTGTAAAATACTTGGAGTTTTTTGTTACAGCAAGTGTATTATTTTCTGTTTCTTAAAAATTATGATTTTGTTGGTAGCTTGTATGATAAACAATAATATTGCTAAATGTAAATTATTTTCAAATATCTATAATATGAATTATATTCCATATTCAATAACTACCACATGAATATAATTTTCTTCTTTGTTTTTTCAAAATGTTCATGCTTCATCTCGTAAATATAAATAACTAATACTTTGTTTATAGCATTGTCATTCATTCATGTCAACTATTTACATTTAATCTGTACAAAGTAACTTGTATAACCACGTACTTCATAGTCTTTTTCTAGTCATAATTATTTTCATTCTTTGTACTATACACGAAAATCATTCAGGTTTTGATATAGGATTATATATTATATCAACTTTTTTACATTGCGTAACACATAATATAATATGCTGTATATCAATGTACAACCATTAACTGAATAAAATGTAATATAATGTTATAAATAATAAAAAAAAAGATTTTGTATCGTCTATTAGATGTACATATACATATTAAAGTTTACAATTTACGACATTCAATACGATGTTGAAAAGTAATTTGATTTATAAATCCATTTATTTGACATTTTTTTAATGCGAATAACAACTACTAGCACAAAAGCGCATTGATGGTATTATTTATTTCAAGACTTACGGTTAGGTAATTGAGGACCATAATGTATTATCAAAAAATGTTATTACAACAAAAACTTTATAATAAACAGTGCATTTAATTATACTTGTAAATTTAACATTATGTTAAGTTACAGCTCCGTTACGCTTTGTACTATGAATGCACGCGAAAATCGGTAAAACAAATACAACCAGAAATGTTATTTGGAGTTGGAAATTTTTTTTGCATAATTTATCATATAAAACAATAGCATTTTCCCGTTTAAATAAAGTTCTAAATATAAGCAACAATTTTAATACTAATGCGTGTGAAAAGACATATTATTTTCAGTTGTTGAAACTTTATTAGCTTGAATTTTAACGTTTAAATATATGGCATAACAATCATCCAATATAGAGGAATCAAAAGCTGAAGTTATTTTTAATGAACTCGTGATAATAAATCGGAATGACATTTCATAATCTCAGCCACACATGTGTTACGGGCGCTAATAAAATGTAATGATGTAGATATTCCAATGAACGCAGGCACAGTGACCGCGTCGCCGAGCCCGTTAGGTCTGTCACTGACGCCGCCTCCGTCCATCGGCGGCTCTCTCGGCGGCCTCGTTGGCGGTACGAACCGCGTGTCGGCGGCGCCGGGTGCTGAGGCCAAGTTCCGCACGAGTGCCGTACCCGCCCTCACGACCAACGGCGTCTTCGGCTCCAGCAGTTCGCTCTTCCCGAACCTTGTGGGCAAACCCGGCAGAGGAGGCACCGCGGGCGTCACTGGCGAGAAGAGCACAGGTGGTAGATCACGCCTGCTCGAGGACTTTAGAAATAACAGGTAGGTCAAGGATCCAAGCTCAGCGACCGCGACTCTTGGACGCGTCGTTTACGCGATTACTCCGGATGAATTTTAAATATTCAACCCTTCTATTTTAATGAGCCGTCTTTTCGCCCTGCCGCTTGTTTAAATACTCTAAAATCCTATTAGAGGGGAGAATATTTCATAACCACGTGGCAGCTATATCACACACTTACTTTCAACAATTTCAAATGCAATATTCTTCTGTTACTCGCGCTTACTTGTACAAATATAATTATAACTATTGATTTTAGGTACTTTTATAAATATTACATTGCTAATGCAAGGGCTAATACTACCGTATTTCCCGTAGATTCCCGAGTCTTCAACTTCGTGATTTGGCTAACCACATAGTAGAATTCAGTCAGGACCAACACGGATCACGCTTTATTCAGCAGAAACTGGAGCGTGCTTCCGCTAACGAAAAACAGCTAGTATTCCAAGAGATCCTTGCTTCTGCTTATTCTCTTATGACTGATGTCTTTGGAAATTACGTCATTCAGAAGTTCTTCGAATTTGGTACACCCGAGCAAAAGTCGACTCTTGCCCAAAAGGTTTGTGAATCATTGATAACCTAATTATTTATTACTAATTTATTTTTAATACTACAAAACTCTTATGATGGTATTTGCGTGTCATATGACAAAGTGAATGATTTAGAAGTAAGGCATTAAATTCTGAAGAATTGGATGATAAAATCGAATGTTATAGCACTGGTAGATATGATTTTTGATAATACCATATTTTTCCAAACTCTAGGTACGCGGTCACGTTTTACCATTAGCACTGCAAATGTACGGCTGTCGAGTCATTCAGAAAGCTTTGGAGTCAATTGGGCCAGAGCAGCAGCAGGAGATCGTGCGCGAGTTGGATGGTCACGTGTTGAAATGCGTGAAGGATCAAAATGGAAATCACGTAGTGCAGAAATGCATTGAATGCGTAGAGCCTCGAGCTTTGCAATTCGTCATTGGCGCCTTTGCTGGACAAGTACATTCCCTGAGCACCCATCCGTATGGATGCAGAGTGATCCAGCGTATTTTAGAGCATTGCACGCCCGAGCAAACGCAGGGAATTCTACAAGAGTTGCATGCTGCAACCGATCAGCTTATACAAGATCAATATGGCAACTATGTTATTCAACACGTACTCGGTTCGTACTCTCTCTCTCTCTCTCGCTCTCTCTCTCTCGCTCTCTCTCGCTCTCTCTCTCGCTCTCTCTCTCGCTCTCTCTCTCTCTCGCTCTCTCTCTCGCTCTCTCTCTCTCGCTCGCACTCTCTCTCTCTCGCTCTCTCGCTCTCTCGCTCTCTCGCTCTCTCGCTCTCTCGCTCTCTCGCTCTCTCGCTCTCTCGCTCTCTCGCTCTCTCGCTCTCTCGCTCTCTCGCTCTCTCGCTCTCTCGCTCTCTCGCTCTCTCGCTCTCTCGCTCTCTCGCTCTCGGTCTCTGTTTACTCCACGTTCTAATTATAAAAAATAGGACGTAGGCATTTATTGATTTTCGTTTAATTATACACACATCCTTCCACAGAACATGGCAAGCCAGAAGATAAGGCTCAGCTCATCAACAGTGTTCGAGGAAAAGTTTTAGCTCTCTCACAGCACAAATTTGCTAGCAACGTCGTTGAAAAATGTGTGACTCATGCCACCAGACAAGAACGAGCTGTTCTCATTGAAGAAGTTTGCGGTTTTAATGATAGGTAAATTTTTTATTTAATTACGAATTTCTTCCAACACTCGCGAGAAAAAAATTAAGGGATAATTAACAATAACCATAAATTTTTCTATTAAATTATTTCATTTCAACAGTGCATTGAATGTCATGATGAAGGACCAATATGCTAACTACGTCGTACAGAAGATGATTGACGTGGCAGAACCAGCCCAGCGTAAGATTTTAATGCACAAGATTAGACCTCATTTAGCTGGTCTTCGTAAATACACGTATGGCAAACACATCATTGTAAAACTCGAGAAATTCTTCATGAAGACCGCTAATGCAATGGGCGTTGGAACAACACCGACTAGTGGATCTACTGGTGGAAGTGATCTTGGTCCCATTGGACCTCCTGCATCTACTGCTGGATCCGTCACAACATCTTCTCAACAATCAACACAGGTTTTATAAAAACGAAAAAAATGAAAAACTAACCGTAAGATCGCATACGACATCCACACGAAAAAATCTATGATTTAAAACGACTATTTAAAACAATTAACTTGTTGCTGACACCTTTATTCAGAAGTCTTTATGTGCGAGAATTCAAAGGGCGAGCAAGAATAAGCGTGGAGGTTTTTATTAGAAGTCTTAAGCAATGTTTGACGATGCTTTTTTCATTGACTTTTTATTAGAAAAATAGTATCTTAGATTATATGTTAGAGGTGTCAGCTCGAGATTTGAGGCTGTAGTAATCAGTTTATAGAATCATGGTTCAAGGTATACGTAGGCACTACTTAATGTGCAGAGGAACCTTGATATTATTGAGAAAAATAAGTAGTTTGTGATGTTTTCAGATGTAGGATTTTCGATCAGGCGACACGTACGTGATAAAAATATTCGTTGTTTATCGTATAAGACGTTAAAATCTTCGGTACATTCGTATCATTGCAGAATTTTAAGTTTTATCAATACAGATATTGGCGATTTATCCATACGTTGCCAGTAATAAAAAAAGCAGGTTTATCTCAAAGAAATAAATGAGATGAGTTTTTGAATGTTCTCAAAATCGATCTCGAGGTTGAATTAGAATTGAAAGGGTATATTAATGGCAGAATAAGAACAAATGCCTGGATAAAAAATATCTAACAACTAGAATAGATCCTAGTGCTGCATGCATTTATCGTTATATGATGATCGACATAGGATGTACGTTTCGTATAAAAAGTTCTGCTTCTGTATGAAAGTAGCAGCATTTTTGCGTACCGTTTCCGCAAATAGAGCACATTTGGTACACATTGAAAGTACCAAATACTATTAACAGTTATTGTACAATTCATTTTTATAATTAATTTCCCGACTGACATGAACTTTACAGTACAGCTACAACTTTTTTACCATCTTTTAATTGTAATTTTTCAATTCTCTCTTAATAATAAAAATAGCATGTTATTTGGTTTTCATTGTCAATGATAACAAGTTAATGGTATTTGGTAGCTTACAAATATGAGTATAGTGTTTGACATGGGAGCAAAGTCGAGAACAGCCCCGATCCGACTGCAAATTTACCCTAAGACACATTGCGTTGAAACCGTTTCTGCGAATCAATTTTCATTCGTTTCGAACAAGAAAATACTACGTGAGTGATGTACACAAATCTGGAAGTGAAGGCATTTTTTTTTCTTCCTTTTTTTTTTTTTTTTTTTTTCTCTGTTCATTGACAAGACTTGTAACGTACCCTATACAATTTGCATTGATGCATATTGTGGTACTGTATAGACGTGGTACGCTTTGACTGTGCTTACCAGATAGGTCGACCTGAAAATAACAATAAACGGGAATTCCTCAATGAAAAATGATAAAAAACCAACAAAAAAAACCAACAAGTAGGCGGGACAATGATATTCAGTAAAAGTTCTCCTTAATTTTATACGCACTCGAGTGAGAACCGCAGAAAGCATTTTTTTACGTGCGCAATGTCCCTGCCATTTTCAGTTAATTTTATCCTATTAAAAAATCCTCGAATTTTGTAAATTGTGATATAAATAATAAAATGTGTATAGAAATGACGTGACCCCCTCACACCATTCGCGAGGAGCCGCAAATTCAATGGTTATTTTATTTTTCACGAAAATTATAAAAAATCCCCTACCTTTTTTTAACGGACTCTGTGAATATTGTGTATTATAATAATTACTAATTACTTAAATTTATAAAATATGAGTTACGTTTCGATACAACTGCCCGAACCTAATTATTAAACTCGCCCGTATAATTTGTCCACTCGGTACTCATCTCACTTGAGAATTGTAAAATACGAACTCTCGGAAAACATGAAAATAATAGTGACCCCCGTGAACCGATTTTTACGAACTTCTTGAATAATTACACAGCCACCGTTCGTGGCACGTTCGAACGTGTTTGAACTCAATTGTATATTGTACAAATGGTAAAAAGTTTTTTTTTTTAAATCAGCAAATCAAGCCCGCACAATGCGCGTGTAAATTAGCCCCCTCCGTGCATAAAACGCCCCTCTCGTCCCACCATATTCACTCGCAAATTGCAAGGCCGTTTTCGTTGTATTATAATCGACAACCACCGACAGTTGGAAAAGCGCTACCCTTCCTGAAATATTCTTGCTCTATCACAATTTGCTCCTTGTTTATTTTAGTTTATTTCGGCTTTGTTGGATATCTCTTTATTTTAAATTATCAAACAATATATATATATATATATATATATATATATATATATATATATATATATATATATATATATATATATATATATATATATATATATATATATATATATATATATATATATATATATATATATATATATATATATATATATATATATATATATATATATATATATATATATATATATATATATATATATATATATATATATATATATTGGTTCTGTGCAATTTTTTTAAGGAAAGAGGAAGAAGGCCGTCGGAAGAGACTCAGAGTTATGTCGAGTTGCACCTCCTTGTACAATGTATAATATTTTGTTAATGTAGGTGTTATATAAACAAAAGTTAATACGATGTCAAGCAACTCGAAAAAAAATGTCCGTTGTGATTTTGTACAAAATAAACGAGATGAAAAAAAGAGGAAAGAAAAGAACGATGAAGAGGAATGTAGCAGCTTTCTTTGTAAGATATTGTAAATAACGATTTATTAAACAAATTGACAAATTCCTAGGTACCTTTTCTCTCTCTTACTCTTTCTTCGCACGAAAATTACTTATTTGTAAGGCGATAAATAAATAGCGCGATAAAATGAACGGACGCGAAAGATAGTAAGGTATGCGACGAGTAACGTACTTATGCGTTTACTCTTCCGGCGGCAGGTTTATAGTTTTTTCTTTATACTTAGTTATTTTAAAGAAAACGCTTTATCGAAGTTCAAAGAATATTTCAGTGGAGGCTGCGCTTTTCAAAAGTTCTCGAAATAAGGGTTTTCACGCCCGAAAGGGGAAAGAAAATGAATCTAATGAATCTAATCTAAAATGAAAACTTGCACCGACTGCCGAACAGACAGACATTCCAACTCTAAAGAGGATACATGAAATAAAAATGGATTGAATGATCATTTTCATTTGTCAGGGTATTTAATAGAGGAAGGCAATTTATTTCTATAAATAACGGCTTTGTGAACATATTACGAATAATGTTTAAGGAATGACGATAATAGTTCCTTCATCTGTGTAAATCGCGCGTCATTTGTAAATTAAAGACCAGAGCAACCACGCATCATTTGTAATAGAAATCATCTCATACTCGTCGACGGATTTTTGCGATAAAGCGAAACTAAGCGAGTTTAAACACACAAAGCGAAAGGAGCGTTAATTAAATCAGAGAAAAATGCTGTATGAAAATTAATCGAATGCAAAATCTCTCATGTCTTATATACTAGAATTTATAAATTTATTGCTATCATTATCATTATTATTATTATATTATTGCATTACTATCTTATTATTATTATTATTATCACTATATATTATAATTACTTATACATATTGTTTGATTAATGCCTCCCTCTTTATTATTCATTATCGCTAATACTAATCGCTAAGCATATAATATTATACATACATATATATATAAAAAAAAATTATATATATATACACGTAAGCAAGCCAGTATATAAAAAGGAAAAATCTTTATAAATATGGAATAGAACTCTGTAACAGGAAAGCAAATGTAACAATCAGAACTTCTTTTCTCTTTTTAAAAAAAATCTTAATATGCAAGATTTAGTACAATTACGCTATGTCTACGTCATCTATTAAAAATTCACAAAGAAATGAAATTCTTGTCCATTTTTAATTATACATAGTGTACATTTTTTATATAGCACATGAGATTATATTACTAACAGCATAATGCGCTGTGAGAACGACGTAGCCGTAGCTGTGTATAAAAAGAAAAAATCAAGAAGTTTTAAAAACATTTGTGCATCAATTGTATTTCGATAATTGTGAACGAAGAATTTTTATTTAGTTTTCCATTGTGTTACTGGCCTGGTTGCGCGTTGAGGAGTTTTGATAATTCTAAAAGCTGCGAGTTTGAATGCGCGAAATTTTCATGGTGATGATATCTATCATCACTTCGTACTTTTTCTGCTTATTTTATGAGAACGCTAATGTTTTCAATTCTTACCTAATATTAATAAAAATTTTATTTTTTTTTCAATTAAAAAAAATGTTGCATCAATTCAATCATTACGTTGTGAAAATTCCTTTTACTGTTAATTTTTTATTTTAATCAAAAACAGTTTCTGTAAAGAATAAAAGTACGTTGTGAGGATACGAAAGGAAGGTTGAGAATTTGACGCCTCTGATAAAAAAATATTGATTTGTAAGAAATGAATCAGTATGGCGTTGTCAAATTTTTCGAAACGCTACTCCTTTGATTAAAAAACTGCAAAAATTACAACGTCGTTGGAGTTTAAAAAGTTCTTTGTTTTTATTATCGTAATTTCGCAGTACGATTAAACATTATTGAATTTACAATTTAAGTAAATTCAGTGAATTCTATGCACTTCTGAAATTCCGTTTTCATACCGAAAGAGTAGCGGTAGCGTTTTTAATCTCTCTAAATCCTGCAGTAGGCGCATCGATCTTGCGAGTCTTAAAAGATATTAAAGTGAGAAAAAGGCTCTTACAACATAATGAAAGAAAATGAATAAGTAACCCTATAAATATTGATTATATATATATATAAATATATATAAATATTATATATACCTGTATATGTATACCTAAATCTTACACCTAATCGGTACGACGATATGTATGTAATAAGTAATATTTAAATATTGTAACAATTGTATATGATTTTATTACTACACGCTGATTGTATTATATATTTGAAAGATCTGCGACCTCCCACTTGTAGAATGTACTAATTAATGAAAATACATAATAATATTCTTACACGTACACTCGCATAAACACTAAACATAAACACAAACAAATTCAGAATTTCATGTGCACACGCAAAATGAAAATAGACACGGCATTACACATAGACCCACCGGATTTCAACTGCCATGGCGCTGGTGCAAAAAAGTGGAAAGATGATATAAATTAACGTAATGGAATGAAGCTTTGTGTAATCAAATCAAACTTAAATGTAAATCAGAATTAACATTCAACATCAATATGGGAATGGTGCGCCCTGATATTAAAGACTGATGTACAGTAGCGCGCTATTCTCCCCTTTTAACTCACATGTTCTTTAGCACACACATGCACATACATGCAAATACATACATACATATTCACTCTACATGACACACACGATACAATTCAAAGGAACTACACTTATCGCTCTCAAACACGAAATAGAAACTCTTTTTATCCTAATACAGATTTCAAGTGCTGATAAAATACGCGAACGCACGCGTATCAATGTGCACAGGCTCAATCTTGAGTTAAACGGAACCATAAAACGGAAAGGTTTTCCAAATTTTTCACCGCTTCCTGGATTTTTCTCTACGTCATTTTGAAAGTAAAAAATTAAATACTAAGCTTTATTACAATACAGACAAATCAAGGTTTCGTTGAATTCCAGATTGACCGGAACATATCGTTTGATGAAATTGTACAACATGATCTCGGCATTGAGCGACTCATTGCACTAGATGTATGTTCAATGAACAATGAATGACCGATACCGGGATTGCGTGCACGATCTTTTTGTGTAAAACGCCGGCTCGCATATTGCTGTGCGGCATCGATGATGTGAATCTTCGAAAACATGGATGAGCATTTCGATTCGCAGATAAAGTAGAATGTCAGGCCGAGAATTAATTATGAGAAAAAAGTTTCAATATTTCTTTTTTTTTTCAGAAAATAAGAAAAAATAACACACAAAACCTTTTCTCGTAAGATCGTTCTTAATAAACGTGTGTATATATGCATAAAATATAAAAGGAGACTCCGCCACGTAGCGAGAGCGTGAGTTGCGTTTTTTTTTCACTGTATCTCACGAAATAAATTCCGATGAAAAATAATAAAGCTATAATAAAAATACAATATTCTGATGCAGTTTTACATGTGATACGCCCTAAATCGCAATTCAATTGTCTTTTCCTCCTTGATTTTGTAATTGGAAATTCGAAAGAATTTATAAATATCTATTATTGTAATTTAGTGATAAATTTTTTCACGGTAAGACGTGAGCAGAATATGCTTAGACGTGTTTAATAAATAGCTTTTCATTCAAATTATCTGTTGGTCTATTTTATTATGTTTATTAACAGAAAAATGTATGCTACTAGTAATGAAATATTGCAAATAATGAACAGCTTCGTGCGAGTCGGCGCTGAAATCATAGAAAGGGCAAGAGAAGAGGTTAAAAATTATATTCCATAATATAGTTAAATAAAATTTATAGATAAGTGGGATGGGTGAGCGATGAAAATATAAATTACGTAATTTGTATATTAGTGTATAGAATGTAGAAATGATGAAGTAGTCACAAAGGATCACTTTCGACAATGTTTTTTACAATGGGCAATATCGAGCCATTAGCATATTGTCATCAAGACGTTGAGTGCGAAACTAATATAAAAGAATAATGAAAACCGAAAGGAAACAATTTCAAAATGAACTACTGCAAAAAGTGTATTCCCGAGAATAGTTTTCACACGAAATAACAAAAATCATTAGTAAACAATACACACTTTTTTTTAAGCTCAGAGACACGCCATTTCCACCTTTTATTTTGTAAATGACCGATTTTCTGTTATAAAATTAACAAATTTAACTCATTCAAAATCAAATTAACTTTCTGCAAACTAGTTTGTAATAATTTCGTTCTAACACCGGACAAATTATGTATATTATTGTAAAGTTTTTTTATTACATTAACTTCTTTTTAATATTATAATTATTTCTTCTAAAAACTTCGAACGGCTTGTTGCGAAAGACTTTTTTCAGAGAAAAGCAGTACTTTGTGATACATTAAACTTTTCACTCGATCAGATTTCTATTAATAGATATCTTTAAGAAACTCATTATCACGAATTTTTTTATAAATTTTATCACGTTTGCCATTCAACTAATCAAATCGAAAAGATAACGTCTATGAAAATTGAATACAAATTCCAATAAAAGCTATTCATTGTGTTCTGAATTTTCTTCTAAAGTAACTTCAACAATCGACTCTTCGTATATATGCTCATTGGTTCAAAAAATTCTTAAATTTTCCTTCTTTTTGCGTCTCTTTCTTCGAATTTTCTTCTTGACGAAAAAAGATAATAAGCCAGGCTTTTAGAAATATACATGCGTATCTCGATAAAAGCTGAAACGAATCAGAGCATTTTGTCCTTATCAAGCTGTAGAAACCAATAAAACGATCAGTCTCAACCTCTTAGGGTTGTTTTAAGTATTAAGAGAGGCTCATTTAAATCTGAGCCGTCTGAAAAGCCGACATTAAACTAACTAACTAACTAAAGAAACATTATAAATAATCAATAAAGTTATACATATTTCAGTATAGTTCTAAAAAGTAAGATTTGTTCGTGTCGCTAAAGAAATAAGCGACGTATTTATCTCAACGACGTAGATCAAGTTTACAGAAGACTAATTGTTTACAATATTATTACATGTATATGTATATGTATAATTCACTTCTCCTGCTTTCCTTACTTTATTTATCATCCTAATTTTTTTTTTTTTTTACTAAATTATCTAATCTCTAATACGCGTGTTTTAGAACATTAAATTATCATAGTTCATATCATTGAATGCTTTTATATAGGGCGATCTACGTCGAAAAAGTTTCCAGGCGCATACAACTTCAGTATAAAACATTCCTACCTTACAATTTAAAACCAAAACAATGAAAATTCAAAATTCTTTCAAAATTCTAGTTTGTAATGTGAACCCCTTTATAATTATTAAATCGGATGTTAAATTGAATTATTCAGCGACTTACTATTTTTTTAATTTTTTGAAAGGCTGGAAAATATATAAGTGCAATCAGTACATTTAAAAATAATTTCGTGATTCGTAACGTCAGAGAGAAAACGCCTCAGGAAGAGACGATTTCACGCAGATAGCCGTGCTAGCTAGTACATAGTTTTTTAAGTTTTAATAAAATTTTTTCATTCATATATAAACGTACACTATATTACAGGCATACCACTACTTACACAAAAACCAATTTTCACACATCATGCACACTCATACAATACAACACAGCTAAACAATTGGTAATAAATTAATGATAATCTAAATGTAACATGTATATGATGGTTGTACAAATGTAACATTTTTTTCCATTATGTATGGATGATGACGATTACTGAAAAAAGCAAAGAGGAAAATTTGAGATGCAAAAATATGGAGGGATAGTAGAATTTAAATGGAATAAAAGTGCACGTGCGCGAGTATCGATGAAGCCTTGGAACCAGTTTATGCACTGTCAACTGCATCATCGATCGATCGTATCGCTCAAGAGTGATTTACCAATAAATTACTCTTACTTTTCATTATTATAAAATACCATTTCTGTAATAACATTATGATATAAAACCATACATTGAATGGCATTAAAACTGTTTTTTTAACCGAATCCTTTCTCCATATTCTCTGATCCAATACTTTAGAGGTTCTACATAAAATAATTGGAGTTATGGATTTATGCCCAACACATTTATTGGACAAATTCTGAGTGTACATTTTACAATCTCGTGTATTTACAGGACGTGGTAGACGTTGCACAATCATTATGCAAATGAAAATTTATTAATGAACTTACAATTACAAAAAAAAATTTGTATAAACATATGAAACTGCAATTGCATTCGTAATAAATTGACGTAAGTTAACTTTCGACAATCTTTAAATAAAATTAAAAGTATCTGCGACTTTCGATCCTTTTCAATTTCTTCTATATTAATAAACGCAAAGCGATTTGAAATCATTTCTATTCGCTTTCTTCTTTGGATCTTTCTCTTTCGGAACGTCGTGATTTCTTTTTACGTCTACTTGGACTTCTTGATCGGGATTTGTGGCGTCGAGATCGCGACCTAGAACGATGCCGATGTCGACTGAAATATAATAATCATATTTTTCATGATATTTTAACTTTGAAATTGAGCAAATGTACATTACAAGGAAAGGTGGAATGACGTTGCACAATTTTTGCAGTTAATTGTTGATCTCTGATATGCATTGTCACCTTACTCACTTTCGTGATAAACATAGGAATCTTACCTCTCTTTGTGTCTATATTGAGACCGTGACCTATCTCGATCGCGATCTTCCTCTCTCGCTGATGATTCTACTTCGCGTTCTTCTCTTCTTGAATCTTTTTCCCTGTCCCTATCACGATCTCTATCTCTCTCTCGCTCGCGTATCATTGCTTCTTCGTATTCTCGATCTCGATCTCTTCTGTCTCTGTCTCTGTCCCTATCCCTATCTCTGCCATCTCTGGACATCACTGGAGGCATTGCTGGTGGTACCATTGTTGGTATTGATTTGGGACCTTTGTCTTTTATGTCATCACCAGTTAAGGGAATAGTTATATTTGTGGGTTGCCAAGTCTATTTAAAGAAGCATATATTAACTTTCTAATATTGTTTCAGTTACGTAGTATGTAAGATGGATTTGAGTTACTATATGCATACACTCTACTTAGTAGAGAAATATTTAAATACCAGATAAATTTAAAAAATGTTTACATATAACAATAAATTTAATTTATATTCTTTAAAGTGACAGTAGAAGAAAAAAATTAGTAAGTTACTCACGGGATCATTTCCCCATTGCCTATCTTGTGTTGGTTCGTAACTGTGATAATACGGATCAGGTTCTGGCACGAAATATGATGCTGGTTCTTGATAACCAGGTGGTGGCATATCAAATGAAGGTGGCATTGCAGGCCCTGGAGGAGGTACACTCATATCTGGAAAAGCACTTGATGGTTTTCTTGAATATTCACGTCTATCTGCAGTCATCACTTGGATCACATTTTCTTTAGGCGGTGATTTATCTAAATTTCTTCTAGAAGCTAATCCTGTACTACCAATTACATCTATTGTTCCTGCCATCTTACGTCCTGGCGGAGGACCAGCTCTTTTTGGACCAACAATACCCGAGTATTTGCTATTATAGTTCGTAATAGTCACTTGTGGCACTCTTGAACCTGGATTGCCGGGTACACTGCCAGGTCCACCAGATCCTGCATTTAATATTAAACCAACACCTGATTCATTTCTCATACGCTTTTGTCGCTCACAATATGCTCTCCAAGTTTCTTCATTAAAGCCATAATTAAAGTAGTCTGTAATATCAGCTCCTGGTTGTCTCCATGGTTTATCTTCTAGCTGGTCTAAATTGTATTCATGAGCAGGTATACCATTAATAACACCAATTGTTTCAAATTCATCTATGCTAAATTTTCCCGATTGTTGCTTTAATTTATCAGGACCAGTACTAGAAGAAGTTAATAAACCACCACGTTTGATATTCAAACTACTGTATTGAGCTGGAGTCGACTTAATATCTCCAATGACTACATGTACATCATCATCAGATTCTGAATCTGATGCTCCATCTCCATCATCTTGATTTTGGCCTTCACTTGTACCATTTTCCTTCGCATCATTGGTCATGGAATCTTCATCCTGATTTTGCTGTTGCTCTTGCTCATTTTCCCCATCAAAACTGTCAGCAACAACATTTTCTCTGCAATCGTCCACTGACTGAAAACAAGTTAAATTTAGTTGCTATAATATATAAAATTGAACTTTAATTAAATAATATTTTGTACACTAAATAAAAAAGTTTTTCTATAGAAAATTCCAACAATACAAAAGTATAAACAGAATTTCATAGGTTATGTTACCTCTTGCATTTCTGGAGGCTCATTTTCCATTTCCCCTTGAGTATCTTCATTTTGCTCATACGGTTCATCTTGATTATTATAAGAATTACTATTTTCAGCTGGCTGACTATCCGAATTTTCAGGAAAACTGTCCTTTCCGTCAACGGAATCACCGTATAACCATTGATCCTCGTTTTCGTCCGCCATTTTTCCGCGAAAGCGCGCTCGGACTTCTGGAGTAATCGCACAGCTATACTCCATTACTCCAATAATGCGAACCGGTAAGTTTTAAGTTCGTGGAGGACTGAGGACAGGAACGCTGAGCATCATCTAGATTGTGGCGCTACCTTCTGGAAGATATAAGAATTGATATTTCAGAATTAGGGTTATAACTTGCAAAAATCAATAATCAACAATAATATATTATTGTTGATTATATACACGAACGTTATAATTAACAATATTCAAACCAAGAACATTAAGTTTTATTTAATAGTAAAATATTAAAAACAGTTTATTATACGGTCACAGTGAATCCACATTGTATGCCGTGTGCCGTCAGAAAAAAAGTTGTCTGAAATCTATAGGTTTTATAACTCTATGGTTATAAATCCTATAGGAATTGTAACCATAGAGTTATAAATATTATAGATTTCAGACAACAACTACTTTTCTGACGGCATACGGCATGCAATGTGGATTCACTGTCAGGAGATAATGTGAAGTTTATCGCCTTGCCAAGGGAGAATGTACATAAGCGCTACGCTGTCTCATTGATTACTTGCAGACAACGTTGCTGATTGGCTAACATTTAAATATTAGCCAATCAGCGACGAGGTCTACAAGTAATCAATGCGACAGCGTAGCGCAGCTCAGCGTAGCGCAGCGCTTATGTACACTCGAGGGAAGTTGATTCTTTCCGAACGTGCCTAGTCAATTTTAAAATTCTGCAATTTCATTGGATGATCCCAATTGAGGGTTAATGTTTACACTTGAATTGTCCAATGGGATTGCAGGATTTTGAAATTTACCCGGCACGTTCGGAAAGAATCAACTTTCCTCGGGTGTACATTCTCCCCAATGGCCGGGTCTACATAGACGCGTTAAGACGCGTTGAATACGCGTTTGTGCACGCGCGTGTGCAAGCGTATTGCTGTTTATTCTAGTTACTTTAAGTGATGCCAATATGAACTGCGTTCAAAATAAAGCATTAGTTCACTAGCTTAGGTTATTTACAGTGAATACACATTGCATGCCGTATGCCGTCAGAAAAAAAGTTGTTGTCTGAAATCTATAGGATTTATAACTCTATGGTTATAAATCCTATAGGAATTGTAACCATAGAGATAAATATTATAGATTTCAGACAACAACTATTTTTCTGATGGCATACGGCATACAGCATACTATGTGGATTCACTGTTAGATGAGTACCTAAGGCTAAGGGACTTTCCACAAATGAATTGCGGTGTGCTGAAAGAACTGAATCCTTAGATATAAAAAAGCTAATTTTTTGCCAAATTTCAAAACGATTCATTGACTTTTACTCCTGATATCGTAAAGGAAAGAAAACGCACTTGTTTTCAAAAATAATTTTTTTCTCGGAAACAAATCAACATAACCTCTTGAAATTTTAACACAACCTTGCACTCTATAAGTGTAATAAGTGGTAAAAATTTTGAGTGGAGAAATGAAAAGTTTTTGAAATATTAATTAAAGAAATATAAACCATATAATAACAAATGACAGGCCTTTTAATAAAAATTTAGTTTATTAAGTAATACTGGCTGACACAAATTAAAAAATCAAAAAAACGAAAAATTCAAAATCGTTTTATGGTTATAAAAAAAAATCGGTAAAATCAAAAAGTAGGTTATGCTCTCTCTCTATTCTCCTCCGAAACGAAGAGAATAAGCCTTTTCCGATGTAAATCGGTCGATCGGTTTAAAAGTTATCGCCTGCTGTACACACACACACACACACACACACACACGAAAATTTTTTTTATCAAAAACAACGGATTTTAGCGCCAAAAGTCTTAAAACATGTTTTTGAACATGTTCAATTGTCGATACAGCCAACGTGAAAAATTTAGTGCCTCCAAAGAAAGCAGAGTACGAACAGTTTTTTTTGGAGGCACTAAATTTTTCACGTTGGCTGCATCGAAAATTACTAGACATTCCCTAGTTGCATACGCGTGCGCCCGCGTGTATACGCTCTTATGTAGCGGGGGCCTTAGGGAGAGTGTACATAAGCGCTGTGCTGTGCTGTGCGGTGCTGTGTTGTGCGATGCCCGTGCTTTTGGTACATTGGCTACTTGTAGAACTACGCCGCTGATTCATGATTGGTTGATATTAAATACCGACCAATCAAATAAGTATTTCCATAAGTAGCCAACGCACCAACAACACGGGCATCACGCAGCATCGCACAGCACAACACCGCACAGCGCTTATTACACTCTCCCTAATATTGCGTTTGAAAAAATTGTTTTGCCCTAATCACATAACCGCGTACGATCGCGTACGGCTGCGTACAACCGCGTCTGACGTTAAGGAAGAATCTAGTGATTTTCGCTGCTGCCAACAGCGGCAATGTCAGTGCAATAACTAGTACTTTCGAGGAACAGACCTACGTATACGAAAGTCGGCTACTACACCAACGACAACAGACATAACAAGCAAGCGTTACTCCGATCTACTGCACTTCGTGTGAGTAGGTCTGTTCCTCGAAAGTACTAGTTATTGCACTGACATTGCCGCTGTTGGCAACAGCGAAAATCACTAGATTCTTCCTTAACGTCGGACGCGGTTGTACGTAGACGTACGCGATCGTACGCGGTTATGTGATTAGGGCATTTCAACTGCGGCAACGTAGGATTCTACTGAGCCAATGGGTGCGTTCGATTGTTAGGGTTTCAAATGTATTCAAACGCACCCATTGGTTCAGTAGAATACAACGTTGCCATACCTACATCTGAAACTATTTCGCCAATACCCGGTATGTCGTCTGCAGATTACGTCATCTCGCACGACAGCAGATATAACCTTGGGAAAATGTGTATTTATACACACGGATAAGAACCTCGTTATCTCTTAGTCTCACTATCTGCGAGCTATGCAGATGATTTTCGCGGCATGTAAATGCTTTTCTGTCAGATAAAATGGAATTTTCTTTACGTATCGTGACATCCGTGGTAGGGGGCGGTTGAAGTTGCAGAGTCTTGAGCATGATGTGTCAGTGTCACGCGCGCAACAGTAGCAGTGCGCCGACGTCGTTGTTACGCATCGGCTTTCTGCGCTCGAATCCAACGACGGAAGGGCCACTCCACCGATCAATAATCTCGAAGCCCCGAGAACCTCTGATCACGCCGAAAATTCTGCAAATCTGTTGCGGTAGATACAGGTTTTGTGGGCAGACCAGGTCATGACTACGAACGGACACAATACGCCTCGTGTTCTCTCCATACAGAGTCACGTTGTTTCTGGATACGTCGGCAACAAAAGTGCCACTTTTCCACTGCAGGTCTAAGTATATCTGCATCAGCCTTATTTATACTGATAACATTTAAGTCACTTCTAACATTTACTTGAGAGTTTAAATTGTTTTAATAGTACATTTCGACACGGGTGGGGAAGTCGATTATTTAGCTGGTGTGACTTTTTGCACGAGCGAAGCGAGTGCGAAAAAGTCACACCACCTAAATAATCGACTTACGCACTAGTTTCGAACGGTATTTTATACCACGAGCGCCGAAAAATCATATCAAAGTTGTGATTTTGAGGTTAGAGTGGTATAAAACAACTTTTTTTTTATTCTATTAATGCATTCTGAACTGTACTGACTTTTATATTTATGTTATAATTTAAATAATTTTTCATTATAACTGGCTAGATTGAATAGATTGATATTGCGACAGTTTCTGATATATATATATATATCACCAGTGAATGAACGAATAAGGAAATTGTAACTTTTGTTATTTAATTAAGTGGTTTAAAAATGGATTGAAAGTAAAACCCTTTTGAAATTTATATTCTAAAATGTTCAAACTTTACGTCGGTGAGCAAATTTTGAATAAAGAATCAGAGTAAAAATTTTGTTTAATAAAAATCTGTAAATATCTCCTAAAAATCAGTAAAGGAACACGCAATCTTAGTATCTAAATATGTTTTACCAGTGAATGAATACATCACCAGTGAATAAACACTTAATAGCGGCGATTTCATGATTTTATTCTTAACAAGATAATTTCTTTTATGCAGAATCTTTATATAAAATGAAATAAAAATTTTCAAGGATTGGGAAATTATCGTCATGTTAGATAAACAATATATAGAAATCTTGATATTTTCATATATATAAAGAAAATGTTCATTAACTGGTGACTGTTCCAATACTGGTGTAGTCACCCTATATAAAGTTTAAATTTACAGATTATAAAAAGTATGAGAAATATTATATAAGTTTCTGATGTCACGTTTGATTTCAATCCAATTAATGTAAACTAATTAAATGAACTTTACGCAGCTCTTAGGATTTGAGGTCGATATGATTAATTCAGTACAACTGTCTAATCACACAGGTTATAAAGTCTTCAAGGGACAAGTGTTAAATGATAAAGATTTAAGTAAGTGTATGAATAATTCTTTATAACGTTACATTGATTTTAAGGTATAAATCTAACATATGGATTACTTTTAGATTTGTTAATTGAAGGATTATCAGAAAATAATTTGGATGACTATACTCATTTACTGACTGGATATGTTGGCTCTGCTTCATTTTTAAGAAAAGTAGCTCAAGTTGTTCAAAGGTTAAAGCAAAAAAATTCAAAATTAATATACGGCAAGTACTAAAGTTTAATTTTATTGACATTAACAAGAGTTACCCCTTTACAAATATTGACAGAATAATTAAATCATACAAGGCTGCATCTAGTAAGGAACCAGCAATATGTTTTCACAAAAAAACAATTTGGATAAAACTTTAGAAGTACAGATTTACCATTATTTTACTTCCTACTAGAAGAACCTTTGTGATGGTAAAGAAAAAAGTTTTCAGAAATATGTGTGTGTGTGTGTGTGTGTGTGTGTGTGTGTGTGTGTGTGTGTGTGTGTGTGTGGGGGTGTGTGTGCGTGTGTGTGTGGGTATGTGTCCATATATTTTTCTTACACAATTACGGTCAATATCCCTTTTTTGTGAAAGTCGATTTTCTTTTGTTCTATATATAGAATCGCTACAGCGGTTTTTCGATTTTCCGAATTTTATTTTTCAATTTTCTTACAATTTAAAGCTAATATTGTTCATATATTATGAATTCATACTAGTAGGATAAAATTGTCTAGAAAAAAAAATCATCCCGCTAGCTATAGTTAGCCCTAAATTATTGATGAATACGTCATTTTTTAGGTACGATCGCTTCTCGGGAGAGCCTTATATTTTCGTCAGGGTGAAAATCGTAACACTTCAAATTCTGAAAATTTACAACATAAAAATTATTTTCCACCCAAAATGAGTCCATTTTAAGCGTTTTCCGAGATGTATGTATGGCTGTACGTATGTATGTGATCAAGTAACCTGATTATCTGAGCGAAATTTCGATAGAGCCAAACGGGCTTTGGAGCAGATACTCGTCTAATTATAAGTAACTGACAGTTCTCTACCGAGCCGAATCCATCGGAAAATAAAAAAATGGCAGAGCAAATAAAAATTTGAAAAAACATTTTTAAGCTTAATGTATACAAAATTAACTTTAAGTCAAAAACAACAAATGCATTTGCTAAAACTAATTAAAACACGTCTTTTTACATTGAACATTTTTTTCTACGAACAATATTTGGCAATACAATAGCGAAAAAACCGCTAAAAACATCAAAAGTAGTCGTTTTTTTGCTATTACTTTACAGGATTTGACTTTACATAAAAATGTTAAACGTAAAAGTTATAGATAATACTAAAACAAAACTTTTTCCTATTGAACATTTTTTTTGTACGATCAATTCCTGATCAGTTAAATCCAAACTAGGGGGGCTGCGCCCTCCAGCGTGCCTTCGGCACGCCATCCCCCCCCGTCCCCACACACACCTGCTCCTCGCTTCGCTCGTCGCCCGCCTACTCCCTATGTAAAAACTTCGTTTTTACATAATAGGCACGACCGCAATACTCAGGAGAACCTTGTATTTTTATAAAAGCGAAAATTGATTAATAATGTCACTACGAAGCGCAATGCACTCATGATTTTGCATACTATTAAAAAAAAAAAAAAAATAGTTTTTGTTACCATATGGCAAACAGTAAAGCTAATAAGCGAAAATTTTACCGTCTAAAAAACATTAGTGACCGTCTCTTAGAGACATGTTACCGCGCAATGGTTATCAAGTCATATCATATTGTTCGTGTATAACGTATTACGTATAATATATAGCTGTTTATGCAAAGTGATGACAATGCGAGCTTGATTTTACGCAATTCGCAATAATCGCAATAAACGATATAAAAATTACAACATCATCTATTCACATGGGTAACGTGTATAGCATCGCCAATCACGTGATGGCGGTGACACTGCCAAAGAAGATAGACGTAAATAGAAGCGCAAAGCGGATAGGGAGACCGAGGCACCCCGAAGAAGTACGCACCCCGACCACGCGCAGCGCGGCAGTCAATTTCTAAATGCTGCGGGAACAGCTGATGCGCGGCCGGTAACACACCACCCATACCGGCTGCAATGGTAACACGACGTACTTCGTACGTAACATTGCAAAATTATTATTTACAAAGATCTGTTATTGCTATTGCAATAACAAAAACCATAAATAAAAACAAATTAATCTTAAACTGATACCCCTAAACCCAAATGGGGGGACAACTTATATATTACATACATGAAATAAATTCACGTGAACTCCGTTGGTCCTGTGGATAGCGCGCATGCTTACTATCTTTTTGGTGCGGGTTCAAATCCATTATCGGATTTTTTTTTTATATATATTAATAAGTATAATAAGATTGTTATTTTCTGCTGATTTGAAAATAACGTGAAAATTAAAAAATTTTTTAACAGGTTTCCGCACTACCTTGGAGGTACTGTTCAAAGCGCGTTGGATTTTTTTTTGTTTTATTTACAAATTATTATATAAAATAATTTAAAAATACTTCAATACAATTTCATGACATGTAGAAATTGTATTAAATTATTCAATAATCTTTTTTGTATTTTATGTACTTCTGCTATGATTATTATGATAAATAATAATATATTATTAATATTTAATATTCTTAATTACATTAGTTAACTGTATAAATTATGTAAAACAATAACAATAAAAATCTAACGTAAAATACCTCTAAACAATATAACATATGAATAAAAAACAAATCAGATAAAAAAAATTCATCTTTTCAAAATTATTTTAAAAGGTCGAGTGTAAGTTATTTTTTAAGCTAAATATAGGAAAAATTCTTTATTTCCTTTAAATTATTATTTTTCTTTACTTCACAGTTTTATTTACAATGGTTATTTAAAAATATTATTCATGTATTCTATATGATTTCTCATGAAATAGTATTGAAGTATTTTTGTAATGATTTTATATAACAATTCGTAAATAAAACAAGAATTATCCAACATTTTTTATATACGGGAGTGCGAAAAAACTTCAGAAATTTTACTGTTATTTTTAAATCGGCAGAAAATAACAATCTTATTATACTATATTAATATGTATAAAAAAAAAACCGATAATGGATTTGAACCCGCACCAAAAAGATAGTAAGCGTGCGCGCTATCCACAGGACCAACAGAATTCACGTGAGTGTATTATATGTATGTAATATATAAGGTGTTCCCCCATTTGGGTTTAGAGGTATGAGTTTAAGATTAATTTGCTTTTATTTATGATTTTTGTTATAGCAATAGCAATAACAGATCTTTGTAAATAATAATTTTGCAATGTTACGTACGAAGTACGTCGTGTTACCATTGCAGCCGGTATGGGTGGTGTGTTACCGGCCGCGCATCAGCTGTTCCCGCAGCATTTAGAAATTGACTGCCGCGCTGCGCGTGGTCGGGGTGCGTACTTCTTCGGGGTGCCTCAATTTCCCTGCAGGCTTTGCGCTTCTATTTACGTCTATCTTCTTTGACACTGCTGGCTTGTTGGCTTTACCCATGTGAGGGTGCGCGCATGCGCATGCGCTGCAGCTCACCTGCTCGTCACGTCTGGCTCGTCAGCTGATAGCTCGTAGCTTCTTTGCGCAAGCGACACGGCGCCGCGGATGATGCGAGAAAAAGGCTGGACCGAACTTCTAGTGAAAAAGTTTCAGTGCGGAGTGAACACAAGAAAGCTGCCTACTACGTGCGTATTATCGCTACAGTGCTTCGCTTCCTATCTGGCTCTCACCCACACCATGTCAACCATGTGCGCACGGCAGTCCGGCAGACGGTAGTCATCAATGTTTATATCTGCAGTCACTGTGTTTCCTAAATTGCTGTATGGATCGATATTGATGTTGGTCGAGATCTCTGCTAATTCAGTTGTGGTCTTATCCTTGAGTAAGTATTATTTCAATAATACTAGCTCCTTTCTAATCTTGCCGGGTTTTCATCTTTTTTTCACAAGGACATTTTGTTAAACTTTGAAGGTCAAGGTAGTCTTAGTTGGAAGTGCACATGAGCTTTTTCGACTTTCAAGTATACAAATACCTTTCCTTTCTCTGAAAATATCTTCAGCTTTACACACGTCACCATATCATGCATTCTGAGGGATTATATGCCATATTTCAGATCTAAATAATCAGCAAGTGTGGAGTTACAGCATTTTCTGTGTGCTTTTTGAGGAAATTATTAAGAAAGAAAAGTAATTTCCTCCAATTTGGATGATTGAGTATATCTGAAACTTAATGTACAATGCCTCAGCATGCATTGCATTGTGTATGAACATTCTTGTAAATCTTGAGAAAGGGTGAGGAGGTTTTAGTTGAGAATACACATGCGCTTTCTCGACTTTTGAGTACAAAGATCCCTTTCCATTCCCTACAAGTATCTTCAACTTTCTATACATGATGGAATACATGCTGAGGGACAGTATATCAAGATTTAGATATGCATAATCAGCAAGTCTGGAGATATTGCAACTTCTGTGTCTTTTTCAAGAAATTTTTGAGAAAAATGTCATTTTCTCCGTACCGGCTGATTGAATCGATCTGAAATTACATACACAATCCCTCTGTATGTATTGTATTGTGTGTGAACATTCTGGTAAACTTTAAGTGAGGGTGAAGAGGTCTTAGTTGAGAATACACGCGCTTTCTCGACTTTTGAGTGCAAAGATCCCTTTCCATTTCCTACAAGTATCTTAAACTTTCCATACATGATGAAATACATGCTGAGAGACAGTATACCAAGTTTGAGATCTACATAATCAGCAAGTCTGGAGATATTGTAATTTCTGTGTCTTTTTCAAGAAATTTTTTAGAGAAATGTCATTTTCTCCGTACCGGCTGATTGAGTCGATCTGAAATTGCATACACAATCCCTCTGTATGTATTGTATTGTGTGTGAACATTCTGGTAAACTTTAAGTGAGGGTGAGGAGGTCTTAGTTGAGAATACACATGCGCTTTCTCCACTTTTGAGTGCAAAGATCCCTTTCCATTCCCTACAAGTATCTTCAACTTTCTGTACATGATGGAATACATGCTGAGGGACAGTATATCAAGATTTAGATATGCATAATCAGCAAGTCTGGAGATATTGCAATTTCTGTGTCTTTTTCAAGAAATTTTTGAGAAAAATGTCATTTTCTCCGTACCGGCTGATTGAGTCGATCTGAAATTGCATACACAATCCCTCTGTATGTATTGTGTGTCAACATTCTGGTAAACTTTAAGTGAGGGTGAGGAGGTCTTTGTTGAGAATACACATGCGCTTTCTCGACTTTTGAGTGCAAAGATCCCTTTCCATTCCCTACAAGTATCTTAAACTTTCCATACATGATGGAATACATGCTGAGAGACAGTATATCAAGTTTCAGATCTACATAATCAGCAAGTTTGGAGATATTTCAATTTCTGTGTCCTTTTCAAGAAATTTTTGAGAAAAATGTCATTTTCTCTGTATCGGCTGATTGAGTCGATCTGAAATTGCATACACAATCCCTCTGTATGTATTGTATTGTGTGTGAACATTCTGGTAAACTTTAAGTGAGGGTGAGGAGGTCTTTGTTGAGAATACACATGCGCTTTCTCGACTTTTGAGTGTAAAGATCCCTTTCCATTCCCTACAAGTATCTTCAACTTTCTATACATGATGGAATACATGCTGAGGGACAGTATATCAAGATTTAGATATGCATAATCAGAAAGTCTGGAGATATTGCAATTTCTGTGTCTTTTTCAAGAAATTTTGGAGAAAAATGTCATTTTCTCCATACCGGCTGATTGAGTCGATTTGAAATTGCATACACAATCCCTCTGTATGTATTGTATTGTGTGTGAACATTCTCGTAAATTTTAAGTGAGGGTGAAGAGGTCTTAGTTGAGAATAGACATGCGCTTTCTCGACTTTTGAGTGCAAAGATCCCTTTCAATTCTCTCAACATATCTTGGTAAATATATAGTGCTATGAATGATCTTATCGACACGCTAACACTATATTGTGAGTAGCTTGCTGTTAGAATGTTTTCTCGTTTACTTTACAGCTAGCATCTATCCTGCAATAATTTTCTACCCCTTTGACAGGAGTGTGGCTTCTCTGTACTCCTTCCGTTGCCAAGTTATTCTTGTTGTAATTATGTTTTTGGTCTAGGGCGAAGAGCTCCTGCAGACGACATCACGGCGTTCTAAACACCTGCAGATAGCGTTTTTTATTGGGACTATATGTTGAATTGATTGACATATTTCATGTGGACATTGACAACCTCTGAACTCGTTGAAAAAATTATCTGGTGAGTAGCTTACTGTAAGAAAGTTTATTGGTTTATACTTTTAAGCTAGTATCTATCCTGCAATAATTTCCTACCCCTTTGACAGGAGTGTGGCTTCTCTGTACTCCCTCCGTTGCCAAGTTATTCTTGTTGTAATTATGTTTTTGGCCTAGGGCGAAGAGTTCCTCCAGAAGACAACACGTCTTCATATAATTGTTCTTTCCTCGAGGGCGTCATTATATGACCATCATAAAGCAGGAGACTTTAAAAAAAATAGGACCAAATTGGGAATGGCAACTTTGAGAAACTCAACAATGGCATTACAGTGGGTAACCTTGAGTGAAGGGCTTCCTGATGCACACATCTTGGCAGCTTCATCTTTCTATAGATTATCAATGGAAGTTGATCTAGTCTGTATTTATTTTAATTCACTGTGACCACTTTGTGGTCTCTTCTTTGAATAATTATTATTTCAGTAATCTACTGCTTTCAACCATTACTATAGCTTCATTTTTTGTTTCAGGGTTTTTATTATCCTTTCAGAAAAAGCAGCAACTATAAGAGGCGACCGGTCAAATTTAACAGATCTATTCCTCATTCATTGATGTGGTTGATATTTACTTTGAGGATGTCTTTTCAAACTTCATTTAGAAGAACATAAGAATGATAGAAATCTGCTTTTATAATGCATTTCAAGCATCTTATGTATTTTAATGCTGATTTTATTTTTTTTTTTTGTAGGTATAATTTAATAAAAAGAAAGAAATAAGTTATGCAATTTCTCAGATTTAATTCAGGCACTGCTTGTGTATTTTTTATAGAACTGTATTTTTATTTTTTTTATTAAATTACATGTACTTTCAAAAAGATAGAGTCAACTCAAAAATACATGGAATGTCTGAGATGCATTACTGAAGCCGGTTTCTATCATTCTTAATCTTTTGGATTAAGTACGGACACATCACCTCAAAGTAAATATCGATAACATTGAATGCTCAATACACCTGCTAAATCTGACAAGTGGCTTTTATATTGTAGGAGCCGGATGAATTTTCTTATTAAGTTTTTAATTTTGGTTCGTATACTTTAGTGTAGTGTAGTGTGAGTGTGTCTGAAACTTCTATACATCTATAGCTTGTCCCGCCATAACAATAAATCTGAGTACGTGTAAAAATTGTGAAAAAGTTATTTTAATCTGTAAAATTCAGTCGAATTGTAGTAGTTAATGAACAATGAGCTTATCCATTAACTACCAGTATTAATTGACTTTTAGAGGTTATAGTGAACTTTTCATAATTCTGACAGGTTTCCAGAATATTTATTTAAGCATACTCTATAAATCTTTCGAACAGACCACACTACATGGCCCTTCAGATTTCATAAGAGAAAACCTATTTAATTAATTAGTCTGAAATTTACAACATGAAAAGATAAATTAATCCTGCTCCTGTAATGTTATAAAAGCCACCAGTCAGATTTAGCAGGTGTACTCATCATTCAGTGTTGTCGATGTTTAGTTGGCGTAAATGTGCTTAAGTATAAAAATAATAGAACTCTGCTTCTATAATGTATTTCAGGCATCGTATGTTTTTTAAGCAAATTTCATCTTTCTAGAAGTAGGTATAATTTAATAAAAAAAAAATATCCGTGCGATATGCAGTCCATTATTTCACCGTGTTTATCGCACTTGCTACGCTCGTGCGCTAACCTCACGGTGCGATAATGAACTGCTTAGCGCACGGATAGGCGTGACAGCGGACTTAAGGTAGACAGTGTTATAAAAAATTGTACGATACTAATGCGTTAAGTAACACATTACACGCCGTGAAAGGATCCTCGCTACGCTCGGGCCTTAACTTTACGCCATGAAATAATGGGCCACTTATCGCACTTGTATCGTAATGTATTAGTACGATAAATTTTTTATCGATATTTATTCATTAATTAAAAAAACCTCTTTCAATTGATTGGCCCGTAGTTTCCTCAACCTTAATATGTTGATTCCTTTAATTAATATTTAATAACAAAATTTATAAATCTACGACTACAAAGAATTTTGAAGCGATTAAGTCATTGTTACTCCTGTAATCGTTGGATATACAAAAATCAATTTTCATTTTTCAATTTTTTTCTAAAAAACTAATCAACAAAATGAATTAAAACATTATAGATTATATTTATTTATATTATCCATTATCATGATTTTTCTCAAAAAAAATTGACCGTTTAGTTTGGGAGTTATAAGCATCTAAAAAAAAAACACGTTATTGTTAATAATTTTTTTAGAAAATATAGGTATTTTAATTCTCTTTCGAATGCTACCCATCCGATTCGAATAACTCGATCCTATCATTAAAAAAAAAAATCAAAAAGCAGTTTTGAGAAAAATCGAAAATTTGAAAAAAAAAAAACAAAAACACATCGCCCCAATAAAAAAAAAACGGATTTTGACCGGAAAATGAGACCTGCCCGGTCAAAATTGACCGAGTAGAAATTGAGATCTAGGCGTACACACACACACACACACACACACACACACACACACACACACACACACACACACACACACACACACACACACACACACACACACACACACACACACACACACACACACACACACACACACACACACACACACACACACACACACACACACACACACACACACACACACACACATTTTTCAAAAACCATATATTTTGATTCCTAACATCTCGGAACACAATAACATGTTTTTACAACAACTCAAACATTTTGCTTCCTCCTAGAGGAAGCTTTGTGACATTAAATTTTTGAGTTGTTGTAAAAACATGTTATAATTCTGTTCCGAGGTGTTAGGAATCAAAATACATGGTTTTTGAAAAATGTCTGTATGGATGTGTGTGTGTGTGTGTGTGTGTATACGCCTGGATCTCAGCTTCTACTCGGTTGATTTTGACCGGATAGGTCTCATTTTTTTTGTTTTTTTTTTTGCGTGATGGCGGGTCAAAAATCCGTTTTTTGATTGGGACGATGCGTTTTTATTTTTTTTTCAAATTTTCGATTTTCTCAAAATTGTTTTTTGATTTTTTTAATGATAGGATCGAGTTATTCGAATCTGATGGGTAGCGTTCGAAAGAGAATTAAAATACCTATATTTTCTAAAAAAAAAAAAAAGTTTCTAGCTATCACGGTTCTTTTGTTATTAACAAAAACGTGTTTTTCTTTTAGAAGCTTATAACTCCTAAACTTAACGGTCAATTTTTTTGAGAAAAATCATGATAATACAGAATATAAATAGCTATAATCTGTTAAAATTTGAATACATTCTGTAGGCTAGATTTTGAGTAAAAAATTGAAAAATGAAAAAAATCAGTTTTGTATGTCCAACGATTACAAGAGTAAAATTGACTTAATGGCTTCTAAATTCCTTTTAGAGGTAGATTTTTTATAGTTCTCGGTCGAGTTCTTTGGGCAAAATGATTGGTCCACAAATTTCAGAGATATTTGAGGTTAAAAATTTTTTGACATTTTTTAAAATTGTAATTTCTCGAGAACGGCTCTATGTATCTGAATGGGGTGGGTGGCATTCGAAAGAGAATTAAAATACCTATATTTTCTAAAAAAAGTTAATTTTCTATCTATCACGGTTCTTTAGTTATAATCAAAAACAAAAACGTGTTTTTTTTTTTAAACTCATAACTCAAATGATGTGTAACAAAATGAATTAAAATGTTTAAAAATTATATCTATTATAATCTATTATAATTATGAATTATGCATTATGAATGCATTATATTCTGCATTATTATAATTTATTTGTGAGTTATGAACTTTTTTAAAAAAACACGTTTTTGTTAATAACAAAACAACCGTGATAGCTATTTGTTTTATTATAAAATATAGATATTTTACTTCTATTTCAAATGATAACTTTATTTATCAGCTCAAAATTTATATAAATTTGATATAAATAAATAATAAATAAATAAATAAATTTAAATATTAACAATTTTTAATATTCATAAATGAATTTAATTATAATTATGCAATAAATTTTTTAAAAAATTATAAATTTTGTTATTAAAAATTAATTAAAGGAATCAACAAATTACGGTTGAGGAAGCTACGCGCCAATGAATTGGCAGCGGTTTTTTTTTCTATCTATTTTATAGCTACAACTTTATTAAAGTAAAATTTCTTTTTTTTTAGTTGGATTAAATAAAGTGTAAATAAATTAAAATAAAATAATTAACTTTTTTAGTAAGGTCGTATTTCAGAAAGAAGTTTATATATATCGCTGTTGATATATTTTTTTTTTTAATATATCAGTAATTTTATTTCAGGTGGGGGCTTCGCCCCCCACACCCCCCTGAGTGGGGGCTTCGCCCCCTACACCCCCACCAGGGGCTCCGCCCCTGGACCCCGCCCTGCGCCCCACATCAAACTCGGCATACCTCATTACCTACCAACAACAAACTTTATTGTTTCTTTTATTTTGTTTTAGCTAGATGGGACATTTCAACATAATAACTATATCCTCAAGGATTTTCATTCATGGTCACAAAATGATTTCGTAGATTCATTCGTCATCGAATATCATTTAATGTGTGATATCAGGAATATGGTTACGAGTCGTGAGGATGGAATATTATATTTGCTTATTCTTTGGCTCAATTTTATATTTAACCAAAAATTTAATCTTTGTTTTTTAATTTTATTTTTAAGGTTTAAACTTGAAGAACTTATATTAATCACATTGTTAATAGAAGATTAGATTATATACAATATTAGCTGCCTGTCTACGACCAAGTTTTAGAAAAAAATAATTTGTTTCTTGGACCAACTTAGAATAATTTTAAGTAAAAAAACATTTAGGGATTTAATCTTTTAATTTTTGTTACTTCAACATCAATTTATATTTCTTATTATATATTTTTATTAGCTTTAGGTTTACATAATATTTGGCATTTTGTAAACAATAGATATTTCTTTTTTTAAATTATGTTTTCAATGTGTTTATCTCATTTTATAGCACAGTGTGACCTAAGTCCGCACTTAAGTCACGCCTACCCGTGACTTAAGTAGTCGATTATTGCACCGTGAGGTTAGCGCGCGAGCGTAGCGAGTGGACTGATTAAGGTACGGATAGGCGTGACAGCGGACTTAGGTAAACGTGCTATAAAATATCGTACGATACATGTGACTTCAGTGGCAGTATCGTAATGTACTATTTTAACATTGTAATTAAATGTAATTTTATATCTTATGATTATATTTTTATAATTATATGATCTTTCGAATGTTATATTGATTTTTCCGATATTATTTAAAGCTATTGCATTGAATAATTCTTTGTCAAATCGAATCATGTTAAATAAGCGAAAATTGAATATGTAAAGTGTCGTATTTATAGGTTTAGATAATCAGGATTGATTGTACATTAAAATATTAATTGGGAAAAGTTTTGTTTAGATGTTATCCATAAGTATATCTTTTGCATTCAATATTTTTGTGTAAAGTCAAATCGTTGAAATAAGCGAAAATCGTCCATTTTATGTATGTTTTGGCGTTAAAAATTGTTTGTTTGGATTTAACTCGTCGGGAATTGATTGTACAAAAAAATGTTTAATAGGAAAAAGTTTTGTTTTAATATTATCTATAACTTTTACATTTAAAATTTTTGTGTAAAGTCAAATTCTGCTCAGTTATAAACGAAAATCAGCCATTTTATGTACATTTAGGCGTTAAAAACCGTTTTTTTGGATTTAACTCATCAGGAATTGATCGTACAAAAAAATGTCGAATAGGAAAAAGTTTTGTTTCAATATTATCTATAACTTTTGTATTTAACATTTTTGTGTAAATTCAAATCCTGTAAAGTAATAGAAAAAAAAACGACTATTTTTGATGATTTTAGCGATTTTTTCGCTATTACATTGTTAAATATTGTTCATAGAAAAAAATGTTCAATGTAAAAAAGACGTCTTTTAATTAGTTTTAGCAGATGCATTTGTTGTTTTTGACTTAAATTTAATTTTGTTCACCGTATGCTCAAAAATCGATTTTTTCAAATTTTTATTTGCTCTGGCGTTTTTTTATTTGTCGATCGATTTGGCTCGGTAGAGAACTGTCAGTTACTTATAATTGGACGAGTATATTCCCCAAAGCCCGTTTGGATCCGTCGAAATTTCGCTGAGATAATCGGGTTACTTGATCACATACATACGTACAGACATACATACATCTCTGAAAACGCTTAAAATGTACTTCTTTTGGGTGGAAAATAGTTTTTATGTTGTAAATTTTCAGAATTTGAAGTGTTACAATTTTCGCCCTGACGAAAATATAAGGCTCTCCCGAGAAGCGGTCGTGCCTAAAAACGAAGTTTTTACATAGGGAGGGGGGGCGACGAACGAAGTGAGGAGCAGGTGTGGTGGGGGCGGGGGGGGGGGGTGGCGTGCCGAAGGCACGCTAGGGGGCGCAGCCCCCCTAGTTAGATTTTTTTCCTTACGTCGTAAATCATTAGAACTATATAACGTTATTATAAGAGAGGTTGTTTCAATTGGAGTTTTTAGGAATATCCATTTAATTACAAAAGATAGAGCGAATTTGGTTTTATTATTATTGTTACTATTAGTACGCCAATCACTAGTTATGAATATTTAAGCGCTTAAAATCGTTTTTATAAGTCTAACTCGTCAGAAATTGATTTTACATGAAAATATTAGATGGAAAAAAGTTTTGTTTAAATATTATCTACAACTTTTGTATTTAATATTTTTGTGCAAAATCAAATACTGTCAAGTTATAGCTGAAAATTGTCCAGTTTATGTATATTGTAGCGTTTAAAATCGTTTTTATCGGATTAGCTCATTAGGAGTTGATTTTACACAAAAATGTTAAATAGGAAAAAGATTTGTTTTAATATTATATACAACTTTTGTATTTAATATTTTTGTGTAAAATCAAATTCTGTCAAGTTATAGCCGAAAATCGTCTATTTTATGTATATTTTGGCGTTTAAAATCGTTTTTATCGGATTAGCTCATTAGGAGTTGATTTTACACAAAAATGTTAAATAAGAAAAAGTTTTGCTTTAATATTATCTAAAACTTTTGTAGTTAACACTTTTGTGTAAAATCAAATCCTGTCAAGTTATAGCCGAAAATCGTCCATTTTATGTATATTTTGGCGTTTAAAATCGTTTTTATAAGTGTAACTTATCAGGAGTTCATTTTACACAAAAGTGATAAATAGGAAAAAGTTTTGTTTAAATATTATCTCCAACTTTTTGACCTTTTTTGCCGTTTTTCGCAGTTATCTTGGCAAATATTGCTCGTAGAAAAAAGTGTCCAACAGATAAAAGGTGTATTTTAATTAGTTTTAGCAGTTAGACCTGTAGATATAAGCTTAAAATTATTTTTTCTAGTCATTAAGCTTAAAAATCGATATTTTGAAATATTTCTTTGTGCTCGCATTTTTTTAATTTTTCATCGATCTATCTCAATTGAGAACCAGGACTTAGATATAATTAGAGGAGTATTTTCCCGCGATCCCGATGGAATCGGTTGAAAATTCATTGAGATAATCGAGGAACTTGCCTACATACGGGCGTACATACATACATACATCACAGAAAACGCTTAAAACGCACTCATTTTGACTGGAAAAGACTTTTCTTGTATCAAATTATTAGTTTTTGAAGTCAGACAATTTTCGCTCTGGTGAAATTATAAGGCTCTCCCGAGCAGCGGTCGTGCCTAAAAAACGATTTTTAACGCCTAAATATAGCTGAAATGGTCGATTTTCAAGTCAAGTTTTTATATAGACAGCGGGGGGTTGGCGCGCGATAGCGCGCAGGGGGGCACGGCCCCCTTAGTTGTAAATAGGTTATATTTTCAAACTAAAAAAAGATATACTAGAATGTATTAAACATTGAAGTCTTTCATGATTATTTTTAGAAAAAAAAAAAATTTATAACAAAAAGTGATTCTTTTCATCACGCGATAACTAAAGTAAAATTGGTTTAATCGCTTTGAAATTCTTTATAAGTGTAGCTTTTGTGTATTTATTGTATAAGTTCTTCGGGAAAATTAATTGGTCCATCATTTTCAGAGACATTTGATGTTAACATTTTTTTACCATTCTTTTCAAATCATAATTTCTCGATAACAGCTTTATGTATTAGCTTGAAATCTATAGACGATTTTGTATGCGATATAGGCAATACATGTGTAAAATTTGATCAAGATCATATAATTACTTTTGGATATATTTGATATTTAATATTTTGGTATTTTAAAAAGTGATTTTCTTTGTCGCTTCTCTGGTAGAAATCTTAAGCATATTCTAGTTATAAATTAGCTATATTTTTAGAATATGGTTTATTTTTAGCTAAAAGTGAGCTATAAAATCCGGTAATAGCTTCAAGCTTTTAGCATTAGATCTGGCTAAAATATGCTTAAGCTCTGGTAGAAATGTTAACCATAAATTATCTATTTTAAGCTGACTTTATGGCTAAGGATAAATACAGAAAAATACGTATCGTGTATATAAAATTTGTAGTAGGCATCGTCTAGATCGTATAAGTTTTCTGTAAAACTTATTGTATCTTAGTATTAAATTTTGAATTATTAATAATTTTGGTTAAGTGAAATCAGACGGAAAAGGCTCATAAGGATAGAAAGGAGAACTTGTTCGTATTACTACCTAACCTAAAAATTCAATTTCTTATAATTTCTTAATTTTTTCTTCCCCAGTATCGCACAGATCGTTTGTTGTGATTAGTATCCATATTCCTTATAAAAATATGAAATTCGTGAAAAAATATTAAAAAATCAATTTCTCAAAAAATCAATATCTTCAAAGCTTATTAACCAATTCTTAGCTAGAAAAATTAGTTAACTTATAGCTAACGAATATTGCTTGTCAAAGATTAACCAAAAGTTAACGAGCTTTTAGCTAGATTCCCTGGCGATTAAACTACGACTGTTTTCGGTCGTATTTCGGTCGTAGAAGTTCAATATATTTAATATTTGTAAAAATTATATCAAATTGATGCTTATTTATAAAATATCATTTAAAGAATAAACTTAGAAGAGTGTGTGTGCGTGTATGCGTGTATGCGTGCATGCGTGCGTGCGTGCGTGCGTGCGTGCGTGCGTGCATGCGTGCGCGTGCGTGTGAGGGATATCTCCAGAGCGTGTCCACCGCCTTTAACCGAATACAGTTTATATTTTTGTATTTCTTTTCCGTTGTTGTACGATAACTAGCGTAAAAATCTACCAATCATCTTAACATTTAATACAGAAATAGCCTTTTTGTATCTTTGAACCGAGTTCGCTACTTGAAAAAATTTAACAGTTTCAGACCAAAGATATTTGAGGTTGTAAATTAAAAATATTTTCGTATAGTGATGATTCACTGAATAATTAATCAATTTCAAATGTTAAGGACTTATTATATTTATTATACACTAGGGTGATTTCACCAGTGAACGAGCACTTAAGCCCAATGAATGACCGGGTCACGTGACATTTTTAATCCTTTTTTTTCTCTCTTAAAAAAGTGATGGCAGGATGTTCTGAAGCATTTAAAAAAGTAATGTGATTGGTTAATGATTAAATATCCGGCCTAAATAACGCAAAAATTCAAAATATTTACTAATATAAAATGAATATTTCTATATGAATTAATAAAATGATTTAGACGTGAACGTTAATAGACCAATAAAATCAACAGTTAGTTATTGAATGCTTTAATTAAAATTTTTGTGTTTAATAATTTTATTAGAAAATAAATACTGTTTTGATTTGTTTCCTAAGCTCCAAAATTAGAATTTATTATAATCTGTTTGCTTTTTTAGTATAAATTTCGTGGATGCGTTCTGAGACAATGCTAATTAAAAAAATGTATTCATGAAGTCAAAATTATGTTGAGCGCGCGCATCGCTCTGGATATAGCTAGTTACTTAAATAAAATCATGCGTAGCATTAAATATAATTATAAAAATTTTTTGTAAGTTTTTAATTCCGGGAAGATGATTGACGAAACCAGAAACATGAATAAAGTATTTTACTTATTATTTTTTTTTGAAAAATGGTCATTCAATAATTCATAAGAAAACTTAATTTGATATTTTATTTTTTACAAGCAATAAATAAAGATATTTTGTAATTATATTTTCTATCAGTTTTAAAAATTCGAAGTATTTATTATATACATTTGTTACAAGTTGTTATAAAATTTTATATAAAACTTTTAAATTTTATATTGTCACGGGGTGGATTTTCCGGCTAAGGCACGTTTCTCCTGCGTACCTTAGCGGTTCAATTCCGTATCTCTCGGTTCAACTCCCGGAGATTGAGTAGCCAGATTAGGTAACAGACGCTACAACGTCGTGCAATGTTAACCTAAACTGGTGACTTACCGTGCAACACGCAAGTCGAAGACTTGCGCTTTGTTTCTCACCAGTGACTCGAACTCTCCTCTCGTTCACTGGTTCGTGTGCCGGCTGCTCAGATGAAACGATACGTTTTCTCTTACGTAATGACCGCGGAGGCGGCGGGGAGCGGGGAATGACTAAGTTCGCGAAATAATAACTCGAGTGGTTAAAGTTAATAACAAAAGACTAAGGTTTATTAAATAAAAGAGGTTGTGGTTTGATAATAAATCAGAAATATAAAAGAATTGAATTTAAGTTCGCGTCTTCTCTATCTAAATGGTGCGCCAGCACGTTACCTTTGACGTCAGCTGCCTCGGAGACTGACATCACGCTCGCGGTAAATTACGCCGCGCACGTGAGGTATAATACGCCTCACGTGAGCAGTACTCTACGTGCGCGCTCACCGAGTAATGCGACGAGGTGTGAGAGCAGTCGCGATCGCCGCGCGACGCACACAAGTATAAGTGTGAGAGAGAGGGTAGACGGCGGTTTTACACGTGTGCGCACCTGTTGTGCGCACTCACCGGCTTTGAAAAAGCCGGTGGTTTGACCTCACGTTTGACCTTGATGAAGTACGAACCCGATGCCTACACTCTCTCCTCGCACTTGCTCTCACCGCACGAGAACGCCTACTGGGAGCCGATGTCCAGGTACGACGAGCCTGGACAAACGGTTACGCGGAGCTAATACGCGGCGCGGAAGAATGCGTGCACGCTTACCTTTTCTATTGAAAACTATAGCGCAGTCTATTTGGACTAGCAGCGAGCTCTCTCCTCTGTAGCAGCGGTTTGGCCGGTTCAGCTGTCTCGTAGCCGAGATATCGCGACGATGAAGACTGTGCGGCAGGTTGATCCTGCCTGTTGCATGAATACTTGAAATCTCCTCGTCTAGCGGCACAAGTGTTCTTCGGCGAAAGATAAAAGCTTGCGGAAGGCTTCTGCGTACACGACACTATCACTCGAAACTTTTTGAGAGGTGAAACTAATACTTTCTTCTTAATCAAGAAATAAGAGCGGAGCGTACTCGGGTGCATGTTCTTTCTCTTTCCCGTCAACTATCTGATATTAGCCTCAGGATGCATCACGCCTGCATTCCTGAGGTTGAAACAGAGAAACACTTCACTACTTATCGCGGAAAACGCGATATCACCGCGAACTCACTATCGCGCGCGTCTCTGTCCGAACGGTAACAACAACAACATTGATGCCGGTCACGTCTCCCCCGGCACCTTCGTTATGCTCTCCATACAGCTCCAATACTGCATCGAGGCGCCATCTAACGTTCGTTACCACGAACTTATTTATTGCCGATTTATTACCGACGTCGGTACGGCAGGCCGTGACAATATATATGTGTGTGCGTGCGTGCGTGTGTGTACGTGTGTGTGTGTGTGTGTGTGTGCGTGCGTGCGTGCGTGCGTGCGTGCGTGCGTGCGTGCGTGCGTGCGTGTGTGTGTGTGTGTGTGTGTGTGTGTGTGTGTGTTAATCATTATCCCAGCGATTTGGGAGTCTAGAAATATACGTTTGACCACATGGTTGTATCAAACTCCTGGAGTTATAATATTATTTTGCGACACAAACACTAAATCTTCCGATTCTTCGACAATGTACATATAAGTTGTACTAAATGCTGGTTCGATAATGTTAAATCCAGTACCAAACACTCCCTGCTTTCTATTACCATCATGTTGCCAAGGTACTATTGAACGAATGGTAATAAATTGAACCTCTTCATTACGATATCGTGCATTCACATAAGCAATTGAATATTATATTTTGTTATTCTTGTAGTCCATGATTGATATTTAACACCGTCCACAGAAATTTTTTTATGTGAAAGGATTTGCAGTTCTGGATTAATATTTTCGAAACCAGCCTCTCTTAGAGCGCCAAATTCGCGATCGTCAAAAATTTTTGGAATACCATTTTGGTCAATTCGAGCAAATCTTTCAGTAGCAATATTAGGTGGTTCTTCCCATGTTTCTTTTCCAATGAGCTCTCGCAACAAATTTTCTACTTCGGGCCTAAGTGGCCTGTCCATAAACTTTTCAACCATTTGTCCCAACAGCATACGGCAAGCAACTTGCCACGCTCGATCAGTTGGACTAGTTGAATAATTTATCACCTGTCGATTTAAAGATTCAAACCAAAATCGTGATGCAACCCATAAAGGGCCTAATTCTCTAACACATCGAATAATTTTTAATTATAATTATTTTATTTTTGATTATAATTATTTTTATCATACATTAGTATGATCTTTTGTAAGCAGTTGATTAAATATTTTCGAAGTTATGATCATTTAAAATAAAAACAATTGAAAAAAAGAAGCATAATATAGGTATTTTTATCCTCTTCAAAATTAATCTTCTCCGATTTCAATATCTGAATTCGATCATTAAAAAAACTCAAATAAAATTCTCGGAAATCGAAAATTCGCAACAGAAAAAACCGTCAAAAAACAAAGAAAATGATCTTTGGGCCGGTCGAGATTGGACCAATAGTTCCCAAAACAAAGCAATACACACACACACACATACAGACACATACACACACGCGCGCGCGCGCGCGCACACACACACACACCTATACATTTTCCAAAAACATTGTTTTTGATTTCTGTGACCTCAAAACAAACTTCTATCATATTTTTAGCAAAACTAAAATTTAGCAGAAGAAGCTAGCAGAAGCTAAATTAACCAGTTCTTTTCACAATTTTTTTATTCTTTAGTAAAGGGCCTAGCAGGGTAAGATGGTAAAAAATGCCCCCAAGCCTTGAACTATTAGACCAAGAGAATCTTTTTTCTTATGATTAAAGAAACCTTTTTCCACTTGTGTTATGACCCTACCCCCAAACAGGCCCCTTTAAGGCCCCTTTTTGTTATTTTAAGTATTTTTACGATATCTTGGCAAATTTTTGATCTTTTTAAATCGGGTTTGCGGCAAATTAAAGAAAAAATTAAAACCTATAAGGGTGAATTTTTTCAAAATTTTTTGGCGCGAAATTCAAAATTTTTTAAGCGTTCGAAATATTCAAATTGCTGTATTTTAAATTTTACGATAGACGATGTCTTGAAAAAAATATATATTATATATTTTGTGTCAAATAATTAGAAAAAAATTTTTTCCGATTTTTAAAATTGGTGCGCAGAGGTTAAAAAAATTAAAAACCCGTTTTTTCCCTTTTTTCGGTATTTTTACTCATTGTATGACGTGAAATTCGCCTAAAAAGGTTTGTATTGGTTACAAACTAATAATAATAACGAAACTAATAATAATAACAAATAATTCATTAACTGTCTTTTCAAATTCTTCGAAAAATAATGCTGAATCACTGTAGTTTGCTAATCTTATTTTTTCTAGTCGATTTCTGCACACAATTTGCAGTGCTGTAGACTCCTTCAAATACATACTGTCCAACTTTCTTATTATTTTGTAAGCCGTTTCCTCACTCACAAATTGTAATTTTTTATCCGATACGGCACTATAAATTATATTTATTGCCTTCAAATCATTAGTTTTCTGAATTAATCGTTTGTGGGATATCAGAATAAAAAATTGAGGAGACCAGGACTAGTTAGCTCAGTTTTTACATTTTTTGTCAAGAAAGTATTCATTAACTAATAATACTATTTCAATCTTCAAAAAGTACTACTATATACAGGGAATATTCATGATATTTTTTCAAACTTGTAGATTGATATAAAAAAAAGTTAGAATTAATTTAACTGCATAATTTATGGTCAAGTTGCATAAGCGAAGTAGGTTGGCCATGTATATGTGTTAAGTTCACTGATAATAAATGTTCGAGTATACAAGATTTTTTTAAATTGTAAAATTTTCACCGACACGTGAAGAAATCTTTAATCTTATCTTTATACAACACGTGATGTTTCCTGACTGAACATTAAATAGAATATTTCCCATTGCATTTTACATTACTGACATCAATAGTATTTTTACCTCTGTTACTTCATTAACGAGTTATTAGCATTTGGTCAACCTACCCCGTATGCCAACTAGCCCCGGTCTCGCCAATTGATATTGTTACGAGGCCGGTCCCATAAAATATTTTATAATGGACAGGACTCTGGTTTAAACCGAATTTATCGATTTGCGAATTCAGTGCATCTCGGCTTGATACGTATTTATTGTAATCAGACGCCTTGCTTATATTTCATTGTCATTTTCGTGCGTGTATTAAAAATATTACAAATGAGATAAAGTAACATAATGAATATTTAAGATACATTTCATATTACTAAAATTGTCAAATTGATAATCAGTCAGCGCCATCTAACGTTAGACTATAGGTAATGCAGTAACCTATACGACATTTCTGTTTATAACATTAAAACTTATCATACTTAATTATATAACAATATTATTGACTTCTTGTGTTATAATAAAATACGAAAACATATTTTAACACTGTTTTATAACTTTTCCATGTCTATTTAGCCATATTTTGGTATTTTTCATCAACGACCCAACTGCGACTTAGAAAAGTCGTATTTCGGTCGTATTTTGATCGCCAGGGTTATAGTTAATATTATGATAGCTTCCCCGGCAGAGACATGTCTTATGAAAAACTATGAAAAACTGTGAATATGAAAAATCATGAAAACTCATGAAAAAGTATTAAAAAAAGTACAAAATTGAGACATGTTCGTAGATTTTCACAAATTTTCATAGTTTTTCATAATTTTTCATAATTTTTTATAGATTTTCATAGATTTTCATATTTCTATTTCTTAATTTTAGTCACGACCGCTTCTCGGGAGAGCCTTATATTTTGGCCAGAGCGAAAATTGCAACACTTAAAAAACGAAAATTTCGACCAAATTTGTAAGGGTTTCCAATGTATGTATGTCTGTATATGTGTATATGATCAAGTAACCCGGTTACCTCAATGAATTTTTACCAGATCTCATCGAAAATGATACCAGACCTTCGTCTTATTATAAATACGTGATGTATCTATTTTGAGAAAGATCCGTTTAAAAACATAGAAGTGCGAGTACAAATAAATTTTTGAAAAAATTTATTTTTAAGCATAATGAATCGATATAGTACATTTCGACACTGCTGCGAAAGGTGCTTATATAGCTCATGTGACGTTTTTCGCACGAGCGAAGCGAGTGTTTAGTAAAGTCACATGAGCTAAAAATCTTCTTACACACCAGTTTCGAACCGTATTATATTCCACCAGAGCCGAATAATCGTATTGAAGTTATGATTTTGATGTTAGAGTGGTATAAATTCATTCGTTCAACACGTGCATGAAACGGGCCTTTTTTGATGCCTGAAAGTAGTGTAGAAAATCGCGCATTCCGATCGTAGTTTGGAAAAGAATGAAAAAAGTCTATTTTTTCACAGTTTAGTGGGAAAAACCCTTTTTTCAATACGTACATGAAAAATGCACTTTTCCTGCATAGAAAAGTGAATGGAATCGATTCCCACCAGGGGTTATAAAATAATATATTAGTATTTAAGATGTAACAGTTTTTGAAGTGGTGAAGATATGACTCTGTTGGGTAGTAGCGGTTGATCCTTATATGTACAAACGAAGTTTTTGCATAGAAAGCCGGGGGTAGTTGGCGCGTCGAGAAAAGCGAGGTGCGCAGGGGGGCGCGGCTCCTTTAGTAGTCTATTATTTGTAATCAATCATTAGATGGCGCAACAGACTCTATAGGAAATTCACAGAGGCTTCGGTGACATAGGCTCCAACACTCATATGTGACAAGTCTCCTTTTTGAGTTTTCGCTTTTCGAATCAGGAATAGCTAAATCAATTAAAAAATATATTAAAATTGAAAAATTAAAAACTATAAAATACTATGAAACGTTATGAAAAGCTATGATTAGCCATGAAAAATTGTAAACAATTATAAGAAGTAATGAAAAACTATGAAAAATCTATGAAAATTCATAAACGTGTCCCAATTTCGAGATTTTTTTTAGTTTTCCGTAATTTTTCATAATTTCACATATAGTTTTTCATAGCGGTTCGCAGATTTGCACAGCTGTTCCTAGTTTTTCATAGTTTATCGTCGTTTCAATTTAATTATTAATTCATAATTTTAATTAATGAAAAAAATTACACTATTCTAATTAATAGTTAAAATGCTTGTGGATCAGGCCTAAATAATATTTAACATATTATAACATTCTGAATCAAAATATATTGTTTTTACAAAATTTCTATATGCATGTGTGTGTTTGTCCCTAAAAACCCTTTCAAAAATCCCTTCTTAAAAAAGTTATGATCAGTCGTGTTAAAGCACCTAAAGCCTTGATTTTTATTGGTCTATATAGAATAGGCGCTAAGATTTGCTTTATGAATTGTTTGAAATTGAGAGGTTTGAATTATTTGAAATACAGGTTATTTAGTAATTTCAAGGATTTTGAAGTTAATATTATAATCAATTAATATGGCATGAATTTATTTACAATTTACCTATAGTCATTTTTAAATCCCTCTATAAAAAATGCAACCAGACATGGTCGACGCCATGTTGATTTTTTCTCGAATATCTCGGAAATCTCGAATTTTTGGCGCATGCCCTCTAGGGTATGTTCGAAAATGAAATTTCAGTTAGTAGTTAAGTTGGTACCCCTACGGAGCTAATCTCGGCCGACGTTCAGAGCATGTAAACAATAATTAACGGTTAACGTCGCGGTCGGGTGATGGAAACACGAGCGGTTAACTCCAAAAGCCTTCCGGAGCACTCGGAGGCAGGCGATCAGGTTATGTTTCCTGTACTTTAATTTACAGAAATTATAGTGAAGATGAGTTGACATTAAAAATATGCAGAAATGCGTTTTAGCAACGACGGAGAGAAAATTAGATAAGTATTTTACTTATTATTAAAATTATTTTGTGCATTTGAAAAATTCTGAAAGCAATAAAATACTTTTGCATCATTCAAATACTCAAAACATTCTTCGGCAATATAAATTATGTTTTGAATAGATACTTTGTGTATGTTTTTCTTTTTATTTCAGAAGATTTTACATTCAATCAAATAGGCCAGCAGATGTAAAGAAGAAAATAAGGACACGCATTAAGTTTACAATCCTCAACCATCAAGATTGTTAAATAGTTATAAAAATTAGGCTTTAGTTTGAAAGAGTTAGTCTGTGCAATTAATCTCAAGCGTGGGAACATGAATTAACTCAATTTCAATTGACAACCCAAAGGAAATAATAAATCTTATGAGAATAATTGGAAATGTCTAGATGTGTCACCAAATATTAACTATAATGTGTAAGTGTAAATAAGTGAAAGCATCATAATATTTTATTTCGTGTTTTATGTTATGATTAGAAACAAGAAGGACAGCACGTAAAACTAATCAATCATCCAGTGCAGTTGTAATGTCTACTGATTATAGTGAAAAGTAATTTTACACTCTATGTTGTGTTAATGCAAAATCTTTAATGAAACATAAAAGCTCATAAGGATTCAACAGACTCGTCTACTACATTAATATTTATATCAAATCATAATTTGAGGTGCACACAGTACAAATTATATCAAGTATAGCAGACGAGTCTGTTGAATCCTTATGAGCTTTTATGTTTCATTAACCTCTAGGCTGCCGGAAAGCCTAAATATAGGCTCTACCTGTGATTGGAACATTGTATACGTTGTATCTAAGATATAGTGACATGGTTTGGACATTTTTTAAGGGGATTAAAGCCCTTCAAATCCCGGCAGTCTAAAGGTTAAAGATTTTGCATTAACACAACACAGAGTGTAAAATTACTTTTCACTATAATTAGTAGACATTGCAACTGCACTGGATGATTGATTAGTTTTACGTGCTGTCCTTCTTGTTTCTAATCATAACATAAAGCACGAAATAGAACATTATGATGCTTTCACTTATTTACACTTACACATTATAGTTAATATTTGGTGACGCATCTAGACATTTCCAATTATTCTCATAAGATTTATTATTTCCTTTGGGTTGTCAATTGAAATTGAGTTAATTCATGTCCCCACGCTTGAGATTAATTGCACAGACTAACTCTTTCAAACTAAAGCCTAATTTTTATAACTATTTAACAATCTTGATGGTTGAGGATTGTAAACTTAATGCATGTCCTTATTTTCTTCTTTACATCTGCTGGCCTATTTGATTGAATGTAAAATCTTCTGAAATAAAAAGAAAAACATACACAAAGTATCTATTCAAAACATAATTTATATTATCGAAGAATGTTTTGAGTATTTGAATGATGCAAAAGTATTTTATTGCTTACAGAATTTTTCAAATGCACAAAATAATTTTAATAATAAGTAAAATACTTATCTAATTTTCTCTCCGTCGTTGCTAAAACGCATTTCTGCATATTTTTAATGTCAACTCATCTTTACTACAATTTCTGTAAATTAAAGTACAGGAAACATAACCTGATCGCCTGCCTCCGAGTGCTCCGGAAGGCTTTTGGAGTTAATCGCTCATGTTGCCATCACCCGACCGCGACGTTAACCGTTAACCATTGTTTACATGCTCTGAACGTCGGCCGAGGTTAGCTCCGTAGGGGTACCAACTTAACTACTAACCGAAATTTCATTTCCGAACATACCCCTAGAGTTATGATAGAAGGCGTTTGTGCGCGCGGGAGATAGAAATCAGAGAACAGAATTATTATTTCAACGATCAAAATGCTGTTTTAAGTAATATTAGAAATATAAATATAATAATGCTTTTTGATATATTATAACTCTTTATGTGTAAATATTTAAAATTAATATATTTTCTTGAATGTCCAGATGCGTGCGCCTTCGTGCCTATGTAGGTACATATGACGTAGCCTGATTCTATTCTCTATTAGAAAAGTTTAAAAAAGTGTGGCCAGCGCAAGATATATTAGATTAGAAATTTGAATCGTTCCGACAGAATCAAAGAGTGTCGAGTGTCATATACGATAGAAACATTGAGGTTAATTATTGAGGTTTCGTGTTTAGGGGCACATACCGCAAATTACCTAAACGAAATAGCCTTTATTTTGAACTATACTAATTTTTGGTTTATTATTCTATTTAAATTTTTATTAATTTAATAAGTGAATCTAACGGCTATTCAGGGCGAAAGATAATAGATAAGGAAGGTAACTAACTTATCAATCACTTTTTTTTCTACATATGTGTTTAAATACATATTTACATTTTTTGAAGCTATTTGAGACAATAAATAGCAGTCAAAGAATTATGCACAATATTATAATAAGTAAAGTGCAGTCAAGAATTTTTAAAGGATTTGGAAAGGGAATGTAAACGTATAAGATAAAAAATGAGAACGGAAAAATAACGGCCCAGGCCGGGAACGAACCGACAACCTTCTGCTTATCGGGCAGCTACGCTACCATTTGCGCCACTGGGCTGACAATCTTTTCCAGACCCTAACCGCTACTTAATCGTTCTCAATTTTTATTTCCCAAATCCCCCCCCGTCTGCATTATTTTCAGCCGAAGCAGACAATATTATTTTATCAATTGAAGGAAACGCCCGACGATTTATGTTATTTTTCCGTTCTCATTTTTTATCTTATACGTTTACCTTCCCTTTCCACATCCTTTAAAAATTCTTCACTGCACTTTACTTATTATAATAATGTGCATAATTCTTTGACTGCTATTTATTGTGTCAAATAGCTTCTAAAAATTGAAATATGTATTAAACACATATATAGAAGAAAAAAAAGTGATTGATAAGTTAGTTACCTTCCTTATCTATTATCTTTCACCCTGAATAGCCGTTAGATTCACTTATTAAATTAACATAAATCGTCGGGCGTTTCCTTCAATTGATAAAATTAAAATTTTTATTTTTCGAAATAAATTTTGAATTATTGGATTCGAACGTTCGATTATTGTTAATATACAGTTTAAATACAGTTTCAGTATTTTCTTATAGGAATAATCAACGTGCGAAGCGCGCGTGTGAGACTCTAGTTATATATAAAATCTCAACTAAGGGGGCTGCGCCACCCTGCGCGCTATCGCGCGCCAACCCCCCGATGTCTCCTATTTTTAAAAAATGATGCATTTGTTATGATATCAATTTATTCGTGATTTGGTTGGTGGGAGTAATGGGTTGCTAGGTTACAAAAACCAAAGTGGCGGGAAGACTTGGTAAAATTACGGCGCGCAAAGCGCGCTTAGAGATGGATAGTATGTAAAAACGAAGTTTTTACATTGCAGGCACGATCGCACTTCTGAGGAAAATCTTGCATTTTTGTATAAAGTCAAAACCTTGAACAATAAGCGAAAATCGACTTTTAGGTGTATTCAGGTATTTAAAAATCGTTTCTATAGGTCTAACTCGTCAGGGATTGATTGCACATGAAAATGTTAAATGTAAGTGTTTTCAGTATTTGTATTCCGACAATTTTCGCTCTGGTAAAATTATAAGGCTCTCCCAAGTAGCAGTCGTGCCTAATAAAATTACAGGTAGATTTCATTTGTATATTTTGGTTAGGTGCGCGGTTCGTATGCGTCGATTCCTTATAAGATGAATTGTGACGGTCATCAAAATATTTAATATTAATGTATATTTTTATTTTTATTTTATATACATATTAGTTTTATTGCGAATATTCATAAATAAAATTTGGTGTGATACAATTATACGTATAAAAAATTAAAACAAGGTATCAATTCAATAGTTTGAAGAAGCTGCGTTCCAATGTATTGGCAGCGGTTTTTTTAACGTGGAGATGATTGGTTTGAATATTTTAAAATTATTGTGAATAAAAAATATGACATTTTATTCTTTTTAATAGTTTGTGATCCAGTGATGGGAGACAATGGAAAAATGTATGTGCCTCAAGAATTAAAAGAAATTTATCAAAAAGAGATTGTCCCTCTTGCAGATATTTTGACACCAAATCACTTTGAATTGGAGTAAGAATTTTTCATAAAATGTTAAAAAATCTTTAAAATATTCTATATTTTTCAAATGGTTTATTAATTTTGTTAAGATTGCTGTTAGAAAAGAAAATTAATACAGTGTCTGAATTGAAGGATGCTGTTCAAGTATTACATAAATTGGGCCCACAAACAGTTGCTGTGTCATCAACGGATATTGATGAAAAATTAACATCAATAGTTAGCACAGCAAAAGGTAAAGTGTAAACATAAAATGAAATTTATCTTCTTATTAATAATAACTAACTAAAATCGTTTATCATCGAATTTTTGAAGATAACAAAATGATAAAAATTGAAGTACCAAAAATACCAGCTATTTACACTGGCTCAGGAGACTTATTTGCAGCGTTATTCCTTGCTCATAGCTATTTGCAAGACAATATTACATTAGCCTTTGAAAACACAATAAACTCTCTTTATGGTGTTTTACTTAAGACTCACGAATACTCTCTGGGTAAGAAAATTATTTATAAATATAATTTTTGTCAAGTAAATGCAAAATAATTAGTAATTTTGCAAATTCTAGGTATTAATGATGAGAATGTTCAGAGAGCAAGGAAAATTGAGCTTCGTTTGATACAAAGCAAAAGGGTTATTGAAAATCCTTCAAAAAAATTACAATCTGAAGCATTGTAAAAATACAAGTATGTTGTACCATGAAGAAAAGATAAACTCCAGTTGTTACAATAATTCTATATTATGGAGATGTATCATATTGTTTTTATGTAAAAAGATTTAGGAAAGTAATGTTAAATGTTATCAAAGTAAGAGATTTACAGATCAAATGTTGGTTTCATTTGACTATGACAAATTTTTAAAGAGATAAAACACTCACAATTCCTACTTTACCGACTTTTATATATTGGTTGTACATGTATTAACCAGGAATGTGTAGTATGCAAATGAAAAAAGATACACAGAGTTATCATGTTATCTATTGCACGTAAGGGTCTTGGAAACTGATGTGAAATATCAACATAATTTTGGAACGTGTACATCTTATGCAAATACTAATAGAATTACTCAACAAAATTGTATAGTATTTACATATACGGAGCGCCTGACAATCCCGTTTTGCCAAAAAATACTTAGAAATTATTTAATTAAATAAAAACCGCAATGCCGGTAAGTAGGAATCTGCATTTGTATAATTTTGATCTAGTTTTTAAACGAGTATATCTGATGGAAATGCTAATAAAATTACTCAAAATAATTTTTGAGCATAGTATTTACATATACGGAGCACGACAAAATTGTTTTTCCAAATAAACGTTCGAATATTAAGGGGGTGCCAAAGCCGTACCATTACCGACTGAGCAATTGGCACAGTTTCAAGCTTATTAAAAATAAAATACGTAGAATCACAAAAAATCAAGAGAACACCCTTCTCTGGTTTTGAACATTCTATCACCCTGTAAAAGTTTGAAGTCGAAATATCAAGTGTTTTTGCAAAAACTTTGAACGAAACCGAATTTTGCTTTGTTCAAAGTTTTTGCAAAAACCACTTGATATTTCGACTCCAAACTTTTACTGGATGATAGAACGTTCAAAACCGCAGAAGGGTGTTCTCTTGATTTTTTGTGATTCTACGTATTTTATTTTTAATAAGCTTGAAACTGTGTCAATTGCTCGGTCGGTAATGGTAGGACTATGCCACCCCGTTAATTTATTAAATAATGAAATTGGGTTGACTTTGGACTTCACATCGTCTTAAGGTGATGTTAAATATCGATATAATTTTCAAACGAGTACATCTCATGAAAATACCAATAGAATCATCCAAAAAAAATTTGAGTATAGTATTAACATATACGGAGCGCTTGACAAATGTGTTTTTTAAAAAAAATATGAGAATTTAATTAAATAAAAACGGTACTGTCGGTAAGTAGGAATCTGCAATTGACCTACTTTTCAAACGAGCATATCTAACGAAAATGCTAATAGAATCACTCAAAAAAATTCCTGGATATATGTTTATGTCTACGAAGCGCTTGAAAAAATTTGTTTTCCGAATAAACGTTTGAATGTTGATTTAAAAAATATTGAAATTCACGGTTTCACATGGGCCTTAACATTAAAATTGGTTCAATTTTATTTAGATTTATTTGTTGGTAAATGACAAAGCTGTTCTAAAATCCATTTCAATCCAAGAAATGTTTATACTGCCAAAAATGATTAACAAAATCAAAATAGTTTAATAACACCTTTTTTAAACTTTTAATTAGTCGCAGGAAACAAAATTATAAGAAAAGATATTGCATTTAACAATTTTACGTTACAGATGTAAATAAAAGAAATATATTTTTTATTGTCGATTTAATAATAGCTGAAAAAAATATCGCATAGCTCTTTTTTCCAATCTGTGCCACAAAGAATAATTAATTTTACGTTCCGCCCAGACCAAGTTACTTTCTTCCAAATGTTCACTGTGATTATGATAAGTGTTTGCATAACTGAAAAATACATATTTTATTAAACTATAGTGTGTGTGTGTGTGTATCTGTAAAAAAAGCAAAAAACAAAACTTTATTAACTAACTGTACAAGGACGATTAAAGCTATTTACAAAAGTTTCATATACACGTTTAATTCTCACTGTTCCCAAGAATCACTTGAATTAATCGTAATCAATCTCGAAACTGTCAAAACGCTCTTATTGCGTAATCCTCGAAGCTTATGGAATCTCGTTTCATAAGGCGTCGCTCGACGCTATACGTAAGAAAATATACAAAAGAAAAGGTAGTTAAGCAAAATTAGATAAGTAGCCTCTCTGCTCGGCTCAGATAAGAAAGGTGCGGTAGAGAGATTTCGTATAACGAGACCTACTCTCGCAAGCGGGTGGGCGGGGACTTATGGAAAAAGAGTGAAACACGGGCGCGCACAGGGATGAAGCAGCGAAGCCGCGAAGGAAAGTGGTATATCGCGGATGTGGATCGCTCAAGGAGAGCAGAGCACACCCGCGCGTGAGAGATCCTTAAGAGTGCTGTCTACCCCGATCGCAACGCCACCTACTGTCAATAGTGGTTTTTGTCAATTAAAATAATTTGGGGCAATTCTAATATCAAATTCGAGTTTTCGCACGTATATTAGGTATTAAAGAAAATATTAGAACAGTTTTTACAAACTAAAGTCAATCAATAAATACGTATTTTGTAGAGAAACGCGGGGAGCAGCTTACCGTAATGTCCACTGGACGTTTGATTTTTCTCTATAAAACACAAGTTCATTTATTCATCTAAATTCATGAAACTTGTTTAAACGTAATCCTTATTAACTTCTACACATGCGAAAACTGAGTTTTGATGAATTAAAAATTTATAAGTACACCTAAATTAATGAAAATATGTAAATGAAGTCATGGGGGCGCTGCGATCTATTCCGGAGTTGGGGTTTAGGTAGAGAGCACTCTTAAGGAGGTTCCCTGGCGATTAAACTACGACTGTTTTCAGTCGTATTTCGGTCGTATAAGTTCAATATATTTAATATTTGTAAAAATTATATCAAATTGATGCTTATTTATAAAATATCATTTAAAGAATAAACTTAGAAGAGTGTGTGTGCGTGTATGCGTGCATGCGTGCGTGCGTGCGTGCGTGCGTGCATGCGTACGCGTGCGTGCGAGGGATATCTCCAGAGCGTGTCCACCGCCTTTAACCGAATACAGTTTATATTTTTGTATTTCTTTTCCGTTGTTGTACGATAACTAGCGTAAAAATCTACCAATCTTCTTAACATTTAATACAGAAATAGCCTTTTTGTATCTTTGAACCGAGTTCGCTACTTGAAAAAATTTAACAGTTTCAGACCAAAGATATTTGAGGTTGTAAATTAAAAATATTTTCGTATAGTGATGGACACTGAATATTTAATTAATCAATTTCAAATGTTAAGGACTTATTATATTTATTATAGACTAGGGTGATTTCACCAGTGAACGAGCACTTAAGCCCAATGAATGACCGGGTCACGTGACATTTTTAATCCTTTTATACCACTCTAACCTCAAAATCACAACTTTGATATGATTTTTCGGGGCTCGTGGTATAAAATACCGTTCGAAACTAGTGCGTAAGTCGATTATTTAGGTGGTGTGACTTTTTCGCACTCGCTTCGCTCGTGCAAAAAGTCACGCCAGCTAAATAATCGACTTCCCCACCCGTGTCGAAATGTACTATTTTTTTCTCTCTTAAAAAAGTGATGGCAGGATGTTGTGAAGCATTTAAAAAAGTAATGTGATTGGTTAATGATTAAATATTCGGCCTAAATAACGCAAAAATTCAAAATATTTACTAATATAAAATGAATATTTCTATATGAATTAATAAAATGATTTAGACGTGAACGTTAATAGACCAATAAAATCAACAGTTAGTTATTGAATGCTTTAATTAAAATTTTTGTGTTTAATAATTTTATTAGAAAATAAATACTGTTTTGATTTGTTTCCTAAGCTCCAAAATTAGAATTTATTATAATCTGTTTGCTTTTTTAGTATAAATTTCGTGGATGCGTTCTGAGACAATGCTAATTAAAAAAATGTATTCATGAAGTCAAAATTATGTTGAGCGCGCGCATCGCTCTGGATATAGCTAGTTACTTAAATAAAATCATGCGTAGCATTAAATATAATTATAAAAATTTTTTGTAAGTTTTTAATTCCGGGAAGATGATTGACGAAACCAGAAACATGAATAAAGTATTTTACTTATTATTTTTTTTTGAAAAATGGTCATTCAATAATTCATAAGAAAACTTAATTTGATATTTTATTTTTTACAAGCAATAAATAAAGATATTTTGTAATTATATTTTCTATCAGTTTTAAAAATTCGAAGTATTTATTATATACATTTGTTACAAGTTGTTATAAAATTTTATATTAAAACTTTTAAATTTTATATATATATGTGTGCGTGTGCGTGCGTGTGTGTGTGTGTGTGTGTGTGTGTGTGTGTGTTAATCATTATCCCAGCGATTTGGGAGTCTAGAAATATACGTTTGACCACATGGTTGTATCAAACTCCTGGAGTTATAATATTATTTTGCGACACAAACACTAAATCTTCCGATTCTTCGACAATGTACATATAAGTTGTACTAAATGCTGGTTCGATAATGTTAAATCCAGTACCAAACACTCCCTGCTTTCTATTACCATCATGTTGCCAAGGTACTATTGAACGAATGGTAATAAATTGAACCTCTTCATTACGATATCGTGCATTCACATAAGCAATTGAATATTATATTTTGTTATTCTTGTAGTCCATGATTGATATTTAACACCGTCCACAGAAATTTTTTTATGTGAAAGGATTTGCAGTTCTGGATTAATATTTTCGAAACCAGCCTCTCTTAGAGCGCCAAGTTCGCGATCGTCAAAAATTTTTGGAATACCATTTTGGTCAATTCGAGCAAATCTTTCAGTAGCAATATTAGGTGGTTCTTCCCATGTTTCTTTTCCAATGAGCTCTCGCAACAAATTTTCTACTTCGGGCCTAAGTGGCCTGTCCATAAACTTTTCAACCATTTGTCCGAACAGCATACGGCAAGCAACTTGCCACGCTCGATCAGTTGGACTAGTTGAATAATTTATCACCTGTCGATTTAAAGATTCAAACCAAAATCGTGATGCAACCCATAAAGGGCCTAATTCTCTAACACATCGAATAATTTTTAATTATAATTATTTTATTTTTGATTATAATTATTTTTATCATACATTAGTATGATTTTTTGTAAGCAGTTGATTAAGTATTTTCGAAGTTATGATCATTTAAAATAAAAACAATTGAAAAAAGAAGCATAATATAGGTATTTTTATCCTCTTCAAAATTCATCTTCTCCGATTTCAATATCTGAATTCGATCATTAAAAAAACTCAAATAAAATTCTCGGAAATCGAAAATTCGCAACAGAAAAATCCGTCAAAAAACAAAGAAAATAATCTTTGGGCCGGTCGAGATTGGACCAATAGTTCCCAAAACAAAGCGGTACACACACACAGACACATACACACACACGCGCGCGCGCGCACGCACACACACGCACACACACATATACATTTTCCAAAAACATTGTTTTTGATTTCTGTGACCTCAAAACAAACTTCTATCATATTTTTAGCAAAACTAAAATTTAGCAGAAGAAGCTAGGAGAAGCTAAATTAACCAGTTCTTTTCACAATTTTTGTATTCTTTAGTAAAGGGACTAGCAGGGTAAGATGGTAAAAAATGCCCCCAAGCCTTGAACTATTAGACCAAGAGAATCTTTTTTCTTATGATTAAAGAAACCTTTTCCCACTTGTGTTATGCCCCTACCCCCAAACAGGCCCCTTTAAGGCCCCTTTTTGTTATTTTAAGTATTTTTACTATATCTTGGCAAATTTTTGATCTTTTTAAATCGGGTTTGCGGCAAATTAAAGAAAAAATTAAAACCTATAAGGGTGAATTTTTTCAAAATTTTTTGGCGCGAAATTCAAAATTTTTAAGCGTTCGAAATATTCAAATTGCTGTATTTTAAATTTTACGATAGACGATGTCTTGAAAAAAATATATATTATATATTTTGTGTCAAATAATTAGAAAAATTTTTTTTTCGATTTTTAAAATTGGTGCGCAGAGGTTAAAAAAATTAAAAACCCGTTTCTTCCCCTTTTTTTCGGTATTTTTACTCATTGTATGACGTGAAATTCGCCTAAAAAGGTTTGTATTGGCTATAAACTAATAATAATAACGAAACTAATAATAATAACGAATAATTCATTAACTGTCTTTTCAAATTCTTCGAAAAATAACGCTGAATCACTGTAGTTTGCTAATCTTATTTTTTCTAGTCGATTTCTGAACACAATTTGCAGTGCTGTAGACTCCTTCAAATACATACTGTCTAACTTTCTTATTATTTTGTAAGCCGTTTCCTCTTCACTCACAAATTGTAATTTTTTATCCGATACGGCACTATAAATTATATTTATTGCCTTCAAATCATTAGTTTTCTGAATTAATCGTTTGTATGATATCAGAATAAAAAATTGAGGAGACAGAACTAGTTAGCTCAGTTTTTACATTTTTTGTCAAGAAAGTATTTATTAACTAATAATACTATTTCAATCTTCAAAAAGTACTACTATATACAAGGAATATTCATGATTTTTTTTCAAACTTGTAGATTGATATAAAAAAAAGTTAGAATCAAGGAGCGCGGGAGCGCTCCGAAGGCAAGTATAGAAGAAGCCTAAAGGAGCGACCCGTGCTACATATACATTGAAATGGGTCTACGAAAAATTCAATGCGCTTTTACGTATATTGCGTTAGTTTTTACTATATAACATATCCCTCTTAATCGAAAGCCATTTCATTGCTCTACTCAAATCAAAACATTTTATTTAAAAAGATTATCTCGTTCAGAAGATATAGAGAGCTGCATTTTTTTATGTGCGATTTCCTTTTATACTTTTCTTCTCGTTATTCCGGCGTCCGGTTTGCAGCTCTTACGACACATCCGGTTGTCGTCTATCTTACGTTTGTGTGTGTGTGTATATATATACACACACACACACACACACACACACACACACCCGTATCTGATCGATCTAACCTTACATACAACATGTCAGTATTTTTTTATATACAAATGTTATCATATCGTGAGTTAGTTAATAACACATTTCAAAGATCTTAAGAAGTTGCTAGATTGTTTAGGTTAAGAACTTATTCTTAGCAATCTAAGAAGAAGAATTTTTATCTATCTATTATTTTATAGATATACATTTTACAAATGTTATCATATCGTGAGTTAGTTAATTAGTTATGTATTTGAAAGATCTCAAGTTGTCAACTGGTGATGAGAAACATTGATCTATTCGTTTATCAATCAATGGGGAAAATAACTTTCATTAGAAAAGTACTTACTAGCTAAATGTTAAATGGCTACAATCATTTTTTTAAACTTGATACTTTGTGAGATTTTTTATTTTTACAGATATTATACTAGAAGATTTTTTCGAGTCATTTTGAAGATATATATAATTTGTAACGGGAGGCCTGGGGAAATCTTTTGTAATTCCGCGAACCGAACCCTAGAACACGGTGCCGTCGAGTGCTACTTCTACGCCGAGCACTCGGGGTTGATGTTCTCTGGATCCCTGCTTACAAATGTCGAGTTCACGATTGAACTCGACTTTTCCGTGTGCCGGAAAGGGTTAATACTCGCGCTAGCTAGACGCGAGGCGCGGCCACTCAGAATGATCGTCGTCTCGGTTCGACGATCCCGCGGAGGCGGCGGTATCCGGGAGAAGGTTAGGTGAAGGTTAATAAATAACGAGTGGTCTTGGTTACATTCAAAACTATGACAAGATCTATTCTAAATTATCCTATACAAAATACGCGTCGCGTTGCGCGTTGACAAGAAGGCGGGGGATCCGCCGCTCGGCGCGGGCGGATCGATGTGATTGTTTTTCGCTGGGCCGGCGATCAAGACACCGGCCGCTCGCCGCTGCGCGCCGAAAATACAAATCAATCGCTGCGCGGAAAATAGGCGAAGAGTCTTACCGGGAGAGGAGTGCACTCCCCTCGGGCGAATTTAAACGAAACGCGATTTGAATAGGCCGGTCTCGAACGTACCGGCCGCTAACCTTCTCCTTAAACCCAACACGTTAGGGCGCCATTTGTAACGCGCGGACTAAAAAAAGACTTTACAGAAAAATAACTCGACGCGTTGCGCGCCGACAAGAAGACGTGATCCGCTGACGGCGCGGGCGGATCAATGTATTTATTCTCGCTGGGCCGGTGAACGCAACACCGGCCGCTCGTCGCAGCGAGCCGAAAATACAAATAAAACGCTGCGCGGAAAATACTCGAAGAGTCTTACCGGGAGGGGAGTGCACTCCCCTCGTCGCTCGCTCACGAATCCGCTCCTGCGTCAGGCCTTATCCTCCGGTCGACTTCGGAGTGTTCAGGCCGAGTCTTAACGTCCAGCGTTCACCTACAGACGCTTCAGACCCCAGGAGTGGCTCGGATTGCTCACGTGCGCTGCTCTTCGTGGTCGGTACGTGGACTGGCGCTGCGCTGCACCGGTGAGGACGCACGATACCGTTTTCTTCACGGACGATCAAAATTACTCGCGTACGCGCGGTTTGACAGCTCGAGAGAATCTGATTCAAAAAGAATCGGGCGCGACTTAGCAACGGTCAAAGTCGCGCCTGCTCCGCGCGTAGCTAACGCGAATACATCGTCCGAGCGATGTCAATACTCGCTCGAGATATACGAATTCGCGGGAACGAGAGCCTAACGGGTTCGATAGAATACGGAGGACCGAGATGCTTATCTTCTCCGTATTTTATCTTGGAACCTCGTTATAAATTATAGTCAATAATGTTGAGGAGTTCTAATTGTGTACTGTCTGAAAAATCTAATTTTGAATTAACAAAAATGAACGAATGCCCTCATGACCCTTGGAGTTATTATTAATGAACAAGAAAAAGTTATTTTAATACAAGAACAGACACTTACTACTCAAGATAGAAAAACCAAACCAATATTACTATGGGGCAAATATATTATTATTTACGACACAATATTTTTCAAGACATATCTATAATATAATTATAGTGAAGTCAGTGCAAGTTTTCAGATCAGATATAATAAAATGTTTTGTATAATAAATGAAATAAATTAGCGGTATGATGTGTTAAATGAAGTGTTTGTAACAAATTTAAAACCTCTACTTAAAATCAGAATTTAAAATAATGTGAGACGTTAGAGCCTTGGTTAAGAAAAAGCATTTTTTGTCTATACTTCAAGAAACTGAGTCGATATTAGTACTGTGCTCTTGTACATATTTACTTAACGACGAATTAAAAAATTATGCCAAATGAACATTAAAATACAGAAAAAAGAAAAAATGATGTGTTATTGTTGTGAAAATTTCAACAAATAAAAGTGCTCAGTTAATCTAATTTTATAATTTTCTCACGATGGGAGATGTCAAAATGTTTCAGAGGATTTCTCAGTAAATATTTTTCTACACAAGATTCAGATAACTACAAGATTTCTTGTGTATATCAACAATAAAAATAATCAGATACGTATGAAATGGCTAAATATCTATTTTTAAAATATAAAATGTTGGTTATAAAAATGAACATTGACACTTTGTGTTGATTTATTATTTTTTTTTTAGATTATATGAGAAATTTCTTACGGTGGAAGACGTCAAAATGTTTCAGAGGAGTTCTTAGTAATTTTTGCATATACTATAAACAACGGCCTGAAGAAATGGAAATCTACAAGCGTCCTGTACAAGAAAATAACTTAGAAATATAATAATAGTGAAGTCAGCGCAAGTTTTCAGATCAGATATAATAAAATGTTTTGTATAATAAATAAAATAAGTAGCAGTATGATGTGTTAAATGAAGTGTTTATAACAAATTTAGAACCTCTACTTAAAATCAGAATTTAAAATATTGGTCAGACGTTAGAGGCTTGGTTAAAAAAAAGCATTTTTTGTCTATACTTAAAGAAACTGAGTCGATATTAGTGCTGTGCTCTTGTACATATTTACTTAAACACCAATTAAAAGATTATGCCAAATGAACATTAAAATACAGAAAAAAGCCAAAATGATGTGTTATTGTTGTGAAAATTTCAACGAATGAAAGTGCTCAGTTAATCTAATTTTATAATTTTCTCACGGAGGGAGACGTCAAAATGTTTCAGAGGATTTCTCAGTAAATATTTTTCTAGACAAGATTCAGATAATTATTTGAAAAAGTATACAAGAATGTTAAGAAAGCTTTTATTATCAGTAATTATAGTTCATAAACTGATTGTTTTTAATTTTACAAGATGTGTGCGGCAATCATGAGTTATTAAATTAAGCTGTTTTATACTTTCTACTATAAAAGAATATCGAGAAAGCTTTTTTCTCCCAATGATTCTTAGTTCATAAACTTTTGTTTTTAATTTTGCAAGATGTGTCTGATAGATTATTAATTCAAGTGGTTTCTAGTAAAAACTTCAACGAATCCAAGTGTTGAAAATAATGTAATTAATGATTGGCTTATTGTGAGGGGCACCAAATGATTCAGAGGAGCCATTTGTTCTGTGAATATACAGTACATGAAACCATAATATAAATTACTGTAATGCCTACTTTTTGAATCTGCAACCAACATTTTAATTTGCTAGCTGATTGTGATGCAATAGTATGATTATTAGATCTAGTACCCTTGCAAGTCTTTGATAAAATATTATGAAAAAGAAATATGTGGATATCAAAATAATGAAATGAGTTCCAGCTTTAGAATGTGCAATAAAAGGCTAAAGGTAAATTTTAGAAAAAATTTAATAATGTAATAATAATTTGTCAAAAAAACAAAAGCAAATGGATGCATAAGAGTGTTTTGTAAAAAAACTTAGTATCAGGTTCTGTTACGTAAGGTAGTTAACTTGGCAAACTTTGAGCTTCGCATTTTGTAAAGGCTAGAGGATTAGGTGATTTCAGAGAAATATATGGGAAAGAATAGTTTTTAAAAAACTTTGTACCGCCTGCTGCTATGGAAATGGCAGTTGACATGAGAACTCAACTTCTCAGCCAACTTTGAGCTTCAAGTTTTATAAAAGCAAGAGAATCAGGTGATATAGAGATTTGAATTGTAATTCTGAGAACTTGTACTTTTTTCTTTTACTCCTTGCGATAGCTACAAAGAAAAAATATATTATTGTTATCGTTTTTAACAACTTTAAATTCTCTGTCGAAATACTAATAAAAGTTTAATGTTTTTATCCAAACAATCTTGCTCTCAAAAACTGTCCAACTCTCTACAAAAAACTTGACTGAAAGCTTAAATGTTTTTTTGAAACAATTATAATAAACACTTTTAAAAACTATTTTTTAAAGTATTTTCTATCTGTAAATTATTCATTATTATATTTTCTCTACAAAATATCTCAAAAAATGGTTCATTTCTATATCTTTTAAAAAATCAATTAATAAATTATTTTACAAAACTTCTACAATCCTTTACAAACTTTTGCAAGCAACGAGAAATTCTTTTCCAAAACCTTTACAATCACTTTACAAAAACTTTTACAAACGATAAGAATTTTTTCGTAAACCATAAGAATTATTTTCCGAAACCTATACAATATCCTAAAAAATTATTTAAGTTTTATTTTATGAAAAGGAATTCTACGAATAAATAATAAATGTTTGCGTTCTAAAGTCGAAATAAATTTCTTTCACGCGGATACTGAAAGTCAAACCCAAAAAAGTTGTGAAATCAATTAAAGTGTAGTTTTATACTTAACAGACATTATTTACAAATGTAGTTTTACTCTTAAAAAGTTGTGAAATCTCTTTAAAAAATTATTTTACAAAAGTAAAAACTTATAGGCAAGAATAAGTTTGGTTACTATTCTACATAGTTTGTACTTAACAAACATTATTTACTAAACTCTCCCACCCTCTTTTCCCCCTCACTCTCTCTCTCTGTACCAAAAACTTTAATGAGAGCTTAAATATTTTTTCAAAATAATCAACACGTTCTTTAAAAAACTAATTTTTTAAATATATTCTATCCACACCATTTGTCTATAGTCGTTTTATTTATTCTGATCTCATATATTCAATAACCACTCTCTACAAATGGTAAGAATTTTTTTCATGACTGTACAAATAACTTTTATTTATTCGAATCTCATCTATTCAATAAGCACTCTGTAAATGGTAATAATTTTTTTCATGACTGTACCAATAATGATATTGTTAATATAAAACTTTCTACGAAAGTATAAAATAAGGCAAGTATAGACGTTTTTTCCGTATAATCTATAAAATAATAATATTTATGTTTTTTAAAAGAAATCAAGTAAATGCCAGTGAAAAAGTCTTTTACTTCTTTGAGTCATTGTATGCTGAACAAATTATATGTAAGTACATTCAAATTGTTCATTGCAAATCAAACAAATGAAAGTTGTGAAATCAATTATCGATAGTCAAGTAATGCAAACAACTCTCGGAAACAACTGTATGACTATTCTCAGAAATGTACTAAAATTTGTTCATCCTTCTATACAAATTAAACACAAGAAAGTACTGAAATCAATTTATTGTAGTCAAGTACCCATAAGTTAACTTGACTGAATAATACAACTTTTCGTAACTACTTAAAAATATTCAGTCAGCGGGCATAAAGTACTACTTAACGCCTAACAGGCGTAATAGCTCCCATACTACTACCAAACTTTATAGAACCTACGCACTTTACGCCCGTGTGGGCGAAAATTATTTTAATTATATAACTACTATGCCTTCTTTTTATTTCTAAAATTCATAAGAATTTTATCAGATATTTACGAAAAGTCAAAGCCTATATAAAAAAATTACATAGTTACCACCACATCTCCATTTTTCATTGATCTTTCTCAATTTTGAAATTTCTATAATATTACGCATCTTGGGAGGACAATAGAAGTCTATAGAGCTGCTCTAGCAGGGGTGGTCCTCCAATCTCCCATACATACTTGGCGGGCCCGACGGTCTCCAGTTTACTGTTGGGCTTTGTAAATGTAGAATACTAAATTTTTACATAAATTCATTAACAATGTTTATACCTATAAGCCCATTATAAATAATTACATTGGCTCTAATTTTTAATTGATACCGTTTAAATATAATATCCCTACATGTGCAGAATCTCATGATTTACTTTCATTACCGAAAATATTTTTCCTTGTGTCCGTTTTTTTTGAACGGGAATGGGATAAAAAATGCATATAAATTTATTGTCTACTCAAAAGTGCTTTAGGTTTTATTAACCATTTTGTAAGCTACCTATTTTTTATTCTTTTCCGTCGTGTAAATATCATATGAGATCTCATATGAGATATCATATGTGTGATGTCATCTGCAATTTTACATATTATGGGATCTCAAATGAGATCTGATGCCCGATATTCTCTATGAGATCTGATGTCCGATATTCCCAAATGAGATCTGATGTCCAATATTCTCATATGAGATCTCATATGATATTTTCATGCGGGTTTGCACTTTCTATTCAAAAACAGAGTAATAAATTCAATACTGAGCCCTACTTAATATGTAGAAGCAATCCATTTATACATTTTATCTGATCTTTAAATATATGAATATTTATATGAAAATGACCATGTCGAGACCTTAAACTGCAAACCGTCGGGCCCGCCAAGTATGTATGGGAGATTGGAGGACCACCCCTGCTAGAGCAGCTCTATAGACTTCTATTGTCCTCCCAAGATGCGTAATATTATAGAAATTTCAAAATTGAGAAAGATCAATGAAAAATGGAGATGTGGTGGTAACTATGTAATTTTTTTATATAGGCTTTGACTTTTCGTAAATATCTGATAAAATTCTTATGAATTTTAGAAATAAAAAGAAGGCATAGTAGTTATATAATTAAAATAATTTTCGCCCACACGGGCGTAAAGTGCGTAGGTTCTATAAAGTTTGGTAGGAGTATGGGAGCTATTACGCCTGTTAGGCGTTAAGTAGTACTTTATGCCCGCTAACTGAATATTTTTAAGTAGTTACGAAAAGTTGTATTATTCAGTCAAGTTAACTTATGGGTACTTGACTACAATAAATTGATTTCAGTACTTTCTTGTGTTTAATTTGTATAGAAGGATGAAAAAATTTTAGTACATTTCTGAGAATAGTCATACAGTTGTTTCCGACAGTTGTTTGCATTACTTGACTATCGATAATTGATTTCACAACTTTCATTTGTTTGATTTGCAATGAACAATTTGAATGTACTTACTTACATATAATTTGTTCAGCATACAATGACTCAAAGAAGTAAAAGACTTTTTCACTGGTATTTATTTGATTTCTTTTAAAAAACCATAAATATTATTATTTTATAGATTATACAGAAAAAACGTCTATACTTGCCTTATTTTATACTTTCGTAGAAAGTTTTATATTAACAATATTATTATTGGTACAGTCATGAAAAAAATTATTACCATTTGCAGAGTTCTTATTGAATAAATGAGATTCGAATAAATAAAAGTTATTTGTACAGTCATGAAAAAAATTCTTACCATTTGTAGAGAGTGGTTATTGAATATATGAGATCAGAATAAATAAAAGGACTATAGACAAATGGTGTGGATAGAATATATTTAAAAAATTAGTTTTTTAAAAAACGTGTTGATTGTTTTGAAAAAATATTTAAGCTCTCATTAAAGTTTTTGGTACAGAGGGAGAGAGTGAGGGGGAAGAGAGGGTGGGAGAGTTTAGTAAATAATGTTTCTTAAGTACAAACTATGTAGAATAGTAACCAAACTTATTCTTGCCTATAAGTTTTTACTTTTGTAAAATAATTTTTAATTTAACTGCATAATTTATGGTCAAGTTGCATAAGCGAGGTAGGTTGGCCATGTATATGTGTTAAGTTCACTGATAATAAATGTTCGAGTATACAAGATTTTTTTAAATTGTAAAATTTTCACCGACACGTGAGGAAATCTTTAGTCTTATCTTTATACAACACGCGATGCTTCCTGACTGAACATTAAATAGAATATTTCCCATTGCATTTTACATTACTGACATCAATAGTATTTTTACCTCTGTTACTTCAATAACGAGTTATTAGCATTTGGTCAACCTACCCCGTATGCCAACTAGCCCCGGTCTCGCCAATTGATATTGTTACGAGGCCGGTCCCATAAAATATTTTATAATGGACAGGACTCTGGTTTAAACCGAATTTATCGATTTGCGAATTCAGTGCATCTCGGCTTGATGCGTATTTATTGTAATCAGACGCCTTGCTTATATTTCATTGTCATTTTCGTGCGTGTATTAAAAATATTACAAATGAGATAAAGTAACATAATGAATATTTAAGATACATTTCATATTACTACAATTGTCAAATTGATAATCAGTCAGCGCCATCTAACGTTAGACTATAGGTAATGCAGTAATCTATACGACATTTCTGTTTATAACATTAAAACTTATCATACTTAATTATATAACAATATTATTGACTTCTTGTGTTATAATAAAATACGAAAAAATATTTTAACACTGTTTTATAACTTTTCCATGTCTATTTAGCTGTATTTTGGTATTTTTCATCAACGACCCAACTACGACTTAGAAAAGTTGTATTTCGGTCGTATTTTGATCGCCAGGGTTGGCTATCCAAATGAAAATGGTTACATCATTCCAAAAACTTAATATTGTTGTTCTTCGATTCATTTCCTATAAGTGTGCGAAATTTCAGGTCGTTTGTCAACTCGGTTATGGAATAATTCAATTTCAAAGTTCAACTCTTATACACGGGTTCTTATGGATGTAAAACCATAACCTTAGTAAAAACACACGACACTTAGGATGCGATTCTTTAAAAAAAGGTAATAACGAAGCAAAAAACTACTGGCAATATAGAAAATATACAGGAAAATGTGTATACGAAATCTGAAAACGACGTACAACACCGATTCTGAGTACTGCGGCAAAACGTAAACAAACGATCGAGTTCGTTGGCTGCGAGAGGGGGTGCGGGGTGCGAGGGGACTCCTTCCCCCTGCCCCGCGCGAGCAGCGGTAGCCAACCTCCTTAACCTTTACCTTACTGATGTATAACGACGTGCGGCCGGTTTCCTCTCGCCCCTCTTCTTTCATACTCTTCTTTTTCTCTAGGTCGTGGATTCCGCGCCAATGGTTACGCTATATTAAAAACGAAACGCTGCATATATATCTCTAAATGTAAAATAGTGAAAAATCACTACCTCGGTAGTTAAAAGTCGTGCACTTCCGAAATAGTGAACATGCACTCTGAAATAGCGGGTATCTACTATTTTACTAGTGTGTATTAACTTTTTTAAAATAGTCAAATTTCGCTATTTTAATAAAGTTAATATACACACTAAAATAGTAGGTGCATTCACTGTTTCGGAAGTGCACGACTTTTAACTACTGAGGTAGTGATTCTTCACTATTTTACATTTAGAGAGTCGGAAACAGGGGGCCAAGGTAGCAAAGTCCCCTTTCTCGTGGCTTTCATCCCCGCTGCACGTTGCGTTGAGTTCCAGCATTTTCCCTTTTCTCTCCTCAAAAAAGATGTTCACATACCTCGATGCTCCAGCAGCAAATCTTGCGCGATCCGCACCTTGCGCGGTAGACTAAAAAAGAGGACAGGAGCTCCGAAAAAATCGGAGGGGGCACGTTGAAAAAGAAAAAGTGGACGGCGGTGGCAGCGCCCCTCGGGTTATTAGACTCTGGTGTACCTATACACGCGCGTGCCCACGGATATCTCGCGGGATGGTACATAGTATATAGCAGGATAGCAACAGGTAGAGGCCGCGGCCGCGGCGGCGCGTGAGCGAGCTCTGCTAGCTAGGCGAGTATAGCGTCCAAGGGAATTAAGCGCGAGCGCGCGTCCTGTAACGTTCGTTCAACCTGCGGCTAGTCTCTAGTAATGCTCTTTCTCTCTCGTCCTCGCGCACCTTCGGTTCTCTGCTAAATGACCTTCGACAACAATGCCCCCCCCCCCCCTCCTGAAACGGCTCGCTGCTCGTCCATCTATCCCCCTTTATCCCATATGTTTGTGCGTGCGTGCCTGTATTCCAGAGAGTAGAGAGGAAAAAAACTCGCTTTCTCTCCCCCAACTCTATATTCATACAGGCGTTATATACGCACACACCTCGTGATGTCTCGTATATAGAAAAACTGCGTATAGTGTCGAGCTGCAAGTGAGCTGTGAATCCGAGAGATCGGCTGTGGGTATTATGCGAATGTATGTGAAAAAAGAAGAACGAGAAAGAGAGGGAGAGGAGCGAGGCGGGAAGAAGAGGAAGAAAGAAGGTGGGCGAGCGCGAGAGTGCCTTGACCCCAGCCTGCTGCTGCTGCTTGTGCTTGTTCAACGGAAGAATCGATTTCGTTAATCCTTTGCGGATATGCCTATTAGTACCCCCCCCCCCCCCCCCATCCCCCTCGTGCGTCTAGTACAGGTTGTTTACTTTTTTCGGCTATGGATGTAAAGAGCGAAATTTTCTTCAGACCCTTCTTAATAGCACGAAATGCGTAATGATAAGATTATGTCATCGTTGAGGCGATATCAAAATTAGACATGATGGTGAACCGATAAATATTCAATATATTGAGAAATAAAAACTCGTCTATAAAGCGCCTATTTAATACGGGAAGTGATGAAAATACAGTTTTGGTAAAATTAATCCGACAGTTACACGCGTGAAATGCAGTTATACGTCAGAAAGCATTTAAAATAATTTTTAACGCTTGATGACGCTCTTTCATCGAGCACGTATTTTAGAATTTCGGATTCCTATAGAGCAAAGTTCAGTAAACTAGCATTCAGAAATAAGGTTAAAATGTTATCTACATTGCAAAGTTTGAAATCATCAACGATGTGACGTGCTGCAATGAAAAAAGTCCTATAAAATTGCTGATCAAATGCTCTCTCCATGCGTATATTACATAGACAGAGAGTGGCAAATACCTGAATGCGAATGAGCGAATATAATAAGAGAGCATTGAGGCGTAATGGGCACGAGACCTCTTGCGCGTGTATTTATATGTAAACTTCCGCGGTCTTCGCAATTCATAGTCCGGGCGCTGGTGAAATTTGAGCATAAAATTTTAGCTCCCCTCAGTAACTTGGGGTATTATGATGTTTTTCGGTGCGCTGAATCGAGATTTGTTGGTTACGAAGTTCGAAACCCGTCAGTTTTTTAATTTATAAATAAATTACTGATTTGCAATAAACAAAAAATCGTTTTTTTGCAATTAAAAAAATTGCGTTACGTTTTGTAGGTATTTTTGAATCGAAAGTGTTCTTAGAAGTTTTTTCGTAAAACGCACACTTTTTGTGTTAAAAATTGATAAAGTTTTCACAAAATACGATTGTTTGAGCTCTTATTTTCGTCCATTCTCATGAAATATGAAAATTCAATAATTTTTAACTCAAAAAGTATGCGTTTTACGAAAAAACTTCTAAGAACACTTTCGATTCAAAAATACCTAGAAAACGTAACGCAATTCTTTTTAATTGCAAAAAACAATTTTTTGTTTATTGCAAATCATTAATTTGTTTATAACAAAAAAACTAACGGGTTTCGAGCTTCGTAACCAACAAATTTCGATTCAGCGCACCGAAAAACATTAGAAAACCCCAAGTTACTGAGGGGAGCTAAAAATTTATGTTCAAGTGTCACCAGCGCCCGGACTGTCAGGCAATCAGGCCCCCCCCCCACACACACACGCGCGCGCGCACGCACGCACGCACGCACGCACGCACGCACGCACGCACGCAACCTTGTTCGTTGACTTTCCGTTGCGGTGACCGTGAAGGAGCGAGAGCGCGCGCCAGCGCTAGTAGGGGCGAGAGAGAGAAAGGCCTATGGTAGCCGTGCGCGCGCGCATAGGGAGGATGTGGAACGATGACCTCGAGTAACCTCTATCGCGCGCGCGCCGCGATCCTCGAACTCTTACGTGCGCGCCGCTGCCGTTGCATTGTCCATACTTAGGAAGGCGCACTGAATTGCGGAAGAGAGCGCGCGCGCCGTGCGCAGCCGCTGATGTAGTCGCATGCGTAATACGCGGAAGGATGCACTGATTTTCCATTTCCATGCTTCTTGCTGGGCTATTTTAGATTTCTTCCACTGGATATCTGCTAGATATGAGATCGTCAGCGTGAGTAATAGCTGACGTCACGGTTACGTTAGCTTTTTAATCTTTTCATTGTGAATTCAAAATAAGCCTGCAAAGGTAAAGCAAATATAATATATATACATCTACAGACAATATTCGTCAGGTTGTTTATTATATATTTGAAAAGCATAAAAAATAGTGTAGACTTTTAGGATTATCACGTATATTTTCGTCTGCCTCGTCCGCTAATGGGGCGAGCTGAGCGGCATAAATAAAGCAGGTATAGATTACCGAAGAGAAAAAAGGGAAAAAGGAGAAGTCGAAAGGAGAAGAATGAGGGAAAGAACTCTCCTGTAATCCCCGTATCAGCATCACACACTCGCGGAGGGAAGAAGAGTCTCTCTTTCTCTCTCTTTTATAGCTGGAGCAGTGCGCGCGCGCTCTCGCTCGCGGGGTCGATGCCCAGGCGAGATATATACTTGGGAGAGGAGAATCTCTCGTGCGCGGCGCGGATTTCAAGGTCGGGAGCCAAGGTAAGAGCCGTCGTCGCGTCACGTTGCGAAACGACTGCTCGATGACGAGTTGGCAAAAGATGGATGAACTGCGAGAGCCTCTCTCTCTGTGTGCGTACGTGCGTGCGCGCGCGCGCGCGTGTGTGTGTGCGCGTGTGTGTGTATAAGGCTTCTCGCATATCGAGCCTGCGTGCTTATTCCATTCTATTGTTATCTCTCCGACTCATCCTTCGAGTTATTCTTATAATCGCGAGCTGCTAGCTGTAGTGCGCTCGATGAGTCGTCATGCGCAATTGCCTCTCAGCGTCTACTTGTTTATAATTATGCTGATAATCAGACAAAGCAAGTAGTGTATGCGAGACTAACGCTGTGTGAATGTAGTGGATTACATTGTAATTGGTAAAAATGGCTGACGCAATCGTTTATTTGAAAGAGCTTTTAGTTAAAGCTTGCGTAATTGCTGCATGCGCGAATACTTTGCGTCGATTCTAAGGAGTCATCCACTTCGACGATTACAAGTTTTTCTACTATGAATTGAAAATAAATAAAGGAGAATATGCGTAATCCATTCTGCCAGATAAACGTTTCACTTTTCATTCTAGTATTTTGCGTGCATAAAATTAGTAAATTATAAGATTTGTATCGTTCATGGATACGAAACTATTCGCGTATAAATATTACAAATATTTTTGTCACGGTTACAAAAATTAATTTTTGGATTTGTTGAAAAAATAACATTATAGAAGATTTATTGAATTAATTTGTATTTTTATAGAACTGCTTAGATTACAGATTGACTGTTAACAAATTAGCGATTTTCATTTATGTACAGATTTTACAGAACAATTATCCTGAAAAGCTTTTTCTTTCACGTGAAAAATGTGTAAAGATTTTGCTTCCCTCGCGAAATCTTGGTGAACTTGGCACCGGAGGTGAGAAACGCAAAAGAGTACATCTATACACGTTGAAATTCTTAAACAAGGCTCATTCTCTTCATCGTGGAAAAAATTCCAGGTTTATTAGGCACGACCGCTAAGGCTCGGGAGAGCCTTATAATTTCATCATAGGGAAAATTGTGCCACTTCAAAAACTAAGAATTTAATATATGAAAAGTCGTTTCCAGCCAAAATGAGTGTGTTTTAAACGTTTTCTGTGATGTATGTATGTCTGTACGTCCGTATGTAATCAAGTTTATCGATTATCTCAATGAATTTTCAACCGATTCCATCGGGATTGCGGGAAAATGCTCCTCTAATTATACCTAAGTGCTGGTTCTCAATTGAGAAAGATCGATAAAAAACTTTCAAAATGCGAGCACAAAGAAACATTTTAAAAAATTGATTTTTAAGCTTAATGTCTAGAAAAATTAATTTTAAACTCATGTCTACAGGCCCATCTGCTAAACCTAATTAAAATACATCTTTTTTATGTCGGACACTTTTTTCTACGAGCAATATTTGCCAAGATAACTGCAAAAAATGACAAAAAAGGTCAAAAATGGACGATTTTAGGCTATAACTCAACAGGATTTGATTTTACACATAAACGTTAAATACAAAAGTTGTAGATGGTATTGAAACAAAACTTTTTCCTATTTAACATTATCATGTAAAATTAATTCCTGGCGAGTTAAACTAATAAAAACGATTTTTAACGCATAAATATACATAAAATGGACGATTTTCGGCTATAACTTGACAGGATTTAACTTTACACAAATATGTTAAATGTAAAAGTTGTAGGTTATAATAAAATAAAATTTTTTTCCATTTAACATTTTCATGTAAAATTAATTCCTAACGAGTTAAACTCATAAAAATGATTTTTAACGCCTAAATATACATAAAATGGACGATTTTCGGCTATACTTGACAGAATTTGATTTTACAGAAAAATATTCAATACACAAGTTATAGATATAGTTAAACAAAACTTTTTCCTATTTAATATTTTCACGTAAAATCAACTCCTGACGAGTTAGACTTATAAAACTGATTTTAAACGCCAAAATATACATAAAATAGACGATTTTTGCTTATCGTACAAAGAATTGATTTCCAATAGAATTCTTAAATACAAAGGATATAGATATCGTTTAAATACCAATGAAAAAAACTAAAACAATAACTAACAAAAACTGTTACATAAAAGCTGTCAAAACTTACAATTTTTTGTCAATGATCTAGAGAACTTAGCATGTAGTAAAATCAAAATTGGAAAAATGTTTAAAAATTCGGTTGTTAAAAATCTATAATTATGTTTTCTTACTGTTTTGATAACAATTAGAAATGACATATAAAATTACACAGCTTAACCTGTTAATTATGTTCACAGAACCTAAGCGATTGAACTAAGAGAATCAAAATTGTCTCATATTATAAAAGTACATGTTAAAGTAATATCATATTACGCAAAAAAACTAATGTAACGTATGAGTTATAGATTTTGTAATATAGTAACGTTCAATGTATAAAAAATGCAATGCTGACTTTGTCAGTCTTACAGTGTGCTGGACAACTATTAAATTGGCAAGTCTCACTTAGTAAAAGTCTGTGAAATACATAAGGATGTATTATAACAACAGATACCCTGAAATGAGATTGTATAGCCTGACTAAACTCAGAAATTAACTAGATGAGTTAATATGACCAGTGACAACTGCCTACCCGTATCGCATCTAACCACACACACAGCACTTTTATGATATCCCCCAGTTCCTAATTATCTATCCCCTCACATTCTAAAGCACTAACACTTGAAGATCATTGATAGAGCTGGAGAAGCTGCAAAATGAGGCTGGATGGCCCAGGGCAGGCACTGCTCCATGCATGACAGTCTACTCAGAATTATCTAATAGCCATCTGGGAGGAAAATACTGATAGAGACTGTCATGTGTGTCTCAATCTCAAGGACTGCCTCACAATAGGGTTGAACAAAACACCTGAACAGATTGGCCACTGATCTGGGAGACAAGCGAGGAGAGTTGAGCACCTAGAAACCATATATGACTAATGAATAGATGAAACAAAAAAACATTACCATATAAAAGAAAAGTCTGGTTGTTGTTCACTATTCTCGCTGCACCAGCTACCTGTAACAATTAGAGGGGAAAGACTGGTGAAGCCTCATTCGTTGTTTCATTGCTGAAAACACCTCCAGCCTGAGAGTCACTGAAGGCACCAGCAGTAGATTAACTATACACAGAGCCACTAGTATAAGAGTCAAACACACACATGGAAAGTTGAGTATCTGAAAACCACATATAACTCATAAATAAATGAGACAAGCAACATCACCACACTCAAGAAAGATTCTGCAGCAGTGCCCATCGTTTACACTACTCTCGTCGCCAGATACCTGCAACAAGAGAAAGTACCAACAGCTTATCTATCAGAGAGGTTAGGAACGAGAAAGGGCTTACGAAATTTGCTCTCGCCGTCGACACGCTGCCTTCCTATGTCTCTGACGAATATCATCATTAATCAGTAACACGATGAAAGGGACGATATTCTTCAGGGCGGCATATTGAAACAGCCCTCATCACTGGGAACGCCGGGACAGAGAATATAGAATATATTATCATTCAGTATAGAAGGCCAGATCGGCCGTTTTCGTGATGCCAAAAATAAGCGTTAGTTCAGCCCCCCATGAGGCAGGCGGCGTTACGTTTGCCTATGCTTAAGCAATAAGTATTACAATTAATGCAATAATACAATTATAAGATTTTATGAGTATTGCGGTTATGCCTATTATGTAAAAACGAAGTTTTTACATAGGGAGGGGGCGGGCGACAAGCGAAGCGAGGAGCAGGTTAAAGGGTGGGGGGTGGCGTGCCGAAGGCACGCAGGGGGGTGCAGCCCCCCTAGTTTTATTCCCAAAACGGTTAACAATGGGCTACTGTCCCATCAGTCTGGCGTGGACGACCCTCAAAACCCTTGAAAGGATAGTCAACGACAGAATGATGTGGTAGTGTGAAACCCCAGGGCATTATTCCGGGTACTTTCAACGGTTTTTGTAGATGTAGGTCATGCGCAGACTGTTTAGCTTTCCTCCACTCAGAAACCCTCATAGCAAAGTCCGAAAAACAACACCAGGGAGTCATAGGCATCGACCTTGTCAGAGAGCCTACGACAGTTTCAGTCTAGAAAAACTGTTGGAGATCCTAGAGGAAGCCGGGACCCCTCCCCTAATACCTGAATTCGTCCTCAACCTCATTAATGATAGGGAGGTCAAAGGCTTTTTCAATGACCACTCCTTTTGTAAATCCATGTAAAAAACCGCTGCCAATTCATTGGCACGTAGATTCCTCCAAATTAATGTATCTTTCCTATATGTATAGTATATACTTTAAATATAAAATATGTTTATTCATTATACTTTTTTTTTTTTCAATGATTTAATAATTCATTAATATTTAAAAAAATTGAATATTTTTTTCTTATTATTGAAATTATTTGTTATTTGACACTTATAAAAAAGTTATATTTAAAAATATAAAATTAAAAAATTGCTATCTACACTGAGATCAACTTACTCACATTTTTAAAATCATGTATAACTCCATTTTTTACATTATAAATATATTATTATTCAATAATTGTGTATCTTTCTTATAAATAATTGCGTACATATTATAAAAACCGCTGCCAATTCATTGGCACGTAGCTTCCTCAAACTTAATTTATTGATTCCTTTAATTAATTTTTACTTCTAATATTTAAAATTTAATACTTTATCTTGTACGGTTAGACTAACTAGGAGAGGGTCATGGGTCCGGATTCAGCTTAAACTGTGCGTTTTTCGTAATGGACCGATTTTTTTGATCAACAAACTTGATCTAAAGATATATAAAAGCTACATCTGTGCCAAATTTCAGGACGATTGGGTAATTTTTGCTCTTGTTATCGTGCGACAACGAAAACGCAAATTTTTTCTAAAATAATTTTTTTCTAAAAAACAAATGAAGATAATCTTTTGAAATTTTAACCATATATAGTCTTCAATTAGTGTAATAACTGATTAAAATTTCAAAATAAATAAAATATTTTTTGAGAAATTAATTTATGAAATATAAAACAGTTTTCCTTAATAACAAATGACACAGTGAAGATATTTTAAATTTTAAAAAAGAAAAATATAGGTAATTTAAGTACCTTTCAAGAAAAGTTTATTATATTATGTAATAATGGCTATAAGATATGAAAAAATAAAAAAAAACTAAAAATTCAAAATTCGTTTTTGGAAAATAATTTTTTTTCTAAAAAACAAATGAAGATAATATCTTGAAATTTTAACCACATATAGTCTTCAATTAGTGTAATAACTGGTTATTTATTTCAAGTCGATAAATAAATTATTTTTTGAGAAATTAATTTATGAAATATAAAAAAGTTTTCCTTAACAATTGATAGAGTGAAGATATTTTAAATTTTAAAAAAGGAAAATATAGGTAATTTAAATACCTTTCAAGAAAAGTTTATTATATTATGTAATAATAACTGTAAGATGTGAAAAAAATCAAAAAAACTAAAAATAGTTTTTTGGTTATAAAACAAAAGAAAATCAATAAAAACTCAACTCCATCAGGGTACCTTTCTTTTCCCGCGAGACGAAGAGAATAAGCTTTACCCGACGAAAATCGGTCGATTCGTTTCAGAGATATGAAGAGTTCACACACACACACACACACACACACACACACACACACACACACACACACACACACACACACACACACACACACACACACACACACACACACACACACACACACACACACACACACACACACACACACACACACACACACATACACACACACACACACACACACACACACACACACACACACACACACACGAAAACAAAAATGATCAAAATCAACTAATATATATGAAATAAGAAGTCACATTTTAATACATAAATGTAAACTAATTATTTCATACTTTTTACATATAAAAGTGGGTATATTTACCTTACCTTAAAACTTTCTCCGATGGGCCTTTTATATGGTCCAGAACCATAGTCATCGATGAAACAAGTTTTTTCACTAACCTTAAGCTTTGAAATTTTCCTGTGGATGGATTGACTTCAGATTTGAACTAAATTACTCCTGAACAGTATAATTCTCAGATGAGTGTAGGGATTTTTGATCTAATGAGAAAAAAAAATTGTGCTGTTTTTCAAGAGTTTTTTTTTTTTAATTTTTTAAAATTTTTTATATTTTTTCATAATTTTTCTGATGTAAAAATTTTTTCCGACATTTAATCCTAAATCCCTATACTCATATGAGAATTATACTATTCAGGAGTAATTTAGTTCAAATCTGAAGTCAATCCATCCACAGGAAAATTTCAAAGCTTACGGTTAGTGAAAAAACTTGTTTCATGGATGACTATGGTTCTGGACCATATAAAAGGCCCATCGGAGAAAGTTTTAAGGTAAGGTAAATATACCCACTTTTATATGTAAAAAGTATGAAATAATTAGTTTACATTTATGTATTAAAATGTGACTTCTTATTTCAGAGAAAAAAGGTATCTAGCCCCCTTAAAACATCTTTTTGAACATTTTTTTTCGAAAATTTTTTTCATCGTTACAAAGCTTCTTCTATGAGGAAGCAAAATTGAAATTATACTTCTAATTTTGATTTTTTTTAATGGTCCGTTATAATTTTCGTCATCCTCTTCTTTTATTTTCAATAAAATAGAGGGGGGAAGCGTTCTGGCAGCCATTGTGATCGACTACCGTGTGCAAGCATAACGTTTCCGTAGAAACGCAGTAGTTCTCTTGATTATTTAGCCAGACGTTTCACTTTGGAAATTATTTACACTTTGGTTTACTTGATTTTAAAATAATTTATTGCGATATCGTGGGATTTTTCAAGTAAAAGTTTATGAGTAAGCTTGAAAAATCTACTGGCTAGAGCTTTAGCCACGCGGCGCGTATAGAATAGCATCGTGTTCAGGAAGTTAATTAAGTTTCAGTGGAACTTTCTGAACACTATTGCACGACAGAATCACCAGTTTTTAAATTTCAGTCATTATTTCGCTTGACGGTGTTATCTTTGCTCTCTTATGCGTCATTCCGCACCTTATTCCTCCAATTTCCCTAGATTCCTTTTAAGAATTTTTGCGTGAACCGGAGGGGGAAATTTCGGGTTGGCATTTTGGAGTTTCGCGAGGAGCAAGTGTGTACGTGACACACTTAACCCGAGTTGCCACGGTTGCTTGGCTTGATTTTTCGCTTTGTTTTATTTTTGCTTACTTTTTTCAATGGCTGTGTGCTTATCAGTATTTTAATTTCTTTGATAGTATTCAGTAGAGATTAGAATTTGGAAATTAGTAATTTAGATTTAAAATTTTAAGAGTAAATTCCGCATAAGCTTGGAGTTTGGCTTCGCTTGGTCTCGATGGAGAAGATTTGATGTGTGTCGACCCGGTAGCTGCAGCTCAAGCTATCAACCGCGCGATCAACAAGATGACCGACGGAGAAGTCGCCATCAGTGTCGATAGTCATGGTCTAAATGTATGTTCTAACGCAAGAGAGTTACGTAACAGGTTGGAACGACATTTGATGAGAAGACATTTTGGATTTGACCCTGCTCCATGGAATCCGGTCATCGTTGAACGGTCCGAGATGCTTGAGCCGAGGCATATTTCTTCTCCTCCTAATAGTAGCAATTTGATAGGAAATGTTTCGCGAGCTACAGTTTTGGAGATTCCGACTAGTACAGGGATTTTCCGTTCAGATGTTTCGACGATTTCAGATTTAGCGTTGGAGAGGTGAGGCAGCACTGTTGCGGCAGACGAGATTAGCGACAGGAGCAAGTTGAATCATCAACCTCATACACAATCGACTAGATGTCCTCTTAGGGTTCTCTGTGCTACAGGTGGTAATTGTTGCAGTCAAAGCTGCAGGGATGTGACAAGAGTGGTGAGTGTGCCGATTTCGGTACCATCTTGTTCGACTGCTGAGTCAGCACCTGTCCACGCAAGCCCGACTTGTTGTAGTACTTTCTTTTCTCCAATGCCAGCGCCGACGTTAGACTTAGTTCGGGTTGTTCGGATGTCCAATGAGAAGTTTAATGCAGCTCCAGCTGTGGTTTCGAATGCAAGCTTGAGGGGGAGTGTAGCAGTCTAAGTTTTGTTAGGGACGTTAGAGTAATTTCACGTGAAACAAAACTTTCGCCAAGTTTTTTAAGTTCTGAAGGTTTTACCAGGCAATTAAACGTATTTCGTAAATCCGAAGTGCTGAGTTATCGCGCTCCTATAGATTGCAAATGTTCGATGTCGACCAAGCAGAGAGTTAATAGTTGTTCCAAGTTTAAGGAAATGCTATCTCAGCTAAAGCCACCGTTGCGGTTAGGGAAGCAGTTAACTAGACCCTGTCGCACAAGTTGTTCATACGACCGTCCATACCCTGCATGGGAAGTATTAGGAATTGTTCGGAAGTGGCAACGTTTAAAAGGGAAAGAACTCTGGCAAGGTGAACACAAAAGTATACAAGACGCCGCCTCCGCCGGACGAGTCGTTCTTTCCTTCGAATCGTAATGCTATACTTATGCGGCGTCGTCAGACTAACTTAGCATCCGTCAAGCCAACAGGATCAGAATTGCTGCCTATCAGTAGTCTTCATAGTTTGGCAGCAGTATCTCCTGTTAATGTAGCTAAAGCTGACTTATCTCCCATTGCGAGTTTACAAGTGGAGAAAGTAGCACAAACCAAGAAAGCGAAGCATCCTAAGGGCTTAGGTAAACGAGTTAAACAGCCCAAGGTTGCTAAAGCTGAATCTAATCAATCCGAAGAGGTTATCAGCTCCGTAGAGGAACAAGAGCGGGCGATATTTAAAGGCATCTCTCCACCAGCTAGAACCAGGGAGATTCAAAGAAGAAAAAATATCGAGCCTTGTTTCCGCTGTAGCCAAGTTGGCCACTGGCAAAGAGAGTGTGCGACTGCCATTAGAAAGCAAACTTGTGCGCCGCTAATTGTAAGTAAATCTCTCTCCGCCAGGACCGTCATAGAGGAACTTGAAGACGTCGCTCTAGTCAAGCCCTCACGTGAAGCTGGATACGCTTGGCCTGGATGTTGGAATTGTGGAGAATTCGGGCATGGGCGGACTGCCTGTCCCCTTCCCCGCCGACGCATATGTTATATGTGCGGGCAAGCCGATGTCACCATAGCCACTTGTACGTGCTGTCAGGAGTGGGGGCAGCGCCAACTTCGTCGCCTAAGAAAGTAGGTCTAAGGTTCACTGTAGCTAGTAGTAGATCATGTTCTTTCTAAGATGTCAATTGGTAATAGAGAGAGCATATTTAATAGGAAATGAACTCGGTTCTTCCCTTATCTTTTCCCTTTGGGTTCCTGTAAGTAAGCGAGCGCGTCTAAAAAGCTGAAGCATGTTGTACAATCGCGATACTAAAAATTTAGAATTTGAATCGTTTGGCTAAATTGCATTTCGCGGTAAACTTAGCATGATAAACAGGTTGCCAGAACGCGGCTCAAAAAGAGCAGTACGTCAAGGGATCGGCCAGGTAAGACACTGTTGCAGTAATTTTGATATTTCTTTTCTATTGTTTAAAATCATGAGTGAATGAAAAATGTTGGAGAGTCGTGTGAGAGTTCGCGATCGTGTTCGTTAATTGCGTAATGATATGATTGTGGACAATTACTGGTGCGAGGTTGCATAGAGTAGGACACACACTCATCGGGTTACATTCACATAGATTTACACTTAAGCCCAGCTGCAGAAGAAGATGATAAAAGACGCAAACACGTACACTCACACCGCTGTAGCTATGATCGAGTAGCTTAGAGTAAGTTAGCTAGAGTGAATGAGCGGTACTTAGATTAGTAATTCAGGACACTAATAAACGTGCGAAGGTAGTCACCGGACTACTTCGAGTTTAGGAGGGGGGAGTTGTAACGTGGCAAATTGCCTGTTACTGAAATAAGAAGTATTTGGGAAGGCACAGCGGCTGCGGCGAACGATGTGTCGACGCGCAACGTCGTGCACACGCACACACCTACACACGCACCGTCCCTCCCCATACCCCGTGTCCATGCACGCATCTCCTTCGGAGGTTTTTCCCCTCTCGTGCCAGGCTGACCAGGAACGAAGAGGCGAGTAGCAGCTACAGCGAGGACAAGCTGTAGCTGGAGCAAGAGCGAGCCTCGCTCTCCCAGGCCGCTGACAGCAGCAGCCGACGGCAGAGGAGAGAGAGGAAGAGATGCACTGTGCCGTAGCGCCGTCGGCCGTCCATGAGAGACACCGCGCGCGAGCATCGGGAGCCGTGTGGACTGCTCGTTCGCGCCGCGATGAAGAAGACAGCAGATCGACGAACTGGAGCAGCAGAGCAGCGTGGGCAACGCCGGCCGGAATTACTCTGTCGCCTACCGCCGTGCCGCGTGCCCACCGAAACGAATCGCACAGGAGAACGTCCGCGAGAGCCAGCCGTCGTGCCGCGTGCTCTCCGGACAGACTTCCCCAGGAGTCAGCCGTCGTGCCAGATGCTCCTAGGAACGAGAGCAGAGCGTGAGAGCAGAGTGAGAGCGGATAACCGCAGCAGCGTCGCCTGGCCGCATAAGGTTTGTCCCTCTCCTTATCATCTCCGTGTTTTCCCCAGCGAAGTGTGTGTGCGCGTCCGCGTCGGGAGTCATGAGACTCCGAATTCGCGCAAGCTGCAGCACGTGCTGTAGCTGTAGCTTAGAGTTAGGGTTTCTGCTCCCGGCGGAGCTAGCCAGTGAAGGCTTTCTGTTGCGGTGCAAGTGACGCGTGTACCTGGCGCCCATTCTTGTATAAAGTAGATTTTAAGATTTTTTAAATAAATACATAGTTGTTTTACCCGATTTGTGTTAATTGTAATTATCTGCCCTGATCCCCGGCAGAGTGTTACAATTTATAAAGCTTTAGTAAGGGAAGTTTTTGATTATGGTTCATTTATTTATAGTTGTAGTAATAAAAAAAAACAGTTAGCTTTGGATAGAGTGCAATATGCTTCTATTAGATTTGCACTTGGTTTAAGAAAATCTACACCTATTAGAGTTCTTCATGCAGAATCTGATGAAGCTCCCTCAAGTATTAGATCTTATCATTTAGCCTATAGATACATAGCAAAAATGTTTTCAGACTTAGATAATTCTCTTTTTGAATTGTTAGAAAAATTGTTAGATTCAACCAGAATTCATGATAAATATAAAATTAGATCAAAATTTCAAGTTCTATCTGTTTATATTAAAATGTATTTTAAAAGAAATCTTATATATAAATCTTCTATTGTTGTTCCATACAATTTAGATTATAGATCTGCTTTTTATATACCTAATATTGATTTTGAAAATGGTGTCACAATGAAACATTCTGAAAATCCTAATTTTGAATTTAAAAAAGTTTTTAAAAATTAATTAATTAATCACTTTAATTTTTACACTGATGCATCAAAAACTTCTGAAGGTAATTATGTAAGTTTAGCCATTTTTTCTTCAGACTGGGAAAATGAATTGATTATTCAAAAGAAAATTCCATCGCAATGTTCTATTTTTATAGCAGAAGCCTGTGCCATTTATTATACAGTTAAATTTATTTTAGACAACAATTTATCTCCTTGTTCTATCTACACAGATTCAAAAAGTGTTATTCAATCCTTATCAGCATCTCTTTTTTCCAAAAATATCTCATTTATCATATTTGAAATTAAAAAAGTTCTTTATCAAGCTCTGGAAAATGATTTGTCAATACGTTTAAATTGGATACCTTCTCATATTGGTATTAATGGCAATGAACGTGTTGACTCTCTAGCAAAAACTGCTTCTAGAGTGGGTGATTTGATTTTGTACCCAGGTATCCCGTATTCTGATCTTTATCATTGTATTAAATCCATTTGTAATTCCAAATTCAAAAATTATTTAGAGAACCCTCTAGCTAATACTGGCATTTATTATTTTTAAAATTTTTATAAATTTACTGCTAAAGCTTGGTTTCATCATAGTCATTTATCTAGATATCATATTGTTTCAATTTGTAGAATTCGATCAAATCATTATTCCTTGGGTTATAGTTTGTATAGAAAAAATCTGCTTGGCTCTGAATTTTGCTCTGAATGTCCTTTTGAAGTTGAAAATATTTTTCATGTTTTATTCGCATCTCCAATACGCTTCACAAAGAATTTCTTTAATTCATGCACTTGCTAACAAAAAAATTTATCCTCCTTTTTCAATTGAAATCTTATTTAAAAAGCCAAATAATTATTTATGTAAGTTAGTAACTGAATTTTTAAAAAAATGCAGTTTATTTATTTGATTGATAAAAAATATATATATTTATTTAAATGTATTTTTATGTATTAATTATTGTTGTTTTTTTAGGGTCTCATTCATATATCCTTATCATTCTCTTCTTTATCATTTTATTCCTTTCCTTTTTCTCTTTTTCCCTTTTTCCTTTCCTTTATACCCTTCCTTAAAATAAAAGTTTAAAGAATTTAAAAAAAAAAAGTTTAATTTAAATGAAAATAATAAATACACTCATCAAGAAGTTAAAGTTACCACGTTACTACTGTTATGCCATCTACAAATTTACTTGGTTCTGGCCTAAGTACATTTTCACTGCAAAGCAGTGTTAGATATGAGGCTACAATTGAAAGAAGAAAGAAGAAGAAAGAAAAGAGGGCTAAAACAGTTTTAATAGTTTTAACCTCAAGTATCTCTGAAATTTATAAACTAATTCTTTTACCCTAACAATTCATGTACTAAATAATATACAAACTCTACACCTCCATCAAATCTAGATCTCCATCAAATTTCAAAGTAATTAAATTTTACTCTAGTTATTGTGCGACATAGAAAGTAATTTCCAGAAATACCAAAATTTTAAATATCAAATATCTCAAAAACTAACCATATAATCTGGATGAAATTTTACATAGGTATTACCTATATGGCATACAAAATAGTCTATAAATTTCAAACTGATACATTAAATCGTCATTGAGAAATTATGATTTTGAAAAAAAACGTAAAAAAATTTTAACCTTAAATATCTCTAAAAATTATGAGACAATTCTTTTACCTAAAGGACTTATACGATAAACGTATAAACTCTACATCTCCACAATATTTCAACATGATTAAACCAATTTTTTTTTCTCTAGTTATCATGCGACAAAGAAAATGACTTTGCAAAATACGAAAATTTTAAATATCAAATGTCTAAAAAAGTAATCGAACGATCTTGATGAAAATTCACCCATATATTATCAATATCACACAAAATTGTCTATAAATTTGGAGCTGATTCATCGAACTGTTCTTGAGAAATTACGATTTGAAAAAACGGTTAAGAAAATTTTAACCTCAAATATCTCTGAAATTTATTGACCAATCATTTAGCCCAAAAAACTTAGCGGAGAGCTATTCAAAATCTACCTCTAAAAGGAATTTCAAAGCGATTAAGTCAATTTTACTAAAGTAAACGTGCTTCATACAAAACGTATTTTTTCATTTTTTCATTTTTTGTTCTCAAAAACTAGTCGACAGAATGGATTCAAATTTTTATAGATTATAGCTTCTTGCATTCTGCATTATCATGATTTTTTTTTTAAAAATTGACCGTTTATTTTTGGAGCTATAAGCTTTAAAAAAAAACAAAAAAAAAAACACGTTTTTGTTAATAACAAAAGAACCGCAATAGCTAATGTAATTTTGCTTCCTCATAGAGGAAGCTTTGTAATGGTGAAAAAAATTTTTTAAACAAAAAATGTTCAAAAACATGTTTTAAGACTTTTGGCGCTAAAATCCGTTGTTTTTGATAAAAAAAATTTTCGTGCGCGCGCGCGTGTGTGTGTGTGTGTACAGGCAATAACTTTTGAACCCATCGACCGATTTACGTCGGACAAAGCTTATTCTCTTCGTTTCGGAGAATAGAGAGAGCATAATCTACTTTTTTATTTTATGAAGTTTCTTTTTTTTTATAACCAAAAAACGATTTTGAATTTTTCGTTTTTTTGATTTTTTAATTTGTTACAGCCAGTATTACTTAATAATATAAATTTTTCTTAAAAGGCCGTTAAATTACCTATAATTTCTTTTTTTTAAATTTAAATTATCTTTAGCCTGTCATTTGTTATTAATGAAAATACGGTTTATAATTCTTTAATTAATATCTCAAAAACTTTTTCATTTATCCACTCAAAATTTTTACCACTTATTACACTTATCGAGTACAACATTGTGTTAAAATTTGAAGAGGTTCTGTTGATTTGTTTCCGAGAAAAAAATTATTTTTGAAAACAAGTGCGTTTTCTTTCGTTTACGATAAAAGGAGTAAAAATCAATGAATCGTTTTGAAATTTGGCAGAGAATTAGCTTTTTTATATCTAAGGATTCAGTTCTTTGCCCAAAAAAATCTGACTGTTGTGACCAAAGATATTTGAGGTTAAAATTTTTTTATAAATTTCTTATATTTGCATTTTTAAAAAGAATATTCGATTGATTGACTCAAAATTTTTACCAATTATTACACTTATCCAGCACATCATTGTGTTAAAATTTCAAGAGGTTATGTTGATAATTGGGAATAAATACAAGATTAAAAAACATGTAATAATAACGTTACAACGGTTACCGTAGCCGTTGTCGCTGCCGTCGTCACTGCAGCTGAGCTATCAATTTGTGAAACCCCAACCTGAAAATATAATAAGTATCTCACAAAGCATCTCGTTTAAACCGCCACGAAATATTTTTTTTAGGACATATCAATTTATTTGATAATTCTTTCCATCGCTGTCCATCGCAGTTCCTCGTAGAAAATGTTTGCAACTTCTTCAAACATACGGAGAAAAAAATAAATACAAGCATGTTGTATGATTATTAATTGAAAATATTAATACCTACAATTGTTTTAAACATAATTGTAACACATATAATTAGTATTTACATTCATTAAATAAAGTCATGTAACTTTTACCTAAGAGTAAGAAGGTAAGAATTACCTTCTTATCCCAAGTAAAATTAACATTATGAGACTCATGTTAAAATTACACGAGTAACATTAGTTAATTTTACTGAACACCCATCTACTGCACAACTCAAGTAAAAACTACAGAAGTTTTCGGTTAGCGCAACGGTATTTTTTTTTCTTCGTGCACGTACACGGGAAGAAGTTTACATCCAAAATACGTAGTTAGTTAAATATATTTTGAACCCTATAAACAAGTATGCTCACATATTCACATTTTTCACGAGGAACTATACGATGGACAGCGATGAAAAGAATTATCAGATAAATTTATATTTCCTAAGAAATATTTCGTTGCGGTGTAAACGAGATGCTTTGTGATATTATATTTTCGCAGGTTGGGATTTCACAAAACCTGACTTTCTAAGTCTCCACAAATTGATAGCCAGCAATGACGACGGCGACAACGGCAACCATGAGGTTGTGGTGGAAGAATATGGGCATCGATTTCATGCTTGACGTGTTTCACATGTATAACCTTTATACCTATACGGGCCACAAAGTCTGGTGAAAAGTTTCCGTTAAGTATGGACATTTTTCTAAGACTTTTTTAAACCGGGCGCTAAGTCTGCTGAAAAGTCTCGGATAAAGTCTAGTCATTTTCTCAAACATTTGAAGCCGTATGAAAAGTCTGGTAAAAAGTTCGGAATAAAGTCTGGGTATTTTTTCCAAGACTTTTTACACTGTATGTTAAGTCTGGTTGTTTGGTAAAGAGTGTTGGATAAAATCTGGGCATTTTTTCCAAGATTTCTCAAAGTAAGAATTAAAAGTCTGAAATCGTCCAAGTTGCGAGACTTTGGTCAGACTTTTAAAGCCAGACTTCAGCAAAACTTTGTCCAGACTTTTTTTTACACTGGAAGGTCACTACCAACAAGGGCCTCCCAACCTCTATATCAGCGACCTAGAGAAAATCAACAACGGACAAGTTAAAGCCCTCGGCTTCGTTGATGACATAGGTAGTTATCTTGATTCCAGCGAGGATGTCGTAGACGCTCTTAATAGCAACGTTCTTCTACTAAACCGCTGCTTTAATTCCCTGTCCCTTAAAAGAGCCTTTAGTAAGTGCCCATTTGCCCTCTTCGGCTTCCATGCGTCCAACATAAAAAAAGAATCTCTGTCTCTCACTCTCAACAACCAAACGCTGTAAAATGATCCCTCCTTCAAATACCTGGGAACATGATAGGATTCTGGCCTATCGGGGCAAGCGCACCTAAGGCACACACACCGCCGCGTCTACTCGTCTCGGCATAAATATTCTCGAGTCAATTTGCCGCAGCCGGTGGGGCACATACCCTCACGCTGTGTTACTGTTTTACAAAGCAATCGTCCAGCCGAAAATGAAATGGGGTAGGTTCCTATTTCACACCGTAAACCAAAAATACGGCAGCAAACTACAGACAATCCAAAACTCAGTTCTATGCATCGCATTCGGTTGTATCAGAACTACACCCATAAATATCCTCCATCATTTTGGTGGCATGCCAACTCTTCACCTCAGGAGAACCTTCTTATGCAGAGCGCATGATCTGCCGCTTCCACACTAGCTCCTCTAACCGGCAGGGTTGCGAGTACTTGAGTTGATTTGAGACACTCAAGTCCTCAACAAGTCCTAAAACATTTTGCACTTCTGGAATTCTGGATGCAAGAAGTGCAAAATCTGCAACCATAGTAGTTTTTTTATTTTCATTATTTATTTATTTAATCAATAAACGGGCTATGTGCCCAAGGTACAAATGATAATAACATTTGGTGAGAAACAGTAGCATGTGCAAACGCATTAATGACATATATCTTAATTTAACAGTGTATAAAATTTCTACCACACATATATGGTGTATATAATATAATATAACAATCTGTATATCTACCAACATTATACAAGCTAATTTAGTTAATTTAGGTAAATAGTTAATTAAATTAATTAAGTTAATTACTCAGCAGAACAAATAGATCTAATTGAACGCTTGAATACGCTAATAGCTTGAATTGAACGTAAATTTTAGAGTAGCGAATTCCATACTCGGCGCAATCTAGCAATAGGAGAGTTAAACGCATAGTTGGTTGCATGTGAGTTTTCTTTTATAGGTCGAGGATTACGAATTTGATATGATATGTTTCTGTTTGTAAATAGCTATTTCAGATCAGGGCAATCGATATGTCCCATAATAATCTTATAGGTATATGTAAGATCATAGAAGTTAAAAAGTGATTTAATGCTTGCTAACTCGAAATTCTCCATTAACGGCTGATAATTATGATCAAAGAATGACATCGGGGTATTTGTTTTCAACGAGCAATATCTCAACAGCTTATCCTGGATAGATTCCAGCTTTTTGAATGCTTCCTTAGTTACGGGTGACCAAACTACAGACCCATAGATAACAGTGGGCAGTACGAGGGATTTGTATAGGGATACTAAAGATTTGGCTGATCTGAAATCCAGTGTAGTCCTTTTTAAAAAGCCAAGGATCCTAAGTGATTTTGTAATAATAGCGTCAATATGCTGGTTAAATGAAAGTGCGGAATCAAAAAGGACCCCTAAATCCTTAATATCACACACTCTGTTTATATTAGTTTGATTGAGAGTGTAGCAAAACAACGTGGGAACTTTTTTCCGATGAAAAGATATGCAATTACACTTAGAAGTATTAATAGTGAGCCCATTGGCATCGGACCATTTGTTAATGTTATTGAGATCTTTCTGTAGACGTAGCGTATCCGATACTGAGTTAATTACACAGAAAAGTTTAACATCATCCGCATAAATTAAACAGCGAGTGAAACGAACGCAGTCGTAAGATCATTTATGAATATTGTAAAAAGAATTGGGTCAAGGTGTGAGCCTTGAGGAACCCCAGACGGACATAAAATCCCTTGAGACAAACAGTCCATGATTCTCACAAATTGCGTACGATCAGCTAGGTACGATCGTAGCCACTTATGTAAATTTCCACGTATACCAATATTCCAGACTTTTTGAAGGAGTCTAGAGTGCGAAACAGAGTCGGACGCTTTGGAAAAGTCAATATATAGCGCATTAGCTTGAGAACTCTCTTCGATACATTGTGATACGTAGTTTGAAAAAGTAACAGATTAGTGATTGTTGAACGCCCTTTTATAAATCCATGTTGCTCTCTGACAATTCTAATAAATACAACATCGGAAATATGTCTAGCAACTAATTCATCAATCATTTTTGAAAAGCAACTAAGAATGGATATTGGCCTATAATTTTCAATGTTTTGTTTATCACCCTTCTTATGTATAAGATATAAGTAGGCTAATTTCCATAACTTGGGAAAAGAGCCAACGCCAATAGATTTATTAAAAAGAGCGAGCAATGGTACCACAATCGGAAAACAGCGCTTAATAAAGTACGGAGGGATTTGATCAGGTCTCGATTTCAAACTATCATCTAAGTTGTTTATCGAAGCATAAAGATCATTCGCCGACACAGTGAAGTCATCTATCATAGTCTCACAATCAATTTGTTCTATATCATCGAGCACCATGTTCGTGTAGACTGACCCGAAGTGATCAGAGAAGAGCTTGGCTAACTTTTTATTGCTTGATGCAGTACAATCATGTAAAAACATACTCGATGGTAGCCGATTATTGCTCTTCAATTTGTTCACAAAGGCCAAAAAATGCTTAGGATTGCGCGACGAGTTCATTATTTCTTAAATAAAACCAAAAAAATTGTTGAATAATTAAAAATACTTTTATAATGCAGTTTGGTTGGCATTCATTTCATGTTTTTAAAATACCTACGTTAACTTTCAAAAAGTAAAATAGAATTAAAAAATGCAAGGTTAAATTTCGAAATACATTGAAAATTGTCAACAACTCATATGACAACGCATTTTAAGCTCGCCTTTGAGCGCAAAAATTAAGTTCGAAAATACTTTACACTTTTGGACTTCTGGATGCGAGAAGTGCAAAATCTGCAACTCTGTTAACCGGATTATACCAAAATTTAAATTTATAAAAGAAATTTGTCAGAAGCAGAGGTCTCAAAGAAGAATTCTCAAGAGGTTCGGGCTTCCATTCCATGTGTGGGAGGGCCTCATACAGAGACTTTCAAACTCCTTTAGGTTTAAAAATTTCCTCACCGATTTGCCATCTTACGAGGGACTATTCATCAATCACGTGTGCAATAGCACGTGGGGAAGAGCACTCAAAGCCCGACCTAGTAGGACCCATCTAGTCTTCAAGCATCTAACAAACACCGAACTGGTAGACTTGACTCTCGTTTACTGCGACGGTGTCATTGACAAGTCGGGAGATAGAGACGCGGGAGTCGTCATTCCGGAACTAAACCTACACCATTCATGCAAACTGCCTCGAGACTTCTCCATTTTCAGCTGTGAATCTTTCGCCTTATGGAAATCACTTCACCCCTTTATCACAGCCCAAAATCACAGTAATTTATTATAGACTGCCACCGCTCTAAAATCTGAGAGGCTTCGATGGCGGTTTCGTGATCTTTTCACGCTGATGTCTCATCAGCTTCCAACTCTTCTCCGCTAATGACCTACTTCCATCATTTAGAAAATTACTTACAGAAAATGTGCAATTATTCATAGAAAATTAAGAAAATGGTCTAAGGAATGGTTTTTCCTATCCCAGGTCCTGGAATACTCATCCCATCCTTCGTTTAGGAACTCCGACCTCAGGAGGGGAGCTATATGTATCATAAACAGATTCTTGAGTGAACGTCCGGGGCCCAGAGCCTACAGTTACATGGCAAATATGTGCTCTGGGGTCGCCCTCTTCATCCCCGTGTTGCATATACGATTTTTCATCAGACCCGGGCAGAAAATACCACATGCGCGGTTTTGAGCCGGGAGAGAAAGTCGTACTTTTGTCCAGGGTATGGTGAAAAATAATCTACTTGCGCACTAGTCGCAAACTGTATTTTATACCATGAGCGTCGAAAAATCATATCAAAGTTGTGTGATTTTGAGGTTAGATATCCGCGAGACTATACCGAGTCTATAGATACACCCCATCTTTGATGGAGTCTTGCCGAACGTGCCTGCTCAGTTTCAAAATCCTGCAATCTCATTGGACAATTTGGGTGAAACCATTAAGCTTAAATTGGAATCGGCCAACGGGATTCCAGGATTTTGAAACTGAGGAGACACTTTCGGCAAGAATCCTTCAAGGATGGGTGTAAGTTCTATCGCGCAGTAAAAGCAATGTGAGGTCGCTTAGTTTGCCCTACTGTTGTAGCGTAAAGTAAATGGAACTGTGCGAATGCGGCCTCGATACCCATAATTTTAACCACTTCATTTGGGAGACCTCTCCTCATACATAAACTGGATACCAGTGCTGAAAGAACGGCCCTGGGTTCGGACGTCTGCTCTCTCACCTTCCATAACGTGGACGCCATAAAAGAGACAGTTGAATTCATAATTAAAAATAACAAAAGTTTAAATATATTCCTATTTCTATCGCTAACCTGACCTAGACCTAATAAAAACAATTTTTTTGCATAGTATGCGTAAAGTACGTCGATTCGCATTGTTTTTAGTGCGTAAAGTTGAATTTCACACATAGTGTGCGTAAAGCTTCGCTTCGCTTTAAGCATACTATGCGTAAAATTAAACTTTACACACTCAAACGATGCGACGACGTGCTTTACTCATACTATAAAAAAAATATTGTTCGCCACGCGGGCGAAATCTTTACGACCTCGTGATCATCCAACACTCGGTACGTGAAGTTCAACTTCACGCCCTAGTGACGAAAACTACTATTACCCTGTTTACCCAACAGTTTCAGCCATTCATGATTCAATTCAAATTTCTCTCTTTCGCAGCTCTCCATGCACGTGTGCAATCTAACGCTCAAGTCAAGAATTACCTCAGCAGGGGTCACAAGAGAGTATGTATAATAGCGAATGCGATTGGGCGATTGGGTACATACTCGCTGATCAAGGATAACCCCAAACGGGAGAAAAAAAAATAAACGTTGAAAAAGCAGCAGCAGCAGCACTTGTTGAAATAGGATAAAATACATATAATAACTAGCCGCAGGAAAGAAGCGTGCGATTAAAGCGCAGATAAATATGCAGCGCTTGCAACGAAAAGGCGTTAGCTATGTACACAAGCGGCTGCGAGAGTACAATGACACGGGCGAGGCATCGACCTCTCTCTTCTCTATCGTTGCCGAATTTCCGAGCCGCTTGCATGATGTTACGCGGGTCCGAGAAAGAAAGTGACGCGCGCCAGCGAGCGTGGATTCCCCAGGCGAATCACCGAAAGCTGAGTGCTGGTGAGCGTCAGTCGAAAAAATCGAAGGAAGAAATGAGTGCGATCAATCGAGAGTTATATCGGACGAGCGCAAGCGAACATTTCTTTCGACTGTCTTTCTCAGCTACTTTAGGAATGCCGTAATAGTAGTTTTGCAATTCTGTTATTGCTTTTTGCAAATCTGACAAATCGAAGCTACGTATATCTCATGAGACGGAATTTCATTTGGAAAACTTGATTGCAAGACAAGGGAATACGTCGATGGGTTTAATAAATTATCATTAAAATCTTCATATTCTGAAAGCAAAAGATTAACCTTGCAAATTATTGAGCGTCGTAGGGGCTTGCTGCATATTAACGAATCTATAATCTTTGAGTAAAGAATATTTCTAATACAAGGAAAGAAGCCAAGAGGAAACGCCGTTCGGCGCGACGCCAAAGCGCTCTGGCGCGCTGCGGTCAGGTAAACTTTTGCTCCACATTCAGGTACTTGACCTTTCGCTTACTTAGACGCGCGTAATTCGCCTTGCCCGTGCGTAGGCGGTGCGCATGTGTGGTCTAACATAACTCCCCCCCCCCCTCTCTCTCTCTCTCTCTCTCTCTCTCTCTCTCTCTCTCTCTCTCTCTCTGCCCACGAGAGAAAGACGTCGTCGTCGGGCTGCCCAGTGAGATGCGGTCGCCGTCTGCGAAACGAATAAACGAGCGAGCGAGTGCGCGCTTTTTGGGTCTAGGTCTGTTGAGGGCGTCAACCTCGGCGAGTAGAGCGCGCGCACTTGCACTATAGGTGCGCTCAGCGCCGCCACGCCAAGGGGCCTGGAACAACTGTTCCGGGGACCCCTAGTAAGGTGAGAAAAAGAGCCAAAAATTTCAGCATTTTTACTTTATAATCAAGATGTTTGATGAAAAAGCGCACATAATTTAATTCAAATGATTTCTGTGTGAATAAAAAAGTCTAGTAGACGTGCAACAATAAGCAAGAAAATTATTTAAACAATTTTTAAACCCAAGTAGGGGGACGCGAGGTACACGCATATTAGGGAATTACGTCGACGTGCAACAATAAGCAAGACAATTATTTAAACAATTTTTAAACCTAAGTAGGCGGGGGATGTGAGATCTACGCATGTAAGGGAGTCATGTAGACATGAAAAAATAAGCAAAACGATTATTTTAATAATATTTAAACCCAAGTAGTCGGAGGTTAGGAGATCCATGCATATTAGGGAATTACGTAAACGTGTAACAACAAGCAAGACTATTATTTAGATAATTTTTAAATCCAAGTAGCCGGGGGTAGCCGGGGGACGCGAGATCCACGAATATGAAGAAGTCATGAAGACATGAAACAATAAGCAAAATGATTATTTAAATAATTTGTAAACCCTACTAGCCAAGGGACGCGAGGTCCACGCATATAAGGGAGTCATGAAGACATAAAACAATAAGCAAAACGATTATTTAAATAATTATTAAGCTCAAGTAGCCTGGGGACGCGAGGACCACGCATAGAAGAGAGTTACGTAGACATGCATTTAAGCAAGAATATTATTTAAATAATTTTTAAACTCAAGTAGCCGGGGGACGCGAGGTCTACGTATATAAGGGTATGCCATGAAGAAATAAGCAAAACAATTATTTGAATAATTTTTAAACCCAAGTAGTCGGGGGACGCGAAGTCCACGCATATAAGGGAGTCAAATTATAGAGGTTAAGAATTTTTGAAATAAAAGTCTGGTTTACGTCGCACGTCTACATAACTTCGTCATATGCGTGGAACTCGCGTCCCCCGGCTACTTGGATTTAAATAGTTCCTGCGGCCGGCCAAGCGTAGCGAAGTGAGGGTAGTGATCACCTAAGGGAATGATGGACTTTAGTCCCGTGTTACATATAGTACTTTATTCCCATATCCACTGTGGCCATTTCATGGATTTGAAAAGTTATTTTGTATATTTATGTATTATATAATTTTGTCAGTTTTAACACAATTCACCATAAACGTAAAAAATTAGACTATGTTACTTTATTCTCGCATATGCGGGAATAAAATACTTTATAGAGGAAATCAGATGCCACTTTTGCCCTGCTTTTCAGGCTATAAAATGGCCATTATAGTAGAGATGAGAATAAAATTCTTTAAATAACTGTCTTGCTTATTGTTGCACGTCTACGTAATTCCCTAATATGGACCTCATATCTCCCGGCTACTGGGGTTTAAAAATTATTTAAATAATCGTTTTGCTTATTTTTTCATGTCTATATGACTTCCTTACATGCGTGGACCTCATATCCCCCCGATTACTTGGGTTTATTGTTGCACGTCTACGTAATTCCCTAATATGCGTGGACCTCATATCCCCCGGGTACTGGGGTTTAAAAATTATTTAAATAATCATTTAACTTATTTTTTCATGTCTACATGACTCCCTTACATGCATGGACCTTATATCCCCCGCTTACTTGGGTTTAAAAATTGTTTAAATAATTATCTTGCTTATTGTTGCACCACGTCTACGCGATTCCCAAATATGCGTGAACCTCATATCCCCCGGCTACTGGGGTTTAAAAATTATTTAAATAATCGTTTTGCTTATTTTTTCATGTCTACATGACTCCCTTACATGCGTGGACCTCATATCCCCCGCTTAGTTTCAAAATGGTTTAAATAATTGTCTTGCTTATTGTTGCACCACGTCTACGTGATTCCCTAATATGCGTGAACCACATATCCCCCGGCTACTGGGGTTTAAAAATTATTTAAATAATCGTTTTGATTATTTTTTCATGTCTACATGACTTCCTTACATACGTGGACCTCATATCCCTCCGCCTACTTGGGTTTAAAAAATTATTTTTAAAATAATATGCTTCGGGCTCCTTGGGGGCCCTTATCTACCGTGGGGCCTGGGGCAGTTTGTCCCAGTTGCCCCCCCCCCCCCTCTAGTGGCGGCGCTGGGTGCGCTGAGCTCTCTATACTCACGGCGAGCGAGCGCTGCACATGCCCCAATTCCAACTGCGCGAGTGTCACCTAGACAGGCGCGTATATCTTGCTTGTAGGGAATCTCGCCTTGATTAACGAGGAGCTGTGCACTTTTTCTCTCACCTCTCTCTCTCTTAATTAATGTTAGGCTATACGTTATATTGTTATTTCTTATTTTATCTTTACAACGATTGTTATCAACTTTAAGTTTATTATGTTATTTAATCTGTATTTTATTTTATTCAATTGCGCTTACATCTGTCTTTAATTTTTATTTGTGGGTTTTCTTTTCTTTTTTATTATTATGTTAAGGCGTCGGGCATGCGTAGCCCGAACTGACTGATATTATTTTATTATTTATTATTTATTTTATTATTTATTAAACCTATCTACAACTAATTATGAATCATTTTGTAATGCACTGACTACACGGAGAGAAATTTTAGAGTAAAAATTACCAAGGTGCCTTGGTAGCGCATGGACAGACTGTCAAAAGCCGTGTTATTCCCAGGTTTCTAATACAATTTATAAGTTTCCCAAGAAAAACTACCATAACCACTTAAAAAAAATACCAAATTATCTGAATAAAAATTACCAGAAACACTGGTAAAAATTGAGATCTAGTCATTTTTACAAGGTAACCTAAGAATTTTTACTAAGAAAACTCATAAATTTTACCAAATAACCTGGTATTTGTGTACTCGCGCATGCGCACTGCGCATTATTGTGTTTCAGAAGATTGATACTAGAGGCGTGCGCGACGTTAAAATGAAAACAATACACATATTTTCAGTAAGTAATAACGGCGATTCAAATGACTGTTGGTAACAGCTTCTGTGGCGCAGTCGGTAGAACGTCGGACTCTCAACCCAAAGATCGTCGGATCGAATTCCGCTTCCGTAAAAATTTTTTTCAGTTTAATGTTTTTTCATCATTGTTTCTGTTTCTATTTCTATATTAAAATACTATATATCCATCAATATGGATAAAAAAAGTTAATTTTTTTAATTTAAATTAACTAAAAAAAAATTTTACCAAGGCACTTTGGTAAAAACTTTGAAATTGTCAGTCTGTCCATCCATTACCATAGAAACTGGTAATTTTGTCTCGAATATTTGTAATTTTCACTACAAAATTTCTCTCCGTGTACCTATAGAACCATGAGTCCTTAGCCTAGAAATAATAAATTTAATTAAATTTTCTCTCTCGGTCTCTTTCTCTCTCTCTCGTCTTCCCCCTGTCTGTGTCTCTTGTCGCATGTGCGTACGATCGATATCCTTTCGAATTTCTTTGCATTGGAGCACAATTCCATTTACGATATGATTTGCACCTGCATCCTCACAGAGAGTGCTAAGAACGCCATAAAACATATGCTGAGAGAAGTTTGCGTGCTCCTGGTTTCCGTATCGCGACTTGCATCCAGTCATCAAGTATGAATTACCACATAACAAAGTAGATAAATATATTTGCTAGAAATGCAAGTGATCGTTGCCAGGAGGCTTCTCGCCCTCTGAATTGAGCAGCGGCGGTACGGGAGGGAACAAGAAAAGACTCGCCGTCGAAAGGGAAGAGGCAGCGGCCGTATACTTATATACATAGCGCTCGAGCAAATGGACTCGCTCGTGCACGATACCGTTATCGCTCTGCAGAGTGCTCATTTTCGAGCTCGCTCGCGCCTTTACCGCACACACACACACACACACACCACACAGTCTGTAATATCGGCCCGTTATGGCGCTTCATCTACCTCGGCTCGGCTCCTAAGCTCCGAGCGAGAATCGCCGTCTCGAGCTTTTCTTTTTCTAGCTATTTCTATTTTGTATAACATGAGGAGAGGAAAAATTCAACTAGCCGGCACGTTCATTATAGGAGCTTGGATTTTTGCACTCTTACTCGCGCTCGCTTCTTAGTTTCTCCCGGAAGGCAGGTAGCGACTATCAAGGTCTCGGCCAATGGCCTCTCAGCCGCACTACATACGCCGAAAACCGAAAACATATATCCGCGCACGTAAAAGAGACGTAGGTATCTATGCTCGGAGCGCGCCTTACGTCAGTGCCCGCGTAATTGGGAAAAGAGCGAATAGGAATCGGGGTCGGCCGGACTTTTATTTCGGAACGAGCGCCGACGCCGACGCACGAAAAACGTAAACAAGCCAGACTCGAAAGTATAATATACCTATACCAACTGCTGCCTATTTTCTTCGCTTGACGCTATTGTCGGGAGAGGGAGGCCAATAATGCCCCAGACACGGGAATTACGAGAGAAAGGGAAATGGAAAAACAAAAGGACGCTGCGTTTGCGGCACTCGGTGGGCTTGATTATCTGATTCGCTGTCTGTCATTCGCTTTTCGTTGCATCGATTCTATTCTGCCTCTATATCATAAGTAAAATGCCCAGTACCTGGACACTTTGCAAGTACATTTTAAACGAAAGGTGTTATTAAAATCGATAATTGAAATTCGTTCCAACTTTTTGTATCTAATTATAAATTCGCGCTCTATTTTATCAATTTATCTAAAGACAAAGACAATCGCATACTCTTTTATATTAAAAAAGTAAGTTTAAAACATGTGTATAAAATTGCTATAGCTGGACACCCATGTCGGGCTACTATCAATACTATTAAATGTGTCCAACTACTGCTTTGTGGCAGTTCAACCTTCGAAACGTTTACTATTGTTATAAAAATAAGTTTAAAAACAAAATTAAAAGGATTTCAATGTCAGTAGATTGTTATTACCGTAGGCGGTGCTAATAAATCGACATTGTCATCATATCTATCAAGTAGTTCATTACCTACAAGTATAGGTGGGGTTTTTTGTTTTGTCCAGATATTGGGCATTTTACCTTATATATGCTTTGCTCTTTTTAACTTGACACACTTTGCATGTCTAAAAATACTTGCATACTAAAAATTAGCAATGAGTTCATTCAGTTTACGCGATAGAGCTGTCTGCATAATAAATCCGTGACCTGGGAAGAATTGCTGCTAAACAATTCAACAGGACTCTATGTAATCACGAAGCGCCATGTTTTTTCAGGTTAAACAATTTCTCCTTGCAGCGCGGTAACAATTGGCAGCCTCTCCAATTTTCCGGGCATTCCGAAATTCATTCACCGTGCCTCATGGCCACCTATACTTATTACACGTATCTCTTGTAACGATTGCCAAGTAAGATGGCACTCTCGTAGCAGCGTGCGGCAAGTCAAGAACCCGCTATCGTACGAAATGAAAGTGGAGAATCCGCGATAACAGCAGTGCATCCTCTTGTTACTTACACATGCTCGAAGCGAGAATCTTCTTCTCGCTTGAAAAGTAGCGCCTACGATTTCTATCGGCGGCCCTCGTTAGTCTGTCCTCTCGCGGCTGCTGCTGCACCGGCTCTTTTTCCTGCAACACGCGGGAGAAAAGTGGGGGCTTCGCGTGTTCCGTATGCGTGCTTAGAAGCCGCCGCCGTTCAGAAACTGCAATGCGTGACCTAGTGCCATTGCTCGCGAGCGGGCGTTCTACCTGCAAACTAGGTCTTCCCCGCCACACGCGGCGGCCGCCTAATCGCGCGAGGATTTTTTTTCGGTGCGGCTCGCTGTGAAAAATTGCCTCATGGCCTTTATTTATTTCTACGTTTCGTTTCTAATGGCTGTAATGGAGGCAAGCACGCATCACGCAGGTTTAATGGCCGATGGCGCGCGGAAAATTTCGCTGACGGCTTTTTCCATGATGCTTTGGCATCCTGCGATGGCTACGGAATTCTTTTAGCGAATCAAACTTCTGCTTTCAAAAGAACGATGACTTTTTGATCGTTTAGCTCGTTTGAACAGCGTATGGCTATTGAGCTTTCGTAATACTCTCAAAATTCTTATTTATACATCAAAAGTTTTAGATGAATGTGTCTTGATTTGTCATTTTAAACACAGTTATATAAATAATTAGGACTACGTTAGGCATACTGCAGAATAAAAATTTATGAAAGCGCCTTAACTAGACATTTTCGTGAATGTTTAGGAGGCGTCATTGTAAGTGTTAAATCAGATGCCGGTAAAAGTGTTGTAGAAATTGATGCGCTCTACATATTGTAAGATGGTTTTCTTCCAAAGACCGAAATGAGCTGTGAAATGTAGATTCTAAACGACTTGAAATTGAATTTAAATTTGTTGCTATACAAAGTATCCGAGCAAAAGCCCGCTCGGTGGCAATTCTTTTGCTCCACATAGTGTATTATGATCGAACGTATCCTCGCAGGAATTAGCCTCTTCACAGCATCTACTGAAAAGACTTTAGGAGAAGACAAAGTGCGCGTGGGGCTATCGAACCTCTGTCGAAAAGGCATAAGAGCGGAGGGAGTGTGCGCGTATATTACGTAATATATGCTCGATATGCGCTCGTCACTGCAGCGCGCGTATAGAGCAGCTGCTTCGGCCCACATTTGTCAATTGCGCGTTGCGCCGGCGGTTACCGTTAGAAGCGGATTTGTTTACGCGAATGTGCGCGCGTGCGCGGCCGAGCGCTTGGCAGTCGAGGGGCAGGGTCAATGTCTTCTATGCGGAGCATCGGCGAACGAGCGGCTCGAGAGAGGCCCCGGCCGTACGGCTAAAAACGAATGCGTCACGTGAGTTTCCTTTTCAAGTCTTCTTCTTCCTCCTCTCTTTTGACCGACTCCCTTTTTCTCCAAGAACCAGCTGAAATTATCTGCGGATGTAGCGAATTTCGCGCTTTGTCACGTGGCACGCGCGTTCAACTTGCTGACTCAATGTTTTCCATCTTCTGTGACATTCATTCATGAATCAGTCAATTAGTCGCCGATGTCGATCATCTGCTTCAAATGACATTTAAGAAATCTACTTATTTCTACAGAATTTACTGAATTAGTTAATTAATCTATTAGAGGCATAATCCTGTGAGATTGAAATATGAGAAGAACGCCGAAGAGAGTTTCATAATATATATATGAGCAATTCCTGGGAAATTTCCCTTTTGCGTCGCCAAAAAAAATGAAAAATTTGTTTGAATGCACACTTACCACACAAGGTTTTTCTCGTTTCTTGAACCTTACAGAACGTGGAAAAATGTGTGTTCCAAGCCGATTGAGTGGTATTATTTTTTTACAGCACTTTTAATTTTTCTTATGGAAATTTAACATGGGAAAAATGGGTGAAAAGTTGTCATTGATGATGAACCAATAACAAGCTATTGAAGAGGCCAAACCAAATTCCACAAAAAAAGCAATTAAAGTTGAAGAATAGAGCTTTAATTTGAGAGGGCAATCGTTAAAATCGGTCGATTTGGTGCAAAGCTACGTGAACTTGAAAATTAATGAAAAGCGCGAGAAATGACGAAAATTTTAAGAATTACGATGATTTGGCAAAAATCGCTCATTTTTGGTCATTTTTCGCCCTTTTTAAATTCACGTAGCCTTGCACCGAATCGACCGATTTTAACGATTGCCCTCTCAAATTAAAGCTCTATTCTTCAACTTTAATCGCTTTTTTTGTGGAATTTGGTTTGGCCTCTTCAATAGCTTGTTATTGGTTCATCATTAATGACAACTTTTCACCCATTTTTCCCATGTTAAATTTCCATAAGAAAAATTAAAAGTGCTGTAAAAAAAATGATACCACTCAATCGGCTTGGAACACACGTTTTTTCACGTTGTGTAAGGTTCAAGAAACGAGAAAAACCTTGTATGGTAAGTGTGCATTCAAAAAAATTTCTCATTTTTTTGGCGACGTAAAAGGGAAATTTCCCAGGAATTGCTCATATGTATCTGTGGCTTCCCGGAAAAACCACGTAAGGGACGAGTTTTTCAAAATCAGTTTTATGCCACATTTCTTATCTTTAAACAGTCCTCTATCATCTAGCCGTGACAGAAATTACGAAAGTGCATTCGTTGTCTTGAATTAGCACAAGGAAAAACCACGTATCTCCATTTTTTCAACATTTTCCCGGAATAACCACGTATCTTCATTTTTTAAGAATAATTCCCTGAAAAAACAAAGGTAAGTCCACTTTGTTAAAGAATAATTCCCGGAACAACCACGTAACTCCACCTTTTTTTTATAATAACTCCCGCAAAAACCACGTTACTTGACTTTTTTTAGAATAACTCCCGGAAACCCCACGTAACTCCACTAAAATTTTTGTTTATTCCCGGAATAACCACGTAAGTGAAACTCGTTTTCTAAGACATCAACGCTATTTGGTCTAATTACTATGGTAAAAAATATGTTATTTAGATTAGTATTCATTAGTATTCATAGATGCAGTGTTGTATTTAATCTCATTTGTTTTGATTCAAAACACCGATGCGAAACTAAAAACTCGATTTACTCGAAATAATGAAAAGTGGAGATAAGTGGTTATTCTTAGAAGCCAAAGATAGATATATATATGTGTGTGTGTGTGTGTGTGTGTGTGTGTGTGTGTGTGTGTGTGTGTGTGTGTGTGTGTGTGTGTGTGTGTGTGTGTGTGTGTGTGTGTGTGTGTGTGTGTGTGTGTAAGACGCATATACTATACAGAGCAATTAAAGTGAAGGAAAATGACAATGAAGCCCAAGCAATTGAGCGGGAAAAATAGTGAAGCCTCTCCCCCAGAGTCCCGTAACAGTACATCCTGCGCAAGACTATAGAACTGCAGGCGCGCGTGGCGCCGCGGCAGTAGGTGAAAGAAAAGGAAGTGGAGTGCCGTTACGCGCGCTCGTAGGGCTCGCCGCATGCGCTGTCGCAATTATACGGGCCCCATACGCCGCGCACGCGCGCCCAAAAAGTAAGAGTGTCTCCCGAAGTTTTCGGGAGGCCCGCGATATATATATATATGTGTATGTATATACCGTTATGTCTGCCTCTCTTTGGCTCTTGGCTTTTCCCTTTCCACACGCCGCACGCGGCTGAGCGATAAGCGCCTTTTTGACTATAACATTCCCATCAGAAGGCACGCGAGCGGCCGCTTCTCTTTTTTCTTCTTTTCCATTTCATAGCTGGCTGGCCACTTGCACTTAAGCGAGAGGGGCCTTTTGATTTTTAAAGGCTCTGAGGCTCCGCTACAAGTACGCGCGCGAGCTTACGATGATATCGATCTCGTTTAGAAGGAAAGAGCGTAGGGAATCTTGTTTTCGTTCCGGCAGTTCGGTATTTCCCTAGCTCGAGCCGAAGCGCGCACTTACTATCGCTCTTACGAATTAACAATTGAATAATTTTGGGATTTTTGAGCTTTCATAATGAAGGAATTCGTTTTAAAGATAAAGATGGTGGATCGAGAAGGAAAAGGAATTTTTCACGACGCTAAAATCTCCCAATTGGTAGCCTCCAATGCAAGGTTAATCCGCGCAGGGGTAATTTGACAGAAGAGCGCAGTTAAAAAAAGTGTTAAAAAAATGAAAAGGCGGATGAACGCGTGCACCGGCAGTTGAAAAAATTGAGTTGAAAGAAGCCAAGTGTCAATCACGGTCAAAGACCCGAGCGGCCGCTCGCTCAGGTAAAAAGGAGCAGCTCATTGCCTTTTTAACTTTTGACCCTCACGCATGATCGCAAGCTCAAAGCTGTATAGTGGCAAAATTAGGAGCAGCGCACATTAAATTTGATGGGGGTAACTAGTAGCAAGGATCCGCATAGGTGCATAGAGAATTAGCGGGAAGCAGAGCGGTCGACGACCCGGCGTCCTGACAAAATACTCTCTTACGCATTGTGTGTGCCACTTCACTTCTCTTTCTCCCTTTTTTGCGCGCGCAGAAGCCGCAGGAGGTGGGAGAGCTCGCACTCGCTCGGTGACCGCGAATGAGTCTCGAGCGAGCGAGAAATCGTAGGCGGCGGAAAGAGAAAGAGAACGAGAGGTAAAAGAAGGGGCGAGGATCGAGTGAACGCCGAAGCGCGAGCGATAGGATAGGCAGACAAAGCGAAAGAGAGAGAGAGAGAGAGAGAGAGAGAGAGAGAGAGAGAGAGAGAGAGAGAGAGAGAGAGAGAGAGAGGGGTGTATGTAACGGTCACCGATCGCCCGATAAAGCAGCGCGCGCTGCGCGGCGATTCGCCCGTTCTAGAAGAAGGCGAACTAGTGCAGCCCCCTCTCCCTCCTCGAGGAGGCTGCTCCAAGTGCGATCGAGTCCTCGATGTAAGGAGAGTATTTTCGAAGGTGAACGAACCCAAGTGTACTGTTGCCTTCGTCGCCGCCATCGCCGCCGTCGTGTCTTACTTTGAGGCGAGCGCACGCGAACGAAGGAAAATCCGCAAGCGAATTTCCCTCTTCCTACTTGGCGGTTGGCGCGCGCGAGCAGCGCTCCTTTAGTTTCTATGCGCTGCAGGGAGAGAGAGAGAAAGAGAGAGAGAGAGAAAGAGAGAGAGAGAGAGAGAGCTGCCAAAGTCGCTTAAGAGACGCGCGTGAGAGCATATAGGTACGATACGAGGAAATGTGTGCCGTTGACCGGCGGTAACCGCGCGGTCTCGATTGTATAATACGATCAACATTAAATAATAATTCTTTTTTTCGCTTGCCAATATAAATTTTGTCAATCTCTCTTTCTTGCTTTCTGCTACTTATTATTCTTTCGACGTAGTTACTTGTTGCGCTTTTCCAAAAGGTCAACTTTTTTTCTTAAGGGGAGATGTTTTTCAACGCTAAAATCTTATGGAGAGTATACTAATATGAATGGTCAAATAATTTTCGAATTTACTTTTATTGTACAAGCGATGAAAGAATCATGTTTTTCGAAATAATAGTTTAGACATTAATTTATTAAATGATGAAATTGGGTTATGCCAAACATTCTCAAATCAATTTTGTGTAAAAATACACTGTCCTCTTGTGTAGAAAAACCTGTTCTCGATTAACACGGAGGACAAGCAGAAATTTCAATTTTCTTCGGTCGACTTCCGGGAAAATCTATAGTCAAAGTAGAAGATCCCAAGATCAGTCGGACAGATAAAAAATACTTTCTCATCTCTATCCAAAATATTATTGATTTCAAGTCGATAATCTTACATCTTATCTTACACATTATATTAAGCTGCTTCCATTTTTATCCTGATCTCTAGTTCTCCACTTCTATGATGCTTTGTAGTATAGATGTATTTGAACATTTTTTTTTTTTACTGAGCAATTCTCCGGACAATTTTTAGACAATAAAATAATAATACTTATGATTTTGATCGATTTTGTATTTATTTCAAACCAAATTTCTGGCAGTCCGGATAATTATATATGCGTAGAGAAAAACAAATAATAAGTAACAAGCGAAATTGTTAATAGAGCGCTGCACTCTATGTAATTCAATTAATTTATTAAATAACAAAAAATATAAATTTAACCTAGCGACCGTCAGCGAGTGAGGTATAGCAGTTAGTATATTATTATCCTACGTAACGTTTTGATGATTTGCAAATTAGGAAGGAAGAAAATAAAGAAGAAAGGAGTGACAATAGTAATAATTCTAAAGATCTACTGCAGGGGCGAATTTTACGTTTATGTGTGTATACGTTAGGGCTATACATATACATATGTGCAAATCCGCGGACTACAGACAACAACTGGGGTACAAAAACGGAAAAAATTTTTTTTGAGGGCACACCTACTGCATAAGGTTTTTTCGGTTCTTTGGGGGTCCCCCAACATGAAAATACTCGTGTACACTCATTATCCGTTGCCAAACTTTTTTTCCGACGAAATCAATTTTTCTTATGGAAATTTAACATGGGAAAAATGGACGAAAAGTAGTCATTGATGATTAACCAATAGCAAACTATTGAAGAGGCCAAACCAAATTTCACAAAAAAGCGATTAAAGTTGAAGAATAGAGCTTTAATTTGAGATGAGAATCGTTAAAAGCGGTCGATTCTGTGTAAAGCTACGTGAATTTGAAAATGGCGAATAATGACGAAAATGAGCAATTTTTTTCAAACCCACGTAATTCTTCAAATTTTTGTCATTTTTCGCCGTTTTCAACTTCACGTAACTTTGCACAGAATCGACCGATTTTAACGATTCTCATCTCAAATTAAAACTCTATTCTTCAACTTTAATCGCTTTTTTGTGGAATTTGGTTTGGCCTCTTCAATAGTTTGCTATTGGTTAATCATCAATGACTACTTTCCGTCCATTTTTCCCATGTTAAAAAAGTTTGGCAACGGATAATGAGTGTACACGAGTATTTTCATGTTGGGGGACCCCCAAAGAACCGAAAAAACCTTATGTGGTAGGTGTGCCCTCAAAAAAATTTTTTCCGTTTTTGTACCCCAGTTGTTGTCTGTAGTCCGCGGATTTGCACATATACATAACAGCATTATCTCACTCCATTGCGAAAATAATTAAAGTATCTTATGTAAGAACGACAGCCTTGACTGCAGTGGCACTGCACTTATATAACCTCTGACATAAGTTTAGAAGAGTAATCATATATACACAGGCCCGAAACGGCGGCGCATCGCGATTTCCCGCGAAAGATAGATATGCTTATAAAAGCGTCGTCTCCATAAAAAGAATAACCACGCTGCTCTTTCTCTCTTTCTCTCGCTCGTCTGGCCGTTGAGAAGCGAGACGCTATCTAGGCTTCCCACAAAGGGCATTGCACTTACTTCCTGGATTATGTAGTTTCTGGCGCGCGCGAGAGAGTCGTCGGGCTCGCGGGCAAGGTGAAGGTAAAGGTAAAGGCAAAATCGCGTAGGCGCGCGCTCTTTCTCTCGCGCTTGGCGAGTTAGTAAGTAGTGCAAGCGTACGAGAGTGCTCCGAGAGGTCAGTAACCAGTGTTCGCGTTCGCGTTCGCGTTCCGTTCCATTTCTCCTCGTAGCGAAGAGTTCGCTCTTTCTCAGGGCTGTCTCTTATGATTGTTATGTAAAAGTTGACACTGCCGTGTGCATATGCAAAGACAACGGCAGAGCTTTCGCCGGCAGTGCGTCTACTTGCTGATGTTGGCTTTGAATAGCAAAAGGAAGAAATAAGTTTGTTCGTTTGTCTGCGAGGATGATAAATTTGGAAAGAAGATCTTCAAATTTTCAGGAGATAATCTCAGATTATTCTTATCTCAGAATAATCTGAGATAAGAATAAGTAACACGTATCATTTTTGTCAATTATATCGATTATATGACAAAAGCTTCCAAATACTAACTCTATAATTGTATCATCTGTCTTCTTAGCTCGACTATACTCAATACTGTAATAAACTGAGCTTCTAAAAATACATTTGGTATATGTAAGACATTCTCCGAATTCTGTAATTTGCTTGATTCGACTCCTTCCGCAATAAGTCACATTATTTTTTCATTATAATTATAAAAAGTCATGAGTCTTTTCGGTGTGAATAAATTCTGACAATAATTTCTTGTTTCCGCTGATTTTGAAAGATTAGCCGTATTTCCTAATTTAAAAGTGAAGACTTGTAAGTGTTTTCGTGCTATCTGTATATCCATTCCTTTCCGTCCAGTAACGTAACTTTTCAGATAATAAATATTACTTTCAGGTGGAAAAGCTGAGTTGACCGATAACGGTCCGCTATTTCTCACTGAAGCGACCGCACGTAATAAACAATGAACGTTAAAGGTTATTTTCTCTTGTCAGTAGAGCATTTCATAATAACAAACAAATTCACATAAATTTCGTTCGCACTCTTGCAGTTCTTTTTTTGAAATTTCATTTTTCAACAGAATATATACACTTTTTACTAGTAATGTGTAATGTTTTGATGCGGTCTCTTTCAAAACGCCATTTAAACATGGCAAACTAAAATATAACAACAATGATTTTAGTTCTGATGCTTTTGGTTTGCTAGAACCCTGAATGATACCGCTACGAGGAAGTCGATGTATGTCATGAGTTGGTGTTATATTTAAATAACGTTTTTCTATATATTCTACATCTCTTTTTACTGATCTTATACTCAGAAGAACCACTTTTCCATTCATTTCAAATTTGGTAAGTTACTCCTAGTAGCATACTATGCATGTATTCATGCGCAAGAGACCAAACCATGTCAAAATAAGCAACGTTTTGCAAAATGGAAAGGCCTTTAACCCCCGTAATGAAACGTTTTTCTTCAATCGACTTGTTTTTATCTTTTGCCTGACTTTCATTTGTTCTATCAATGTTTTCTTCAAAAATGTAATGAATTCCATGAGTAGATTTAAGATAGAATCCTTGTTGGTATCACCAACTACATCCATGGTATCCGTTAAATGAAATACGATTCTAAACAATAGGCCGACATACACTATCGAAAACACAAGTATGTAAATAGAATTTCAATACAAATTTTTTGCCGTACTTTTTTAATAGAATGCCATTACTATCTATTTCGTCGATTTGGTTTTTCAACGTCTTTGCAATAAATAAATTCAAAAGATTGCTTTTTGATTCTTTAGAAACTATTAATAAATCCGTTAAAAGCATAAAACGAAATCTTAATTTAAATGAAAGATTATTTAAGTTCACTTGTCTATGAAATTCATAGACAAAGCATATTCTGTGTCATTTTCTGAGTACATACTGCTCTGCATTATTCTTTTATGTACGATTCCATCTTTCACGTCTTTGATGATAGTTGGATCAGTAGGTTCATTTCTAGAAGATATATTTTTCAAAATATCCTCTGCGATAACTTCATTTTTCAATAGTTGCTTTATTTGGTAGGCTAAATCAATAGAGATAAAGTAATTTGACGATTCGGAGGTAATATTATCTTTTTTATTACACTTTTTATTCATCCGATAAATGAAAACGTAAACTGTATGCTGTAATCATAATAACAATATCACGTATAGACAATTTAGAACTTCCAAACATCTTCCTATCGAAAAAGTTGTCTTTTTGATTTTCTCCAATCTCGTCTTCTAAATCACTTTCACTGAACGTTGTACTACTATCATAATCTTTTTCATCTGAATTTTCCCAGTTTATTTCATTATACTCACTATGATCATCAGAAGAATTACTAAGATATTGATATTATGATCAATGTTTTTTTCCGTTCTATCATTTTGAACAAGGTATATTATGTTCCCTTAGCGCATCGTTAATATCACATTCATTTACGAAATCTCCTTTAATACCTACATACCTGAAAATGAAAAAAAAATAATTAACAAACTTTACCATATTCCTATGTATCTGAACTAATAAAAATAAAAGAAAACACAGAGAACTTAAAAATAGATTCATTTTAACAAATGATAAATGTAGGAAGCCGTAAAAACCGTAAGAAATCGCAGGATTTCACCAGGATAATGAAATAAACCGTAGAAAACCATTATAATTTCAGACAAATATTTTGCGATTATGTCTTTGTATATGATGGTTCTGTAAGTTTTGACTTACGTTTTTATATGATTGATAAATGTTTCATATATTGTAATAAATTTTCTGGTACAGATTTAATAAACGCCTTGATAAAATGCAATTAAAATCGATTTAGTAATAAAAAAACCTATTAAAATCGATTACAACCGATGACGAAAATTTGATTTGTTTTAATCGATTTTAATAGGTTTTGATAGAAAATTCTTCTACGAAATCCGTTTCAATACGACTTATTAAAAAGGGCGTTTATACGTACAAAACGAGAAAAACGGTAATTATCCCGTATGGAAATAATAAATGTAGGGAGCTGTACGAAACTGTAGAAAACCGTAAGAAACCGTAGGAAACCGGTAGGAAAGTGTTGGTTTTTTTGACAATTTTTCTACAGTTTCGTACGTTTTTGTACGGTTTTATACGGTTTTATACGATTTACACGTTTTCTTCAATTTGTCTGTAAAACCTGAAACGTAAGAAAACACAAGAAAACGTAAGAAAATGTAAGAGAACGTAAGAAACTGTATCAAAATGTATATTTTCGTAAGTTTTAAAGAATCTTACCGATTTTTACGTTTTCATACGATTATGTACGGTTTAATGCGGTATTATATGTTTTCATACATTCCTTACTGAAAAATCTCACGTGAGATTTTTCAGTAGGGTTTTATTACGATTCATAAATTTTTCGCATATATAATAAATTTTGCTTCCTCCTAGAGGAAGCTTTGTGATAGTAATTTTTTGAGTTATTGTAAAAACATGTTATAATTGTTTTTCGAGGTGTTAGGAATCAAAATACATGATTTTTGAAAAATGTCTGTATGGATGTGTGTGTGTGTGTGTGTGTGTGTGTGTGTGTGTGTGTGTTGTGTGTGTGTGTATACGCCTGGATCTCAGCTTCTAGTCGATCGATTTTGACCGGACAGGTCTCATTTTTTTTGCTTTTTTTGTGTGATGGCGGTTCAAAAATTCGTTTTTTGATTCGCCGATGCGTTTTTGTTTTATTTCGAATTTTCGATTTTCTCAAAATTGATTTTTGCCTTTTTTTTAATGATAAGATCGAGATATTTGAATCGAATGGATAGCATTCGAAAGAGGATTAAAATACCTATATTTTCTAAAAAAGAAAAAAATTTCTCTAGCTATCATGGTTCTTTTGTTATTAACAAAAACGTGTTTTTTTTTTTTAAAGCTTATAACTCCTTAACAAACCGGTCAATTTTCTTGAGAAAAATCATGATAATGCAGAATTTGAATTCATTTTGTCGACTAGTTTTTGAGAAAAAAATTGCAATGTGAAAAAAATGATTTTTGTTTGTCCAACGATTACGGGAGTAAAATGGACTTAATTGTTTTAAAATTCCTTATACAGGTAGATTTTGGATAGCTCTCGGTCGAGTTCTTTGGGCAAAATGATTAGTCTAGAAATTTCATAAATATGAGGTTAAATTTTTTTTAACCTTTTTTTCAAATCGTCATTCCTCGAGAAGGGCTCCATGTATCAGCTCCAAATTTATAGACAATTTTGTATGTGATATAGATAATATGTGTGCGAATTTTCATCAAGATCGTACGATTACTTTTTGAGATAGTTGATTTTGAAAATTTTCGTATTTTATAAAGTTATTTTCTTTGTCGCATGATAACTAGAAAAAACAAAAATTGGTTTAATCATGTTGAAATTTTGTGGAGATGTAGAGTCTGTACATTATCGTATAAGTTCTTTAGGTAAAAGAATTGTCTCATGATTTTTAGAGATATTTAAGGTTAGAATTTACGGGTTTTTTCAAAATCGTAATTTCTCAATGACGACTTCATGTATCAGCTTGAAATTTATAGACTATTTTGTACGCGATATAGACAATACCTGTGTAAAATTTCATTCAGATTATATGGTTATTTTTTGAGATGTTTGATATTTAAAATTTTAGTATTTTTGAAAATGACTTTCTTTGTTGTCGCACAATATAACTACATTAAAATTGTTTTAATTTCTTTGAAATTTGGTAGAGATGTAGAGTTTGTATATTATTTATTAGAAGAGTTCTTAGGGTAAAAGAATTCGTTTATAAATTTCAGAGATATTTGAGGTTAAAACTATTTCAGCCCTCTTTTAAAATCGTAATTATTTGTGAACGCATTTATGTATACTAGAAAGTGGAAATGACATGCGCTATGCGCGGATGCGCGCGTGTTGTATACCTCCTTTTGTTTTGTAATAGCCATTTATTATTTTTAAGGTTAGAACCTTTTTCTTATATCGGAAATTCCAGAAAGAGCACACAATTACGGACAGGCATACTACTTGAGACAAGTACCCTATATATGTGTGAAATTTCACAAAGAAAATATAATTTGAAGTAAAAGTTATTTAGGAATTTTAAAACATTTTGACGATAATATTACAATCAATTATTTTATTTATTTTTCACACATAATTTAAAAAAAAATCATACCTATTATTTTATTCATATTTTATACATAATTTAAAAATTAATACTTTTTAATCTTCATAAATGAATTTAATTATAATTATGTCATAAATTGTGGCAAAAATTATAAATTTTGTTATTAATAATTCATTAAAGGAATAAATAAATTAAGTTTGAGGAAGCCACGTGCCAATGAATTGGCAGCGGTTTTTTGAGTGGAAATAATAAAAGTAGGAAACCGTACCAAATTGTACTAAGCCAAAACCGTAGGAAACCGTAGCAATTAGCCGTACAAAATCACACAATTTGTCCGAAAACCAACACTTTTGTACGGTTTTGTACGGTTTCTTACGGTTTATTATACGATTTCCTACGTTTGTTTTTTTTTTGTTCATATGGGAAATTGAAGAATGATTTCATTATGATGACCATTGAAAATAATCAATTCAATTTAACTAATTTTATATTGATTTATGTAAAATGAAATCGTTATTAATGAAATTCGAATAACAATAAATATAAAATTAATCATATTCAATCAGACATTGTTATACCGCCATATACGATTCCAAAGTTATAAATATAATTATATAATACATATCATTTTTTATACAAAAGAAACAAAAATACGCAACGTAAAAAATTGAAGTTTGTTTAGAAAAGCATTTTTATAACTTTTTTTTTTATAACACAAGCTTATTTCAAATTTTGGGAATTTGGGAATTTTAACTTACTATAAGTTTTATCCGCAACATGTCTGATTTTCTGTATTAAATAATTTGAATCATTATAAAAAGTACTTATATAGTATTACTGTAGTATATTATAGAAACACTTATATATAATATTAAGAAAGTAGTGATTCAAGATTAGAATGAATTCTTGATCCAGGTACCGGTAACTCTGATGTCAGTCAATTATAATATCTATTCAGAAAATTCAAAGTAAGTAAGGCTTGAGCACATTGCTAAATATATTGTATGAAGTATTCGACAAATCAAATTAATTTTTTTTAATGTACATTTACTGCTAATACAAAATTTTGTAGCAAGATAAGTGACATGAAGTCTTCAAATTATACTCAATCAATTTTCAATGTGCTGTAGAATTTTTTCCTTAGCTCTGGCCATAAACTTTTTTTTTAAATTAAAGTATTTTGTCCAAAGAATTGAAAAAAACTTTGGTCGAGAAATTTAGTTCTGGCGTAGTCCTTAACTTTTGGTCCATGAAGATATACTAAAAACCAATCAATCAGAGAATTTCAAAAAGGGTCATAAAAAAATACTGGTGTATTCTACAAATAAAATGCAAAATTTTTCCCAATCAATGTTCTATGTAAAAAGTTTTAAGATTTTGAGTAAAAAAATAAACTTGGATTTTAACCAAAAATTGCAAAAACTTTGAATTTTCAATGTTGTATAACTTTTTTATTTATGCAAATATCGACCTAAAATTTGAGGAACACGTTTTTTTCATAAAAAACTTAAAGTAAACGAGTTTTGAGCGATTTTAAAATTTTTACATGCTCACTTCATCTGAAACATCCCATATGTATTCACAAAAAATTAATATTAATTAGTATAAACATGAAATAAAATGAATTTTTTTTATTACGTTGCAAACTTCAGACTCATAAAAAATGTATAAAGTACGATAAGACGTTGTTGTGTCAAAGCATTTGTTAATTAAAGAAAACGTACCAGAGACTTGTCCATATAGGGCTCTATTACGTCCCTCCATTATACAACTGCAGAACGTAACGTTTCGTAGAATGTTCGCGATAACCAAAGACGCTTAGCCGCGCACCCCTAAAGAAGCAAATAAAGCCATGAATAAGTGTTATAACCTGCGCGGGGATAATGGATTCTGCGCGGTCGCAAGTCCAGGGACTTCGACGCCCGCAAAAGAAACGTTGTCGACGCGTCGACGCGCGCAATCGTCGGCTCAATCTTTCGCGTCATACGCGGTCGATCTGAATTTCAATGGCTCGCGGTGCGCCTCTCGTCGCATCCCTATATGATGAGCCAGAGATGAATTGGAAAATGCGAGAGAGATACTTCAGTGTTCCAGCTTCTCAGTATTTTCATTTTCATGCGCCTTTTTCCTAGACATCTTATTTTAATTGTCAAGTAAAGATTATTTTCATATGAGCGTTTATTTGTGTTTACTTATTCTTTTAACCAGTTTTTTTTTCGTAGGATAATTTACTATACAAGATTTTCTATAAACTTAACTACTTATAAGTACTATAAAAATATGAGATTCGAAGTATACAAAATTATATTCGTTACGTTGTACATAAAGGTATAGTAATCATTGTAAGTTAATTTACTCATAAATATCAAAGGCGATGGGAAAATACATCGGGAAGTTCTTATATATATATATATATATATGTGTGTGTGTGTGTGTGTGTGTGTGTGTGTGTGTGTGTGTGTGTGTGTGTGTGTGTGTGTGTGTGTGTGTGTGTGTGTGTGTGTGTGTGTGTGTGTCTGTGTGTGTGTGTATATATATATATATATATATATATATATATATATATATATATAAAAGTCGCTGTTTTATAAAATTTTAAAAATTTACTCAGAATGATACATTCTTTTAATTTTGTTATACTGAAATTTTTGAATTTATAAAATGTTATAAATAATCTGAAACGAAGGGATATAGATCGTTCTTCGATCAGACATCGGAGTAATACAACGTTGGCATTCACTAAACCATGGATTACATGTGTATTGATCGATTAAAAATTTGGTTTGTTGTAAAAACAACTTGTGCAACGTTACAGTGACAAAATTCGCACGAAAGTGTTCTTCAGTAGAACTCCGTCAATCAAGATTGGTTACGTTCAAGTCTGGAACACGCAATCTCGGCCCCTGCTCATTTCCTACATACCGTATAGGTACAGCTACGTAAGTCTCTCTCTCTCTCTCTCTCTCTCTCTCTCTCTCTCTCTCTCTCTACCCTCTCTCGTTCTCCCTCTCTCTCTCTCTCTTTCGTCCACGCGACATAGTCGTACTGCGAATTAGGCTCCCGCGTTTTTGCTAGCCGCTGCCACAGCAAACTGCAGTGATAGCGCGCTCGCTCGCTTCGAGACTCGACTCTATCAGTGACCTGCTTTCGTGCATGAGCGCGTGTGTGTGACCTTAAATCCATTTTGCTGAGATTGCATTATGCGTCGTCGCGTACCTATGTGTGCGCGCGTGTGTATGTGTTTGTGTGAGCATGAATATATGGGTCGTAGGCCGCGGGAACGTCGTAGCTCTATGCTCGGCTGCATCGTTGCGTTTGCCGGTGTTCTTGCGAATCCGCGTAGTTTATACGTCGGTGACAATATATTCTATAATTTACTGCTTAATGAAGAGAGCAGACTAATTGTTTTGTAATTGATTATGTTTTTTCCCTAAGTTGTTGTACAAAAAGTTGTAAGGATTGCTTGTAATGTTAACAATGTTGAATGTATAATACGTAAGTCAATCTTTTTTTTTTTATATTTTTCTTTTATTAGAGAGAAGAATACAAGTTTTTTCGGTTTCCTAAATTCCTAGTCTTTTGAAATTGTCCATAATTCAAAGTCAAACAGCTGGTTGGCCTACGCATCAATGCCTTTGACTACTAACCCAAGTAGATGAATCAGATGAATACGTGCGAAACCGTGAACTTGTCACCTGTACTACTTCGAAATGGTTACAATTTCGCAGGGGAATTTCCGGAAGTACTTTCTTTTCGTCGGGTACTTCCAGATATGAAATCATCCTCGAACCACAAAAGAAATCACCTCATTTCTCCATTCGATTCCATCCACTCGTCGTTTTGACAAAACAACGCGAAGAGAAACATATATCCCTTCGAAAAAAACCCACGAACTATACGGACGGGAAACGAAAAGTGAATTCGGTTGAAGGATCGTTGAACTGTCGTCTCGAAAGAAGAAGCAAAGCAAGTACCGCTATACGAGCGAAATGAAACTTTCGAAAGGAGTGAGCGAGCGAGGCGATGATAAACGCCGCGGCGCAGAAAATCAGAAAACATAGGAGAAAGAGAAAGGGAAAGGAAAACGGAAAGAGAGAAGAGACTCGCGCGGCAGCGCTGATGCGGGCGAAGGAGAGAAGGAGAGGAGAAGAGAGAAAGAGAGAGAGAGGAATACCCTATGCGGAGGAGGAGAAGAAGAGAACGAAAGAGAAGAGAAGTGGCCACGACGACGTCGACGACGACGACGACAGCGATGAAGAAGTAGTGACGGAGAAATCGAAAGAGAAAAGCTGGAGCTAAGTACATGTGTAAAGGCCCCGCAAAGGAGGCGGGACGAGCGCAAGGAAAGGAAATCAGGATGAAGAACCGTGGCAACGACCCCAGAGCGATCACTTTTCTCTCTCTGCTTCTTATCCTCCTTCGACGTGGTACACACAGCCGAGAGTGTGCGAAAAGTAGCAGCACTCGGTCTCAGGGGGGTTAGAGCTACCACGGTATAGACTTTTCAGCTAATCATCGGTTTAGCCGCGTGTGTGCGCTGGCGCGGGGCATTTTCGGAGGTCAGTAACACCGGCGCGAAGAACACAGGGGGAAAAAGAGAGGAGAAGGAGGAGCGAAGTACCGTTGTGCAGCGCACTGCGCTGGGGAATGTTGAACCGGCGCTCCCTCTCCTCCTTCTCTTTCTGGCCTGCAGACCGGTGAAGCAAAGGCAAGCGAGCGCGCGAGCGAGTGGCGAACGAAGGGAAGCGGAGGAGCCCGAAGGAGAGAGAAAGAGAGCGCTGGCTTGCTCGCGGCGCTGCTTGGCCATTGCTCTCTCCTACTCTCTCTCTCTCTCTCTCTCTCTCTCTCTCTCTCTCTCTCTCTCTCTCTCTCTCTCTCTCTACCTGGCCGAGGAGCGAGTGCCTATAGTGGCTCTTCTCAGTTTGAAGCACGCGGTCCCCACGAAAACAGCCGGCCGTGTGTGTCTTCATTCTCTACGCGTCTAAGTATACACACACAAGCCGCAAGCGCGCTCGCTCTCACGTAGGGAAGAGAAAAAGAGAGAGAGAGAGAGAGAGAGAGAGAGAGAGAGAGAGACCGTGAATGACTGACTCGCGAGTCGAGCGCACCAGTCGTAAACACGCAAGCGGACCGAGCGCGTTATCTGTCGTGCCGGGTTCAACTACACCTGACTTCACACCGGCCCTATCGGCCCGCAGTGCACATAGACGTAGCATAGCCGCGACTCAGAGACTATGGGAAGCAGCCACGACTTGTCGCCCGAGTGAACTCCGAGTGTGTTGACCCCTGTCGCTAGCAAGTGCACTTTGCGAGAAAAGCCCGCGTGAGATTATTCTTGTTGAGCCTTGTTGAGCCACTTTGAGTGTGTGACGGATTATTTCTCCACTGGAGCCACCTCGACAACGCGGCCTCTGGAGTACTCTGCGAGGGGAGAGGGATGACTGCTGCGGTCGGCGCGTGGACCGAGAACGCCTGAATGATAACGATTCTGGGCAGCAGCCAGCCAGACCACGTCGCGGAAGTGATCCCCGGCCGTGAGGAAGGTGAGTACCGGTCCCGTTTCGAATTCCAATTTGCTCCAGACTCGAGCGAAAAAGGTAGCGAGCCCATCACCACCCTTAGACTCCTTCCAGGCCGAGGCGCGTTTGCTCCCCCCGGGAAACTACTCGACGTCTTCTCCTCGCGCTCACGCGTGGCTCGAGTCGTTTCGAGGGCGCAGGCGCTCGCTCGGCCGATCGATGACCTTGATTCCATTTCCTCCACGTTAGAGATAGACGAGTGCCTGTATAGAAAGCCGAGCAAGTGCATCGCTGTGACGTAACAATTAAACGAGTGCAGGAAGAGCGCGAGCGCGACGGGAGAAGGAGAGCGCGAGCGAGCGCGCGCACTGAGCGTTAAGGTCGAAAAAGGACATTGACCTTGGGAGCAGGCGAGCGAGCGAGCGAGCGAGCAAGCAAGCAAGCAAGCAAGCGCTGTCTCCCGCTCCCAGCGCGCGCTCGGTTGCGTAAATTTCGCGAGGCCGGCAAAAAGAGGTAGAAGAAAAAGACACATGTCGAGAGAGCTGGCTAATGGGCGGCTTATCAAAAGCGGAATTCGGCTATATTTTTTATTGCTGATATGAGTCTTACATAAATACGAGGGGCTAGCTGATTGTGGCATTGGGCTTTTGTACGATTGACGGTCATTGCGATATTGTGTAAGATTATGCTAATGCCGCGGGCGCACTTTGGAAGTGCTATTTTTTCCCCGAGGTCGACTATTTGAATTAGAATAGTCTGTGACCTTCTAGTTCAGCTTCTAAGGTCTATCAAGCGCCTTGACAAAATGGACGATAGAAATAAATGCTTCTCTCTTACTTTAGTTACAAGCTTTTTTTATGCTGGCTTTGCTTTCCAAAACGGGATGATTGATAAACCGATAACCTTAACTTTTGTATCCATTTGGTACACAAAAGATGATAAGGGAAGGACATTCGAATCGTCTCCTAGACCTCTTCTCCGTTTACACAGCCGATTTTCCACCGATTCCAACTCCTGGCCGGTGAGCAGGATAATGAAAGGAAAATGAGAAGGAATTTTGTTTCTCTTCCCCTCTTCCTCTCTTTCCGTCCCCTCCCCCTCTCTTATTCGATCTGGAGAGGTCCTCGAACTCTGGCTCTCTCGTTTTTCATTCCCATCGTTTCGTCCGCACGCAGAATATCGTTCCGATGCAGCCAGGCGAGAGGAACACACCGTTAAGCACATAGACTCCGCACACATATTTCCTAATATGGCATAACGGTGATTCTACTGCTCGCACTCCTTTCGATCTCTTGCCTAGGTTCTTTGTCCTTGGGTGCATGCACTCGCACACCTACGCTTCTATTAAGGTAGAAGGTAATATCAGCGCAGTAAGAAGGGGGTATAAGACTACGCAGCAAAGGCATATTAGTGAAAAGGGAGTTACGAAAAGCGAAAAGAGGGAGAGAGGGAGAAGGAAAGAGAGAAGCGAAAAATGCCGTTATTCGCGAGCGAGTGCACGCTGCTGCGCTCCGGGCTTCCGGTCTCCCGTCTCCTCCTCCTCTCCGCTTTGCTCCATTCATCCCATGCGCGTGTGGCACGCGCGCCCCGACCCCTTTGAGAGGCGGTAGGGTGGCAGGTATATCCTCAAGGTACCGTTTTCTCGCTCCTGCATCTCCGCACACCCGCGTTCCTGCAGAAATGTCATCTTTTGTGACCCCAGTGTCTTTGCAGTCGCGATGCTAATGACGATCTCGAGGGTGAATGCAAGCTGATCGGCGAAAACACTTTGATTCATCAAGAGGAAGAAAAACACACCTACGGGTCGGAAGTAACTGTTTTAAGAAAGGTAATCTGCTTAATTTTTGTAGCCCCTAGCACGATTACACCGCTTTCCTTTTACTACTCGTTCGCTTGGATTCCTAATCGTTTTATAGTAATAATCGCGTTAAACGGTAGAACTGTTTCATAGGGGATGAAGAAATTATTAATTAGAGCTTTAGTGATTTTTATTTAAAATGTAGCAAACAGCTTTTCATTAGCAATAAATATTTTTGAATCATCGACAAATAAAAAAAATGCACGTATGATTGCTGATGAAAGAATTTTCTTAAACAACGTTCAATGAAGATGGTCTCTTGGCTTGTCGGAGGCTATTCAAAAGAATAGAAATACGAGGGTCATTCAAATTAAAGTCGTGCGTAGTACATCGTAGCCAATCGGTCATGAGGTAGCTACATAACCGCGCGATCGCTGGCTCAAGCCGCGCGCGATAGGAACGCGCCGTGCACAGGTGTGTGTACAAATGTGACATAACGGTATCGCGGCACTCTGAGCTTGCTCGGCCGCTACTCCTGCGGCGGTGGCGCGTATAAGTCATGACTTTTCCGCGAGCGATAGTGGAGAGGGGAGAGAGTCCCAACGGCGAACGGGGGAGGCCGATTTATTGGAGCGGTCGTTGCACCTCCAACGGATCCCCCCCCCCCTCTCTCTCTCATATGAGAGCTCGCGCGACTCTCTTCTTTCCGTCATTCTGTGGCCCGCGCGCTAAAAGGGCGCGGAGGGAAAAGAGAGGATTCTCTCTTTCATCTGCCGTGCATCTCGCTTCTTTTTCTATGTGCGGATGTGTGCGCCAAAGTATTTTCTCTTTGGTACGAGAGTATAGGCGGTTTTCAATTTGGGGGCTGTATTTTTAGAGGACCAATTGGAATTCAACTTTTTTCTCTCACGGATCTTACGACTTCTGAGGTTTTTTATGAAAGGTGGTTATGACATTTTTTACTCAGCTCTCAATTATACATCTGTTTGTCGTAATCGTGTTATTGCTAGTTTCATCAAATTAATTTGCACTTGTACTTAAAACTAATCAAATGAAATAATTTAGAAATTTTATTAAAAACAAACTGTAATATTATGAATATGCATTACATTAGAAAAAGTAATCGCGTATTCGTATAAACAGAGACAAAGACGCATACACGCGAGGAAGAAGAAACACTGAACGGGTTGCGATAAATTGAAGCTGTACCGTAATAACGACACCTTCGCGCAATAAACGGCTTTCGAATAAAAGCAATTTCGTTTTTGCCTCATCCCGTTGACCGATAAGACAGGTCAGACGAAACTAAAGCCAAGCCCAGCGCCTATAGCCACAATAGTTCGAGTCTAGGCGCAAAGGAGTCATAGAGCGACAGAGAAGCGAGAAAGAGAGAGAGAGAGAGAGAGAGAGAGAGAGAGAGAGTCGAATCGACAATGGGGAAGGAGCAGCATCGGCGGCGGCAGTGTCTACACATACATACACCGTGAGGCGCACGGCTGCGCTGGCATCGGAGAGGAGTCAATGACCGTTCTACATTGACGCGCTTCACGCGCGCGCGCGGCCCCGCTGTGGCCTCTCTCTCTCTTTCTCTATCTCTTTCTCTCTCTCACACACACACACACATGAGCACACGTATACACGCGCCGGCTGAGTTGACTCGGCTAAAGTCACGGCCAGTCGTCAGCGGCCGTGAGATTCCCTTCCTCTCTCTTTCTCTCTTTCTCTCGCGCCTAGGAGCGCGCGGACAGCTATCCGCTTCGTTTCGTTACGCTCGCGCTCGCTCGTAATACTGAGCAACCTGCGCGATGAGTGCTCCGCCAGTGGACGGGAGAGTTGAAGGATACTCGATCGCACTGCTCATGACATGATGATAAAAAGATCAAGTTAGAAGATAGAAGATTAGAAAAGCACGTTTCTGCGCATTGCACAGTAAGTGAGTATTTTGAAAATAGTAATGATATTTGATTAAAGGGCCGAAAGTGAAAAATTTTGAAAGAATTTTAAATAAAAGAATAACATTCTCCGCTGATACAATTATAGAAGTGCTGACCTTGATCGAAACCAGCTAGGAAAATACTCGCACTTGCAAATGCGAAAGTGCAAGGCGGCTCCGCGGCGTGTTCCCATTCATCAAACTCTCTCGCGCGCGCGTTGATTACTAGCTATACAACTCGAGCAAGCCCTAGAAAAGGAGTCAATAGTCGCGTTCGTTGAGCATTCGAGCATCCTGGCGTCTCCCGCACGATTAGGCGCAGCCGTGCGATATCTGCACAGTGAGATTTAGCGCGATAACCGTAGCGCCGATCGAGTTCAAGCTCAGCGCATTATATAAGGTGAAAGGCTGACTCGCGCGCTGGCATTGACATTGGATAGTGAAGCCGGAGAGCCGACGGCGGCGCTTGATAGTGAGAGAACAGCCGAGTCAATGCGGAAGCGATCCATACGCGAGCGCAAGCGCTTATTTCATCTCTTTTGCAACATCTCGCCCCCACCACGCGCAGCTCACACCAATCATTATAACTATGTACGTTGCGCCGCGGATCAATGAAATCGAGCGTTTTTTCGTGCTTGATAAAGAAAAACATTCAAGCGGCTTGGAAGCGGCACCGTCACGCGCAACGTTGCGCTGAGGAATTTCTCTCCGAGCTACTACGTTACTCCTCTGAATACGCAAATTTCTTCTTTTCTTTTTACTGATTAGGCTTTTTGCCTCTTAATCATTATTACAACTCTTCATAACGATTTTTTATCTCTTATCGAAACTCCTTCGTCACTATGATGAATATTCCTTCAATTTTAAAAGTAAAAATAACATATTTTCACCATCCTCATGGCGTATTTTCTTAACATTGCTTTCTGAAGGAAAATCTCGGCGCATACGTTTCGAGAAAGAACAAACTGCAGCCTCGACTATATTACTTCCACGGCACGGTTAGAAAAATTTTCGCTCTACATACGGGGCTTCGCTCTTCCATTTTCTCCGCACGCATTAAAAGTAAACGAAAGTATGCGTACCATCAATAGGTCAGTGTACGACAGCCGCTCGCGCATATAGTGTCGTCAGGAAGAACAAAGAGAGAGGGGGAGGGGGGGGGCGTAGGTGTGCACGAGCGACACGCGCGCATCGCTAATGGGAAAGGATGCCGCGTACCGGTTAAATAAAGTGTGTTATTACAAAATGGGTTATGCAGCGCTTGGGTTCGACGACCCCGTCGCCGCGGACGGCGAACGGCACGGCGCGCGGCTAGGGACGTGTCCGACCGTATGCGTGCCCCCACTGCTGTGGCGACGCACAATACGACGGAACCAATCACTTGACGACGTCGACGTTGACGAAGCGCGAATGACGACACTGATGTGTCGTCGTCGTCGTCGTCCTCGTCGTTCTTGGCTTTCTTTATCGCCTCATTCGATTGAAAAGTGGGACCGTCGCAGAACTATCAGTCGTCTACGGAGAAATCCGTCCTTTCAATGCCAGGCTTCTTCAATTTTTCTTTTCTCCGCTAATTTTAAAAACAATGTTATATAGTTATTTAATAGAAATGATGAAATTTAAAAATGGAAGTGATGAGGAAAACAATTTTTAAAATATTTCTTTGTTTTCTATTAAGTTTAAAATACGAATAAACTACTTGACAATTACTTTTTTCACATATAGACTAACCGTTAAAATTCTCGATAATGATGATAATTGTACCTGTCGTGTCGCCTTAGCTATCAGAAAAAAAACCAAGCTCGAACAACGCCTTTATTTTTTTCGAATACGAAGGATTCGAGTGACTTGTTTCAATCCGACACCCGTCTTTTGAGTTCGACGTACGTTTTGGCGAAGTGGAGAAGGAATAGGCCGTACCGGAGCCGAGTTCATCGGCCTTTTCTCACTTTGCCCAAGGCTAGACCTCAAAAGAGATAGATGGAGAGAGAGAGAGAGAGAGAGAGAGAGAGAGAGAGAGAGAGAGAGAGAGAGAGAGAAAGCACACGCACAGCTCGGAATTCGAAATGACCTCGCGCATGTTCACGCGAGCGCTCGTGTCGTAAGAGTTTGCCCTTGAAACGCCGGCTATCGTAGGTGCGCGAGATCAGTTTCTTCTCTAATTTCCAAGTTAGACACTCGTTCTCCGAGATTATTAATAGTTGGCCGTGCTTTTAAAAATAGTCGTTTAAATTTGAGAACAAGCTCATTTAGACTCTCGGCGCATAGTGTTGGGATTTGGCTTTATGATGGACAAAATAGGCCTTCAATTATTCATCAGTTGACATAATTTTTTTTTTCAAATGGAAGGTAAGAGCATTTAGAATACATCCCTCAAGCCCGATTTTCCATTTTTTTTTTTTTTTTCAACACCAACAATATTTTGACTATATATGAGTATATGTGTTACATAAAAATCAAGATATAATTCAATAAACTATTATATCTGACTAAATATGAACATATATCATCATATACGACTTTATATGATCATATCATAAATACAAATTACATATATACTTATGTAAGGCTAAATTCAATATACAACTATATATATTTACGTATGATTCTATACAAACTATATTTATTTATTTATTTATTTATTTCCAGAAAAACATTTACATTACATTATTATATACGAAGTATACATAAGTAAGTAAATCCTACTGAGGCAAATATTATTGCCTGTGTGTAGATCTGGTACATAGAAAACTTACAAACTAAAAAAAATATTACAAACTACAAAATTCTTAAAAACTCTATAATGGTATGTGCGTAGTGTTTGTTAACATCGATAAAATTCATTGTAGTACATAAATAACAGTTAAATAATTTGTTAGATATATTGGTTAAGATTTAATTATTATTTTGAAATTATATTGCATCTTTTACTATAAACATTTTTAATTTTTTTTTCATTAATTGTCTACTTAAATTCATAACTTTGAGATCCTTAGATAGCCCATTAAAGACCCTTATAGCTTCATTGTAGCTATTTTTATCACTAATTCTTTTATCACATTTAGGTAATTGAATTGTTTTGTTTCTGGTCTTGCTCGCACTGTTTATATATTTATTTCTTAATGTAGAATAATGTAAGGATATTGACTCTAACTGGAATAATTTTTTTATTTCAAGAGGTGGATTAGTTTGAGAGAATTTATTTTTATTTATGATTTTCAATATTTTGTTTTGTGTTGATTGTATTAATTTCATATTATTATCGTACGCATCACCCCAGGCAATTACCCCATAATTGATTAGACTATGAAAGAAAGCATAGTATATTATCATTAATATTTTTGTATCCATCATATTTTTTATCTTGGCAAAGAAAAAAATTAGGTATTTGGTTTTTTTAATGATATATCTTATATGCTTATCCCATTTCATATTGTAGTCGAAATACAGCCCTAAGTATTTATGACTTTCAACTCTTTTTATTAATTGCATTCCTATTTTGATGTTTAGTGTGCCAGGCACACTATCACAGTAGTTTCCGAGAGTCATATAGACCGTTTTATCTATATTTAGCGACAGTTTATTTTGTGCAAGCCATTTGGCCACATGATTAAGGTAAGCACACATTTTTTCCTGAGCTAAGGACCACATGCTCATCAGCATAGGACATGATTGTGTCATTTTGCATACTTCCTAGTAAGTCATTGACATAAAGTATAAAAAGTAATGGTCCTAATATAGTTCCTTGGGGAACACCCGTAGTAAATTCTTTATATTCACTTTTACAGTCTTGAATTTTTACTCTTTGCCGCCTATCTGTGAGATAGCTAGTCATCAGTTTTAAGGCACTACCCCTTACTCCGTATCGTTCAAGCTTATCTTATATATAGTGACATTATAAAATCTTGATTTTTATGTAAGATATATACTCATATATATAGTTATATATGAGTTATATAATTCAATATATTATAATATGATTATGTATTTATATATAACTGAAATATAATTATACATTAATTATATAAAATGATATATAACTTTTTTTACTCGAACTTTAGTGAGGTCTGAGTTAACGCTCTCAAAATATTGTTGGAGTTAAAAAGAAAATTGAAAATCGGGCTTGAGGGATGTATTCTAAATGCTCTTACCTTCCATTTGAAAAAAAAAATTATCTTAATTGATGAATAATTGAGGGCTTTAGCCTATTTTGTCCATTATAAAGCCAAATCCCAACACTGTGCGGCGTGGTGAAACACGTTACGCGCGATGTGCTCTGTAAGCTTCAATTCGATAATAATCGCTATCTCCCTTTTACAATAGGATTATTTAATATTACTTACTTATTTATCTTACAAAATGTGTCAAATTGGGTAGAAAAAAATGTTTTCTTTATTTTTCGAAGCTAATAGAAAATGACCCTACTGCCTTATAAAAACTACACTGTTAAACATTTTCTGAAATTTAAGATAAATTCTGAATATAATTTCAAAATTTTTATTAAATTTCAATTAAATTTAACTGAAACTTCGAAAGTTTTATTAAATTTCAGTTAAATTTAACTGAATGAAACTTCATAAATTTTAACAGTGTACCAGACTGACAATCTGTGGTCGGTTTCCTCACACAGTATGGTAATTTTTACTGAGCGTTCTTGTAATTTTTCTACTAATTTTCTCTCAGTGTGGGGCGGCTCCACCGACGGCTTCGCCCCCTGCACCTCGAGCAGGGCCTGTCGCCCTGGATCCGCTGCTTCGCTCTACTTCCATAAATAATTTGGTGGTTTGACGGGATTCTTATATTTTTATTTAAATAGTAACTTCTACGTATGTATACAATTTTACGCACACTGTTGCAAAAAATAGCGTATGCAATGCGGGTGTACAATTTACACCATTGTACTGATCGGCGCAGCCCTCGGGCCGGCGAAGCGGGTGTAAAATCGTATTTTACGCCCATATTGCATGATATACTATTTAAATGAGTTTACAGGGTATCATCTAATTTGTTATTGTGTCGAACGTGAAGATGAGAAAAAAAGAGATAAAAAATGAAAGATCGCTAAAAGAAGATCGGAAAAGAGTTTGAAGAAAAATCTTATATACAGAGAAGGAAGCCGAAAGCTTTCAAGTTATAACGACGGCACCGTTTCTTTTTCGCCGCGAGAAATCCGCTACAGCAGAAGTAGCGTCAGAGGCGCGAAGCCGAGCAAAAGTATAGACGCAAAAAGAGTTTGTAAGCAACAAAGAACAACTCTCTTCTCTCTAGCGCGCAGCTCTCGCGCCACGGCGAACGAAGCGACGCGCGCGCGTTTAGGCCCGATCTTACATAGGTATATAAGGTATACCCCTGCAGGCATAGCGTGTCCTATTAAGAAGAATCGAGCGAAAGCCCGAGAGCGCGATGCACAGTTAAAGGCTCGCACAGGCGTTGCGCGAAAAGAATTGCAGTGAGAACTTGATGTGTATAAGGCAGAGGGAAATATCTCGCGCGGGTGTTACGTCTCGGCCAGCAGAGCGATATAACCTCGTTCGAGTCTCGGCGAATGAAGGAACGCTCGCGAAGTGCGAAGACGAAGCGAGAGCGGCAGGCTCGCGCAGCGGACACCAAGTGGGACAATGACCGGCAGAGACCTTCTTTCGATCTCTCGCACTCACGCCTCGCAAGGGAGCTTTCTTCTTTTTCCTCTTCCGTCTTATATACTTGTGTGTGTGTGTGTGTGTGTGTGAGAGTGCGGCCCGCTACGTTGTCGCCGCCGTCGTTGCGCGATTCACTTGCATTCGCCATCACTGCCCTCTCTTTCGCCCCGGCTCCCCTCCGCGCGCGCGCTAGAAAAGCATTGCGCGAGCGCTGCAGCGCCGTTAGATGCGCTCCCGCGTACGTGCGCGAAGAACGGGGGCAGCTCTATGACGGATTGCCGCCCGTGTCCTCGTAGCCGAAGCAGCGGAGAGGGAAGGAAAAGCGCGCGCTTCGAGGTCGCTGTGCACGCGCGAAATTTCAAGCCGAGTGCGCGCACCTCTCCCTCTCTAGGCTAGAGCACAGACTATGCTATTTCGGATAATTGCTCAAAAGTGGAACTCGTTGTTGTTGTTGTCGTCGTTCTTAGTCTCTGCACGCTTTGCAAAAACACCGAAAACCAACTCTCTTCCATTTTTCAGTCTTATTTCATCTTTCATTTTTTCATACCACATTAAATCATAAACATATAGTAAAATTATAGATTTATTGAACGTTAAACGTCTATTTTTATTTTAAAAACGCTGATTTGGGACGAATATTTGGAAGCCGAAAAGAGAAGATTGTCAAGAAGTCACTCTTAAGGGGGTGTTGTACTCGTGTACTCTGTTTTACCGATAGAACACGGTAAATTCTATATTATTAAAATAAATATATCGAATTACGTCTTATAAGGAGATAGTTGCCCTACGCAACGTAATGATCTACCATCCTACGCAGTTTTGAGCCGAAATATCAACGGCACCCTAAAAAATTTTTCGAACGAAATTTCGGTTATTTTTGTTCGAAAAATTTTTTAGGGTGCCGTGGATATTCCGGCTCAAAACTGCGTAGGATGGTAGATTATTACGTTGCACAGGGCAACTATCTCCTTATAAGGCGAAATTCGATATATTTATTTTGATAGTATATAATTCACCGTGTTCCGTCGATAAAACAGAGTACATGAGTACAACACCCTCTTAAGGTGGCTTATGTGGGAATTTTTTACCAAGATTCATTTACATATTTCAATCTGAAAACTGATATAACAACAAAAAGAGTTCTTAAAATAACGGATTAAAGTAGATTTGTCATTGAATTTTATAAATAATTGCATATAACTTTGCAGGTTTTGAAAATTTTCCAATTTTTCTATCGCACCTCCCCCTGAAATTGAACAAGGAAGAAAATAAGACCTTGCAAATTAAAATTGAATGAAAAACAAAAAAAATTATAAATACTTATTGAATTTCTTTATAGTGGACAAAATCTATACTTTTGCAACATTGGACATTTTCTAACAAAATTTTTTTTCGTTATGCTAACAACCCTTTTTCCTGTCGTATCAGTTTTCAGATTGAAATGTGTAAATGAATCTTGGTACAAAATGTTCATAGCTTTAAATCTACAATGAGAAAAAAATTGTGTAAAAATTACTCGAATTTTAATAAAAATTACTATACTGTCGGGGAATCCTACCACAAGATGACAAAAGTGAGATATTTACTAAAATTCGAATAATGTTTACATTAAGAGTATGAAAAAATACTAAAAACTTGAATAAAAGTTATTACACAAAAGTGGAAAAATTACTAAAAACAGCATGATAAAAATTAGAGATTATAAATTTTACAAAACTCTAATATGAATTTTACCCAGAAAATTAATAAATTTTATTATACTGGATAATAAATTTTTCCTGCACAGTATAGTAATTTTGGAGTACGCAGTACACTGCGCATGCGCGCTGACATCAAAACAATGACTCGTTCTAACCTGCAATTTGGTTCAAGAAAACTTAGCTTTAGATAGTATTAATAAGTTTTTTATTAATAACTGTGATCAACATTTGAATAATTGTCCATAACATAATATCGAATTTGTTTTTAAAGCTTCAAAAAAAACAATTCATTTTTATAATTATTAATCTACCGTAACATATGTAGACAATTCGAATTATCCCGTGTAAGTTCGTCAACGGCGCAAATGGTAAGGAGTTCGCTTGTCAATCCGGAGGCCCAGGTTCGATTCTCCATAACGGTTAAATTTTTTTCATTGTTTAAATTTAATATTATTTAATCTTATCTGTTATTTCTTATATATAATTAATATCTCAATAAATTTTTTAATAAAATGAATAAAATCGGTTAGAAAATTTTTTTTCGGAAATTTTTCGAGAAAGTATGAATATTACTATACTATTTTATAAAAACTATTAAACTGATTTCTTGTGGTCGGATTACCCTTACAGTATATAGTAATTTTTATTAAAATTTGAGTAATTTTTACACAATTTTTTTTCTCAGTGTACTAGCCCGCATGAGCCATCTTAATTTCGATCATCAAAAAGCAACATATATGTGCAAATCCGCGGACTACATCCAACAACTGGGGTACGAAAACGGAAAAAATTTTTTTTGAGGGCACATCTATCACATAAGGTTTTTTCGGTTCTTTGGGGGTCCCCCAACATGAAAATACTCGTGAACACTCATTATCCATTGCCAAGCTTTTTGCCGACGAAATCAATTTTTCTTATGGAAATTTAACATTGGAAAAAGTTGAAGAATAGAGCTTTAATTTGAGATGAGAATCGTTAAAATCGGTCGATTCTGTGCAAAGCTACGTGAAGTTGAAAATGGTGAATAATGATGAAAATGAGCGATTTTTTTCAAAACCATATAATTCTTCAATTTTTTGTCATTTTTCGCCATTTTCAACTTCACGTAGCTTTGCACAGAATCGACAGATTTTAACGATTCTCATCTTAAATTAAAGCTCTACTCTTCAACTTTAATCGCTTTTTTGTGGAATTTGGTTTAGCCTCGTCAATAGTTTGCTATTGGTTAATCATCAATGACTACTTTTCGTCCATTTTTCCCATGTTAAATTTCCATAAGAAAAATTGATTTCGTCGGCGAAAAAGCTTGGCAACGGATAATGAGTGTTCACGAGTATTTTCATGTTGGTGGACCCCCAGAACCGAAAAAACCTTATGTGGTAGGTGTGCCCTAAAAAAAAAATTTTTCCATTTTTGTACCTCAGTTGTTGGCTGTAGTTCGCGGATTTGCACATATATGTATGTGTGTGCGTGCGTACGTGCGTGCGTGCGTGCGTGCGTGTGTGTGTGTGTGTGTGTGTATGTGTGTGTGTACAATATATATATATATACTAGCCATCTCTATAAGTACGCTTCGCGCGTCGTAATTTTAGCAAGCCTTCGCGCCACTTTTGTTTTTCTAACCTAGCAACCCATTACTCACAACAACCAAATTACGAATAAATTGATATCATAACAAATCCATCATTTTTTTAAGAATACAACATGTATACAAACTCTTGGCAAACGATGTTGTCACGGGCTCAGTTCGACCGTCATCCGAGCCCTGACGCGTCCGCTTCAAGATAAGAAGACGCTCGCGATGCTCCCGAGCAAGCATCGCGGCGTTAGCTCAGAGGTAGAGCGCGGGACTACAAACCTTGGATCCGTGTGTTCGAATCCCGCTCGTCGTATATTTTTTACGCGACTTATTCATTTCATTCACTCTATCATCCTCTCATACGTAATAATGTATTTCATTGAGCTCGTCTCCGCGCGTACTACATGGCGTTCGCAATAAACGCTACTAATTATCTGCATCTCGGACAGCCACAGAAGGGCCGCGGGGAAAAATCGGTGCTGCGCGCATCCTCATATCTCTCACTTGTATATTTACATGCATGCGCGGCGCGATGCCTCTTTTTCGCATCGGAGCACTCCGCGTGGCGTGCGACGAGAAGGGAACAGATCAATGACCCCGGGCCACGCGTATCTGGGTTAGTAGTCGCGTCGCCGGCGTACAGCCGGCGCGATTCGCCGATTCGTGCGCACTCGCGGAAATTCTTCTCTAACGAGCCGACGAGCTCTCGCGCGCGCCTCCTTCTCTCTTTCCCTTTTCCAAAAGACAAGAGCGCTATAGGTCTCTCTCTCTCTCTCTCTCTCTCTCTCTTTTTCTTTCGAGAGCGGCGCGCGCGATGCAGCAGCACTAGCTAGGCGATGCACACTGTTGCTGGCCCAGACCGTGACTTTGTGAAATCGAGGTGGCCACCGAAGCCTACTACTAGTCTCTCACGTGTCGACCAGACCTCTATCCGCATGCTCTATACGCGTGTACGGCCATCGATTCGCATTCGACCTACGCGTATATGTGTGTGCATTGAACACGCCTTTTTCCCCCGACAGTTCATCGTACGATAAGCCTTCGCTTTGGGCATTTATCTGAAGGATGAAATGTAATCAAACGATAAGTTATTTTGCCTCTTCGCAATATTTTTTAGATTATTATTATTAATTGAATGCTGTTAGGTGAGGCATTGAGCGATTTAGAAAAACATTGACTGATTCTGATTAGAAAAAAGTCTGAAAATGCCAAGTAGTCAAAAAAAGTGTAGGAAGGCACGTTTGAAAAATATATACACACAGGCGCGTACGACGCCGCGAGAAAAGTTCAATACGCGTCGCGTCGCAGCTTAAAGCGAAAGAGCCGAAAGTCGCGAGCTGTCGTCGCCCTATAGCGGAATAGCCGGAGAAAGCAAAAGGCCAATAAACCCCGCCCTCGGAAGCTCAATTGTATCCGAATCTCCGAGCGCATGCGGTAATTAGTCGTCGCCGTCGTCGTTGACGGCATCGTCTGCGGCTAGAAAAAAGCTGCACGGGCGAAAGAATCGGAGCAGCGCTGCAAAAAAAAGAAAAGACTTGCGTGCAGACAGACACAAAGGGGGCAGAGAGGAGGGAGGCATGCAGGTAGCGCACACAGGGTGGCGGGCGCGCAGGCACAGAGAGGGAGCGGGCAAAGCGCGCGCGTGCTAGCGGGGGGAGCGAGATATGCACCGCCGCGCAGCGGAGAACGGGAGAGCTCGCGGCGGAGGGGGGAGGCAGACGGAAAACGAGAGCGCGCGCAGGCGGAGTCGCGGCAGCGGGTCGATCGAAAGCGCAGCGCGAATGCACCGCGGTGGGAAAGAGATGGACGGCGAGCGTGCGGCAGCGCCGGCGGCCGCCCCACCGCTCGCAAGCCGACTCGCGTTGAGCTAGGTCAGGTCTACCCGAGTTCCACACTGTGCCAGCCACAGTCGCTATACACACCCTCGCGCGTGAGCACGCGCCAGATTGCCACTCTCTTTCTCTCGCTCGCTCTCGCTCTCGAGCCGCGTCTGACCGGACGCTCGCCTCTTCTACTGATACATTACTGGCCGACCGGTCGCCCCGTCCCCTCTACCGTGGACCCGGAAAATCGGCGATTCTCCAGCGCGAGTAGTAGTGCGATGCCACGGGGAGAATGTCGCTGATAGGCGAGGAGCCCCCGGAGATGCCCGCAGGTGAAACCGGCGACGAGCGCCGCCGCCCTCCAAACATGATGACGCCGCTGGCCCCGGTCTCCCTCAAGAACCATCGAATTACGTAATTGCCTGCACAGAGAGATAGAAAGAGAGGCGCCTACGCGCGTCCGTAGCGAGAAAGAGAGACGCAGAGAAGGAAGCGAAAAAGCGAGAGCAAACCTCCCCCGCCGCTGCCACAGGGAGGAACGAACCGAGCGCGCGCGAAGGGGAGGAAGAGAGCTGGAGGAGGTGAGGTGGTGGTGGAGGTGGTGGTGCAGCTCGTTGTGGAAAGTGAAACGCTCGCGGGACACACGTAAACAAAGTGTCGAGCAGAGGAGAGTGTCAGACAGTGCGGCAACGCCGGGCGACTCCCTTCCAAGCCGATGCACCACCGTTACCCACCACACGCCAGCCCGTGAGTGTCTCTATCTCTCTCTCTCTCTCTCTCCCTCTCTCTCTTCTTTGATACCCTTGCCCTGCACGATCGTCTATGTTTGTCGATGCAACGACTTTACCACACGCTTTTCAAAATTCCATTACTCCCTGCTATGCGGTGGACAATCGTTATAATGCCTAGATCGGCCGTTTGCCTTCACAAGAGTTGTATGTTTTGAACACCATTATTATCGAACCAATGCTGCTGCTGCTTTACAAAGTGTAATGAAAAAGAGGATTCTGGTTGAAAGTGCACCTCATAAAATACAAAGACGTGACAAATGTGAATGAAAGCAGCGTAAAAGTAGATAAAAAGTATTTGACGGCAAACTAACAAGTAAGGGAAGAGGTAGAAACGAACGCGGAAGTAAATGCGAATATGCCGAAGCAAAAGAATAGAGATCGAGGGAGAGAGTGAGAGGGTGAGAGGGCGCGAGAGGGAGAGTGAGAGAGTGAGAAGCCTTGCTGGGTGGCGGGGGAGGATGGACCACGCACGGGAGAGTTTATGCCCCCTTTCGGCCCTCTCCCTCCTTCCCTCTTTTCCTCCCTCCGGCCTGCAGTCGATCAATGCACGGACGGGTTTCACTTTCGCGGCGTATGCACCACTACCGCCGTCGCCGCCGCTAACCTCCCTCCCCCTTTTACTCTCGCCCTCTCTCGGCGTACCTTCCTCCCTGTGCGCACAGCACTCTCACTCCCGGCCAGCTCGCTGCACCCCCGCTCGCCCCGCCGCCGCGAGACGGAGAGAGAGAATGGATTTGCGACTTACCGATTGGCTTGCTGCCGCCACTGCCGCTTTCTCCTTTTTTCGAGCGCCCAGAGTCCGATGCCCTCTCGCTCTGCGCCGCTTTTCGGTCTAAGGGTGCGGGGCACCGGCAACTAGATCGTCGCGCGGGACAAGCGTATAAACGAGATATTTGCGAGTTGAGTCGTATATGAAGATAGGCCTACTGTCTTAGCTTGTTAATTCTTAGTTCACTGTCGCAAATTGCAACTTGCAGTGTCAAGTGGAAAAGAGAACGTGTAGTCGGACAGACAGGCGAACGTCGTTGGTGTATTACCAAATTCGCCCTTTTCTACTCAAACCTCTGTTAGGCTTTTTTCGAATTTCCCCTAGAAAAATAGGCTCAATCTTTACCTTTTGTGCTTCAACTGTGGCTCCAAATAATTATCTTTGTAGCTTCAAGTAGAATTAGAACAATTAATTAGAATTGTAATTAATTACAACATTTTTAGCGGATAATTAAAAAAAGGAAAATTTTTTGTTGTAGTAAAAAATGAAGTCGGGTGATTGGGATTACACAATTCTGCGGGAGGAGGAGTTCCAGCAGAAGGTCAATTATATTGCACCGGACACTCCGACGTCTCCCAATGAGGCGAATCGGGCAGAAGCCTCGTTACCAAGGAATTTGGTCCTCAAACCATCTCAAGAGTGCAATAATGTAAATATTATCCTGACAAATGTAATACAACTGTAATTTATTAATTCACATTATTAAATGAAAATATTAACCTGAAATATCTAGGTTTTCGGGGTATGGAGCACAGATCGCATTCCAAAGGGAACACGCTTTGGACCGCTGGTCGGACAAATTTACACAAAGGATTCCGTTCCACCGGACACGGATCGAAAGTACTTTTGGAGGGTAGGAAGAGTTACTTTTTCTTTTCTTAGAAAATATATAACGATTTCATTTATTTTTTTACTCATTACTTACGAATTTAAACAAATTTTCTAGGTTTATAAAAACAACGAACTGTTCTATTACATCGACGGTTTTGACGTTCAAAAATCAAACTGGATGAGATACGTAAATCCGGCGTATTCATCAGACTCCCAGAACTTAATAGCTTGCCAGTATGAGGTAAATCTATGTTTACGTGAACAAAAAATCATATTAAAATATATAACCTTTCGTAAAATATATAAATCAATCGTACGTATTTTTCTTCCAGATGAACATTTATTTTTACACCGTTAAGGAGATTGATGCAAATCAGGAGCTTTTGGTCTGGTATTGTCGTGAATTCGCCGAGAGGCTAAATCATCCAGTCACGGGCGAGCAGATGCTTCAAAAGATCCGTAAGTATCCATCACTGAAACATAGAAACATTATCATTAATTACTATTGTTAATCGTTTAATTGTTAATAAAATTGTATACTATTACAGTGACATTAATTCAGCCAGACTTTATCTATTTTTTAAAAATTTCTATATGTTTATTATAAATATTTTCTAACTTTTACCGGTCGCACGTGCTCGCAGTAATGATTTAAGAATATTGAAGTTAAAAATTGAGAAAAACTTGTATTTGAGAAAAGATTGTATAAAAACGGCTATTTTGTGCTTCTAGGGCAACAGGTACAGCAATCGGCTTCGCATCCAGTCGACATACCGCCCGTGATCGAGGCTGTCTCTACCTTAAAAGATTCTGTGATATACGAGAGGCGTTCCCAGATGACGCCTACGGATGGAAGTGTGCGGTCCGACGAGGGCTATCACTCGAACGGCTACCACGCGGACGACGAAATCCTCACGCCGCCGGAGGAGAGCAGCGAGTCCGACTCGGAGAGCAACTATGTCCTCGACTTCTCGAAGCACTCCAAGACCTCGCGAAACGTCGCACCGAATCAGCCCGCCGTTGGGCTCTTGAAGCATGAGAACGACTATCGGATGGTCAAGATCAAAATGCTCAGGACATACGGCAACTTCCAGTCAGGCAACAATAACAACAACAATAACAACAACAATAACAGCAGCAGCAACAATAACAATGTTGTGAACAGCAAAAGTTTAGAGGTGGTAACATCTAGGGAAAAAGAGGAGCTTGTGAGTAGAGAGCAGCGCGCTCCCACACCCGAGATCCCGGTGCAGAAGACGCCGCCGTCGGTGGTGCTTTTGACGTCGTCGACGACTCCGAGCTCCGAGGACATAGTCCTCGTCGAGAAGCCCGCAGTCAAGTCCTTCTACGAGTCCGAGGCGAAGGCACTGAACAGCCACAGTCCCATCTCGACGACGAATCCCTCGAGACCGTACGTGAGCACCACCAACGGCGGTATGAACCCCAGCTCGTCCATCCTCGAGAACATCCTGCTGCGCAACAACCCGAACGGCTCCAACGCCAGCAGCACCGACAGCAACAACAACACGAGCAGCTCGCAGTCGGCACACCCCGGCGCTACGAATGTCATCCACAGCAGCCATGCAAGCCTGGCCGCCGCGCAGCAGCAGCCAGCGAGCAGCCAGGTGGACTCAGTGACTCCCTCGCCCTCCAGTCCCACGGAGATGGCCTACTCGTACAAAAAGTCCCACCGCTACAGCAACATCCTGCCCTGCAGCCCGGACTCCAGTTCGAACCTGCCCATGCAGACCGAGCCGGCGAGCAGCAGCACCGGCCCACTACAGTTGCCCAGCCCCACGAGCAGCAGCGCTTCGCAGCTCCCGGCGCCGGCGCAGCAGCAACAGCAGCAGCAGCAGCACCACCACCACCACCACCACCACCACCAGCAACACCAGCAGCCGCACCAGCAGCAGCAACAGCAGCAGCCGAGCTCCTCGCAGCCACGACCCTGCAGTCCCGGAGTCCTCCATTCCAGCACGGACGGTGGCCTCGGCGGCTGCGGACCCCTGCTCCTGCAGGCCTCGACGACGACGCCGAGCTCGAGCGCCTCCTCGGCGGCCTCCTCGCCGGCGAGCAAGCGCAAGAGCAAGAGCCCCTCGCCCGCCCTGGCCAGCTCGACGCATGCCGGCCAGCCGACGACGACGATCCTCTACTCGGCCGGCGAGTCCAGCTCGATGTACATGACGGGAGCGAGCAGCAGCACCGGCAGCAGCCAGAGCCAGGCCGTCTCCTCCATCTCCTCGCTCTCGCCCATCCACCACGGCTCGGCCTCGCCCTACCCCTACGGCCTCTATGGTCACCAGTCCAACTTGCTGCAGCAGCAGCAGCAGCAGCAACCGCAACACCAGCCACATCAGCCACACCAGCAACATCATCAGCAGCAACAGCAGCAACAGCAGCAACAGCAGCCGGCGCAGCCGCACCACCATAGCGTCGTTTCGCCGCTGTCCATCAACTGCTCGAGCTACTCGCCGCCTTCGAGCCACGCGGGCATGCTGTACCACGAGCGCGCCGGCAGCGAGGATCGCCGACGCGCCGAGGCGAGCAGCAGCAGCGGTGGTGGCCAACAGATGCCGAGCTCCTCGACGCTGCAGCTGGACGGCAACCAGGCCCTCATCGCCAGCACGCACAATCTGCACCTGGGCCATCACCCGGGCCTTAGCATCCACTCGAGCGGAGGAGCGGCCTCGTCCTCCTCGATTCACCGCTACTCGCCCGTAGGCTCCATGTCGCCCGACGAGCACGCCTGCTCCCAGAGCGGCTCCCTCAGCCCCAACTCCCAGGGCGGCTCGAGAGGCTACAGGTCGCTGCCGTACCCGCTGAAGAAGAAGGATGGCAAGATGCACTACGAGTGCAACGTCTGCTGGAAGACCTTCGGGCAGCTCTCGAACCTCAAGGTCCACCTCAGAACGCACTCGGGCGAGCGGCCCTTCAAGTGCAACGTCTGCACCAAAAGCTTCACCCAGCTCGCTCATCTCCAGAAGCACCACCTAGTGCACACGGGTAAGTCCTTCCTCCCTTTCTCCTAAATCTACCTCTCTGTTGGCCGAGTCACTAATCTCCGCTGGCTCTCCTTGCAGGCGAAAAGCCACACCAGTGCGACATCTGCAAGAAGCGCTTCAGCTCGACGTCAAACCTTAAGACGCACCTGCGACTGCATTCCGGTCAGAAACCGTACGCCTGTGACCTGTGCACGGCCAAGTTCACGCAGTTTGTCCACCTGAAACTGCATAAACGGCTGCACACGAACGAGCGGCCGTACACGTGTCAGGTGTGCGACAAAAAGTACATAAGCGCTAGTGGCCTGAGGACGCACTGGAAGACGACAAGCTGTCGGCCGAATAATATCGAGGATGAACTGGCACTCGCCACATCCGTTGGCTCCCCCACCTACTACGAGTACGGACCCGACATGAATGTCGGTGAGTCGTCTAATCATTCTGTTCTTTCAATTCAACATGTACGTCAAGTTTTTTTCCTCTTTATCTTACTCTTACTTTTATTGGTCAATTGGTTTGGAAGACTTTTATTTTTATTGCTCAATTTGCCAGCTTTCAAGTTTTATTTAATTTTCAATAAGACTTCATTATTTTCTAACACTTTTATAAAATTGCCTATGTACGTTGTTTTGGAAAAAAATCGATTAAGTAATAAACGTGACGGTGCTATGTTTTTTTTTTCAGGAAACATGCCCACCTCTCTACACAATCTTGAAAACTCGGTCGGCAGGCCGAGCGTCATAGAAAGTTCACAGCCGCACATTATCGAATGTACTTAAGGGATCTTGCCCCGAGAAGCTTCTTCCTATATCCCTCAAGTCTGAAAAATAAATTAAACGCAGCATGTATAGCCCAGCCGCCAAGTCGCACAAGAAAGAGATGAACTGAGAAGCGAGATAGAAGCGAGAGACCAAACGATATTGAGAAAACAACCTCGCGCATAGCCTGTACATTAGACGAAATCATCAAGAAAAAATTGCGCTAAGTCGCTCTTCCGAACAAATAGGAGTTATTACGAGGAAAACGAGAAGAATAAACGCGAGAGGCTTTGAACGCAAAAAACGTTGGCTTCCTCATTCTCTAGCGCGTCTCTCCCATACGCGCGCCACCCGAGACACATCGATCGCATAAGAATAAAAAATAAAACGAAAAAAATAAAATGTAAGGACAAAAGAAACGATTATCGCGTAAGGCGGATTTTGTCGGCGTCCGCCGGGTAAAAGACGGGGGAAGGACGATGTTCAACGCAAGCGAAATAACCAGTGACGACACGACTGCAACTATGCGAGACCTGTACCTGTAAATACTAACATTAACTATAACTTAATCGATAACTCAAAGCGTAACTTAATGCTCTAATTTATAAAAAAAGACAAAGTATACACTGGTAAATGCGTGCGACTCGATTCGCATCTATAAGCCTCGTTGACTGCGAGTGCAAAGGATAGGGAGGGTGAGGCGTATAAGAAGTATAATGATAAACGAAAATGGGGAGAAAAAAGACGCAAAAAAAGAGAGAAATGTAGAGAGAGGGGGAGAGAGAGAGAGAGAGAGAGAGAGAGAGAAAAGGGAGAACCATAGACGACGGTAGGCTGCGTCCCTCGCGCTCGGTACCCTCGAACCGAAAATTCTGTGGCTCCGCTGAGAATGTAGTTTTTAATCTGTATTACTCGATACTCGAATCGCGCGCGCGAAGATGATTATATATCATGTGATGGCGTACGCTCACAAGCAAGCGAAAAGTACGCGCTTGAAACCAATTAAATATATTTGTTGTACTCTGTTAAAATAGTCCTTGCATTGATGTTTCTTTAGACATGTCTAATCAACTTGATCTACAATTTTTTACACGATTGTTTAAATACTTTCAAACATCTTGCAAAGTTTTGATGTACAGTGTATACTCGACGTATCGACTCGTGCAAGGACTATTTTAAAGCTAAATTCGAGTCAATTAGATTATTTCGAATTTGGTTGGAAAAACATAGTACGTGTGATCGATTATTTAGTTGGTTTTACATTTAAAAATTTTATTATGAAAAGTTGCGTTCGAACGAAAAAAAAAATAAATAAATAAAAATGAAATATACGATCAACGTGTTTGCGTGTGTGCTAATTCTTTTGGAATCATGAATTCGCACAAATTTTTACATATTGGATAAATCGCGTAGAACGAGATGCAACCAGTATTTTAAAGGGAAAATGAAACATTCCGTCTAGCTATATACTTGTATAAATTGTAAGATTTCTGAAAAATTATGCCATTTGTGTGTTATTATTACTCGCTCTTACCACGTCACGCTTCGGAGCGACGCTCGATTCATTATTTCTTACTATTTGACTGATCGGTAACTAACGAAAATTTCTACATCATCGCTTGAATCTTCTCTTTTCTGGGTAATCAAATGTCCACCCATGTTCACTGTATTTTCTACATGCGCGCGTAGAAATGTCGAATATATCGTCGACCCTTGCTCCAAAGCGTCGTGTTAAAGCTGCGTCTCGGGCGCATATATATATATATATATATATATATATATATATATATATATCCCCCCCGGGCATGTGACATGGCAAACGAGAGGAAAAGACACAAGACACACGGCGAGACTCCTATGAGAATTCGAAAACTTCCATTTGACTGCGTAGTCCGTAATGATTTTTTCTATAAGGTACAATAACGTGTGACTGTTAGACTGCGTCACCTCGAGGACGAGATCGCTTCGAACGTAGCCCACCGTGCGAAGGGAAACGAGACGAGAGTCGCGAAGATATCTCGAAGAAAAACAGAGGTAAACGCGGCCTCGCGCAGTCGCGGCTTGCACATCGGAAGAAAGGGGGGCCGCGACCGCGCGTCAAAACGTTTGAAAGTATAGAGGCGAATTGCGTATAGCTCCTTACAGAGCGGCTAATTTTGTTTTGCCGAAACCGGTTACATATATTTTTATATAAGAAACTCATACAGATACACGCGCGTGCGCGCATATTGCGAAGCTCGATATTACTTTTCCGGTTTGTGTATACACTTGCATACACACGCACACATACATACACAATGCAGACACAAACTCGAGATCCACGGAGAGCAGCAGCGTATTTCGTACGGCGAAAAAAATCCTTTTCCCAGTTTCTATACGTTAATACTCAGAGGATATATTTAGTTTATAAAGAGTCTGATTAAAACAAACGGTAATTAGATTGTAACACTATAATTTTTTATTTCACGTTTAAGAGGGTCTTTTACTCAAGCTTTATTACAGCGTTTTTTGAACTATTTATTTGTACGGAAAGATATAGGATCTGTATACCTACGTCGGTTTTTAAATCGCAGTACGGTGAAATAATAATGAGATTTTACACTCTATGCTACATAATTTTTTAATGATAATAAAAAATCTTGTCTACCAGTCGCAAATACGAAGTGTTACAACTGAATTACGATGAAACTTCTATACATCGATTGTACACTTATTACCTTATAACTTGTAATGTGTAAGAGATCGTTTCAGGGAAAAAGTAACGTATATTCTTCAACCGACAAATGCACTGAGCTCGACGTCTTCGTGTACATTTTTTAATTATTTCATAATATATATATATATTCAATAGATCAGGACTTGTTATACATAAAACTTTGGAATTCTTGACAAGACTACGTAGTTTATAGATTCGACTGTGCGCACGACGTCAAAAGATGTTTGAGAGTAGAACAAGCGGTATAGGAAGAAAACGTGTGCGTGCGTGTATGTACGAGAGAGGGAGAGAAAGAGAGAGAGAGAAAGAGAGAGAGACAGAGAGAGAGAGAGAGAGAGAGAGAGAGAGAGAGAGAGAGAGAGAGAGAGAGAGAGAGAGAGAGAGAGAGAGAAGATTCTGATAACGAATTGCTCATATGTACGGAATATACACTAGCAGCGTGGATGTTTCGGGTATTCTACGGAATGCCAAGGCCAAGCAATACCTATTTAATACGATGTACTGCAGTATATTAAGAAATCTTTCCGTTCTTCTTTTTGCATAATAAAATATTCAAGCAGAGGGTCGAGAGATTTTTAGCGCACTGACGCAGACTCCATTTAAAAGCTATACAAAAGAACGTAATGATAAAATATATATCCAGGATCAATCAAAACATGGAACGGTACTAGGTGCTTAATAATGTCATAATTAAAGCTAAGCGAATGAAGAATATGTATGATTGCCGATGCATGGAACGAGGAGGCGTAATGAATTTCGTTGGGAAGTCGAAAATTTTATCCATCACTTTATACATCGCATGGTGCGATTTTTATAAATCGCTTTCTTACATTCGATTCTTTGCATAGTGTCTAAAAAATTATTTATCTACTGTTTGCTTGTGAAGTCATTAAATCGGAAAAGACTGGGTTTTAGAAGATTAGGCAGACAAATATTGGATTTATTACGTAAAAGAATCTATATTTTTGAGATTTCTTCGTTTTTACTGTTGGAAGAGAGCACATTGTCAATTAAAAGACTGTCTGTGCGACGAATTATTGTGTAAGCCTTTCCAACGATATTTTTTACGCTGAACATTGAGATGAATTATATAGCTTTGTCATTTTGTAAATTGTCTCCGATATCCGGCCTTGCCTGCAACCAACGCTCCAGGAAATGCTAAACTCTAATCGATAAACAAAATTTAAGATAAGATGCGAATTATTTGTCAGGAGAAATCGAATGAGAGCGAAGATGTAAGAAAGCGAAAAAAGTATTAGGGGAGGGGGGATGTTATAGTGCGCGAAAGAGCGAGACGGGTGATTTTCATTGTAAATAATAAGATATTAATAATACTGAAAGTAGTCATCAATCGAAGAAAAAATGAGGAAGCGAATGACTAACCGCCTCGGCAACGGACAAGCAATATTTAGTTTTTATTGTCTCTCGAGTCGATGATAAAACAATAAAAAAAATTATTAAAAAACTACCGCTGTACTGTACATCGCGTGCATGCGCACGTTTCGTATTTAAACGACTATAAATTAAATGTTAATTATCCTTATACTTCGTAAATAATAAATTGTTACGCATTTATTATCATTATAATTATGAAATAGGTAATGCTCAATTAGCATTTGTTTCTTAAAAATACAGAATAAATATATGGCTGTTGGATATTTAAATTAGTGTCAATTATTTCCTGACATTCAACTTGATTTTTACATATTACCACATAAGAAATAAGCAATCATTTCATTAAACATCGTGCAGGACCTGTCATTCATTTGATCATTAATTATTATGACTGTTCATTAATTTGGTAAGTATTTAGAAGTAATCAAATATTTTTCATACTTTTATTGCAAATTCTTCTACAATCACCATGGTTTTGGTGTATCGTCGTTTACAATAATAAATAATAAAATATTGTAGCAGCCGCTCCTTATTCGTTACAACATGTCATTACCATCTCATCATTATATTAATATTCTAAATTCAACTAAATTCCTGCTTCATTTGGAGCGTCAGCTATTTTCGTAAAATTTATTTATTTACTTTTTTTTCTGTGGAAAGACTTGTTCGGTTTCTTCATCATGGAATCATAACAGTTTACACTTCTTTACAAATACAAAAAGAATCATTTAATCTTGGTCTAGCTTAATTATATTGCATTGTGTTTCAAATACCAAAAACAAGTGTTCAGTTAGAAAATAAAAAATAAAAACAAATGCTAATAATCATTAGCAGAGATATTGTTACAATTTATTTATTGCCTTTTTTAAGGCAAAAAATAATTTGCTTAATTGAATAGTAGTGATGAATAGCTCATATATATAGTAATTAGAAAAATAATACAATTTTTTATTCTTTTCCTGGTTGGAAACAATTTGCTATGTAATGACCACATATTTCAAGTGGACTTGGACATTGAGTATGTAACGTTGATGCAGCTAATCAATACCTTGAAATGAATATTAAAGAATTAGGATCAATTGTTTTAAATAAAAGGCTAAACATAATTCAAATATCAATTACCTTATCAAGGTACAGGGCTGTCAGTTCCACTTCCACTATTGGTCCCTGCTTCACTCTTTGCAGCAGATAATCTATCTCGTTTTGTACTCTTTGATAATGATGCCACCTCTTTCAGCAGGTTGGAAATTTTGTGCTGCATAGTAGATACTTTAGTATCATATTCTTTTTCTGAAGTTTTCATTTTATTGCGTAATTCAGCCTCAGAAGTAAAATTTTTAGCTTTTAACTCAGTAATCTAAAATGAAAAATATCTTTCTTAAATAAAATGTTAAAAGAAGAAATATTGAATTCTTCTGCAAAACACAGACTTACCTGCTTTTCTTTAGCAAGAAGTTGTCCATCTTTTACTGTTATTTGTTTTTGTAAATTAGCAATCTTTTCTTTAAGTGAAGTTACAGCAACTACATGGTCAGAGATATTAGGGTCATGAGGGTCATGCACGCCAGCTATCCTTGCTGCTTTTACAGGAGTAGGACCATTACTATCATTTGAATCTGATTGAGGTGGTAGTTTTGTCACGTCTACTCTATGTGGCCTTTTATTGTGACCTTTCAATCTTTAGACAAATTTAAATAATTTATTAGAAATATTTTATTATACTAATGTAATATACTGCTATTAAATAAAACTCACTTTTGCTCTTTGTGTTTCACAGCTCGCTGTTGAACCATTTTTAAATGTGCTTTCCGGTCGGCATCTGATTGTTTTGTTCTAGCAAGGGCTCGCTTATATGACAATGTACATAACCAACATAAAAGTTTGCCATCAACCTAAAAATATCAATAAAAGTCAAATAATCATTTGCAAAATTGATGTGAAAGCAATTTATGAAAAACAGTAATTTATTACTTTTTTGTCTTCGTCATGTCTGTCGAAGGCACATTTTTGCTTGCATTGCTCACACGTTACAGGTGGGCCATAACGTTTTTCAGAATTCGTACATCTTTGACATTTGCTTCCAATGAATGCAGCAATGGTATTGCAATATTCACAAGCTGATGGTTTTCCATATGCCTTTACATTTTGTTCACATTTTTTACATATCGTACTTGTATTTCCTTTCCTATAAACAATAGGTGTTTACTTACTTTCTTGAGTGCAAAATTTTTAAATGTTTAACAATTGATACTTACATAGTTTGTTGAAATTCTGATCTACAGTATGTACACTTGACCACAGGAAATGTTCCTCTGCATTCCTGAATAAATAATTCAATCTTTTGAAGAAATTTTGAAAATGCCATAATTTAATCATACAGCTTTTATGTTGAGTTTATTTTAGACTAAGTATTATAATTGTTCATTAACAATCACAATAATATAGAGTAAAATCTGTTGGGGAAAAATGTAAAAATAGCAGGTTTGTGTATATACATAAAGGAGCATATATAGCAAAGGCTGACTTAAAAGCAACAACTCAGCCAAACGTATGTAATATTCGAGTAATGAAACGATTGCTTATTTCGGAAAATTTCTAATTTATACTGATATGTGAATTTTCACATATCAGTATAAATTAGAAATTTCGGAGTATGAGACAAAATATATGCTTCGAATTGATATCGGTTGTGGGTTGTTTCCCTTTGAGAAAGGTTAAGATTAATAATAGGCCGTTGTTATTTGTACGCCAGATCGCTGTAGATAGGTATACCTATATATACGTAAAATCTAACCTTCAATTTTCTTTAGTCGAAGAATTGACGCTTGACTAAAGAAAAAATAGGCAAGGATTGACGTTTGACTAAAGAAATAATAGTCCCTTCCATATCAGACTCCCAAAACAGTGGTTTTTACATGTTTCTAAGTTGGTTATAGGTTATTTGTACGACAGATCTGTCGTACAAATAACAACGCCGTTAATAATATAGGCATTCGCAATTGTTGTAACCTTGAAAATAGGTTAAAGTCTTGGCTGAAAGTGAAACTGGAGATTTTTCTAACCTTGCAGAGTTGCTGGCCAGAGGAGAGCTCCTCGAAGGGGTGCCTCGAAAAGCATCTCGAACATGCAAATAGTGGTTGGGAATTGTTGGAGCTCATCTCTGAAGGCCTGGTGTCTTCGATACTGGCACCGTTGGCACTGCTACGAAGAAAAAACACACAACTGTCCTCCGACGATTACCAGCGGTGGGCTTCAATTCGCGTGAAATTGGAATCGACCAGGAGCAGCGCGATAACGTAAACTGCAAAAGTATATATGCTCTCCCGCGTACTGTTCGCTGAGCAGACTGCGCGCTCAAACTGTCTTTTTCTGCGCACTGAGAAAACTACGGCCGATTTACTAATTTTTTACATGATTTGCTAAAATTAACATTTCAGGCAATGGAAGGACGCGAATTTGTTTGTCGACTCCGAAGTCCGGAGTCTTTCCGGACCTACTGTTCCGAGTGTATCACCGTCGTCACCGATGCCGAGGCGCTTCCCGCTAGCCGCTAGCCGCTCTTAGGCTGCGCCTACAATAGGATGTAAACAGCTGTTATGTGTTATGTTGTTATGAACTGCGTTCATGCGAACGAGTATCGTTGCATTTAGGGTCACCCTACAATGATTCCGGAACATTCCCACAAATAAATAATAAGATAATTTAAATAAATACCAAAGATTAATCTATACATTGTTTAGTTAATTAACCAAGTTATAAACAAGTAATTAACGATAACTCGAATAGAAATTGATGATAAACAAGCGATACTGAATTTGTTAACTAATTAACTTTAACAAATAATAATTGCGCCCGTATAGCAATGCGTTAACAAACAAATTGGGATTTAGAAATAAATAACGATAATAATCTGCGGTTAAATCAATAACTATCAAGGAGCGCGGGAGCGCTCCGAAGGCAAGTATCTGTCCAATGTAGAAGAAGCCTGAGGGACGACCGCGCTACATATATACTTTGAAATGGGTGTGCGAGAATTTCACTTATTTTTTACGACTTTGTGTTATGTTTTATCTTATATTTAAATATATCACTGGATAGCTTTTTTGATATACTACATGTATAAAAAATTTCAATTAAAAATATTATGTCGTTTTGATGTATATCTAGTTTATATATTCCGAGGGCTGTTTTTCTTATCCTCCAAAATTTTTCTTCTTCTTCTTTTCTCTCCTCGATCAGCTGTTTTGTTCCGACCACTGCTCTGTAACTATATATATATATAGATAACAGCAACAAAACTGCGACTCTACAATAGCCTCAAAATATCGTATGTCGTATATGATATTTTTAATTTTTAAATATAAACATAATACGTATTTTTTAAATATACTACGTAATTAGGTTAAAAAAAAAGATATGAATTTCAATCAGCTGATGGCATGAGCATACTTTTATACATAGATAAGTATTATTTAATAATAATTATAACTTGAAAAAAAATAAAGTAAAGAATAGATACTTTGTAAAAAATTTTTTCATTTGCAGATTATAGAATTTTTCACAGACTTTGAGCTCTGGAACAGATTTTTATCGAAGGAGCAGCACCAGGAGTAATGCCAGCAACTTCTCATTACATTGACAAAGTCTTCATAGACTACAAGTAATACAATTATTAGATAGACTTTTAGAAGATGGAATAGATAGATAAAAACACACTAAAAAATGATGAAGTTCATTGCATATCAATGCATCAAAGAATGACCAAGAATTTTAATAATATAAACAATCAAGAAAGAAGATGTAAAAAAAGTGTAAAAAAACCATGGAAATGTTTTTAGTATACAGAAACTAAAAGATTATGTCAAATGGGAAAAGCGAAAAGGATGTGTTAAAACTGTGACTCTACAATAGCCTCAAAATATCTTATGTTGTATATGATATTTTTAATTTTTAAATATAAACATAATACGTATTTTAAATATACTACGTAATTAGGTTAAAAAAAAAAAAATATGAATTTCAATCAGCTGATGGCATAAGCATACTTTTATACATAGATAAGTATTATATTTATAATATAACTTGAAAAAAATAAAGATAAAGAATAGATACTTTGTAAAAATTTTTTTCATTTGCAGATTATAGAATTTTTTCACAGCCTTTGAGCTCTGGAACAGATTTTTATCGAAGGAGCAGCACCAGGAGTAATGCCAGTAACTTCTCATTACATTTTGACTAAGTCTTCATAGACTACAAGTAATACAATTATTAGATAGACTTTTAGAAGATGGAATAGATAGATAAAAACACACTAAAAAATGATGAAGTTCATTGCATATCAATGCATCAAAGAATGACCAAGAATTTTAATAATATAAACAATGAACAAAGAAGATGTAAAAAAGTGTTAAAAACAATGGAAATTTTTTAGTATACAGAAACTAAAAGATTATGTCAAATGAGAAAAGCGAAAAGGATGTGTTATATTATGAAAATTTCAAAAAATAAAAGTGCTCAGTTATTCTCGTGTTTGATTTTCCCAGGGTGGAAGACGTCAAAAGTTTGATCTATACAAGAATATCAAGAAAGCTTTTAGTGATTCTCAGTTCATAAACTGGTTGTATGATATACAAACAATGAAGAAAGAAGATGTAAAAAAAGTGTAAAATAAACAATGGAAATTTTTTTAGTATACAGAAACTAAGAGATTATGTCAAATGGGAAAAGCGAAAAGCGAAAAGGATGTGTTATATTGTGAAAATTTCAAAAAATAAAAGTGCTCAGTTATTCTCGTGTATGATTTTCCCAGGGTGGAAGACGTCAAGAGTTTGATCTATTCAAGAATATCAAGAAAGCTTTTAGTGATTCTCAGTTCATAAACTGGTTGTATGATATACAAACAATGAAGAAAGAAGATGTAAAAAAGTGTAAAATAAACAATGGAAATTTTTTTAGTATACAGAAACTAAAAGATTATATCAAATGGGAAAAGCGAAAAGGATGTGTTATATTGTGAAAATTTCAAAAAATAAAAGTGCTCAGTTATTCTCGTGTATGATTTTCCCAGGGTGGAAGACGTCAAGAGTTTGATCTATTCAAGAATATCAAGAAAGTTTTTAGTGATTCTCAGTTCATAAACTGATTGTATAATATACAAACAATGAAAAAAGAAGATGTAAAAAAAGTGAAAAATAAACAATGGAAATTTTTTTAGTATACAGAAACTAAAAGATTATATCAAATGGGAAAAGCGAAAAGGATGTGTTATATTGTGAAAATTTCAAAAAATAAAAGTGCTCAGTTATTCTCGTGTATGATTTTCCCAGGGTGGAAGACGTCAAAAGTTTGATCCATACAAGAATATCAAGAAAGTTTTTAGTGATTGTCAGTTCATAAACTGGTTGTATAATATACAAACAATGAAGAAAGAAGATATAAGAAAAGTGTAAAATAACCAATGGAAATTTTTTTAGTATACAGATTACAGATAGAAGGAAATATCGTCTATGTATGAAATGACTTGTTTTTGTAATATAAAAGCCATGAGGTTTTTCAGTGAAATATATTTGTCGACTTTTATGGAAGTAAAAGTATATTATAGACTATTTTGACTAATTAAAGAAAACAAAAGAAGTGATTTCAAAATTAATTTATGTGTCATATAAACAGTATATCAGTAGACGAATATCTTGAAAGCTCCTATTTTGCAAGGAATAGATTGTGCAATATTATGAATGTAAGGAATAAAGTACCAAAAACTTTAATGAGAGCTTAAATATTTTTTAAAACAATCAACACGTTTTTAAAAGCTAATTTTTTAAGTACGTTCTAAGAACAATTTGTCTAGTCCTTCTAATTATTCTAGTCTCATCTATTCAATAAGCACTCTGTACAAATGGTCATAATTTTTTTCATGACTGTACAAATAAATAATACCATTTAAAATAATGATATTAAAAATATACTATAATAAACTCTCGTAACGTTATCACACTATGTAATTATTATTTTCTCTTCAAAAATTGTGAAATCTATCTAAAAAAGCTTTTTACAAAAGTTTAAACTAAGGCAAGTATTAGTCTCTCTCTCCCTCCCCTCTCTCCCTCCTTTTCTCTCTCTCCCTCCCTCTCTTTCTCCCCTGTCTCTCTCGACCTCTCTCTCTTTCCCTCCCCTCTCTCTCCCTCGCGCCCATAACATCTGCCAAACTGAGTAACAAAAACTTTAATGAGAGCTTAAATATTTTGTTAAAACAATGAACACGTTTTTTAAAAGCTATTTTTTAAGTACGTTTTAATAACAATTTGTCTAGTCCTTTTAATTCTTCTAGTCTCATCTATTCAATAAGCACTCTCTACAAATGGTAATAATTTTTTCATGACTGTACAAATAATCTTAATAACTGAAAACTTTCTTTTCGAAAAAATTAATTACAAAAAAAAAAAACAAGAAGAAAAATGAAAAGTTCATGCAAAACTTATATGCTAACAAAACTAAATTATTTTTACTATTTCTCTAAACCACTGTTAAGTTGCTTTGTAAAAAAAATCCCCACCCCCTATCTCTCTCGTCTATTTTTACTTAACAACTATGTATAATAACTCCATGAAAAATGTTGAATATTTTTTTAAAACAGCCCTCAAGACATTCTGTACAAGAATAATACAATAACAAACTTTATTTTGAAATATCTACGGAATCTTCGAAAAATGTTTTCTTTAAAAAGAAAGCATTAATATTTTTCCTCGAAAGTATTTAATTTATAAATTTCTTTAAATTAAAGTAGAAATAACTTTAATGAGAGCTTAAATATTTTTTTTAAAACAATCAACACGTTTTTTAAAATCTAATTTCTTAAGTACGTTTTAACAATACAATTTTTCTAGTCCTTTTAATTCTTCTAGTCTAATCTATTCAATAAGCTCTCTATACAAATGATAATAATTTTTTTCATGACTACAAATAATAATTTTTGTTAGTATAAAACTTTCTACGAAAGTATAAAATAAGGCAAGTATAAACATTTTTCCTTTATAATCTACTCTCCCTCCCACTCTTCGCCCGCCCTCTCTCGCCCTCTACCCCCCTCTCTCTCTCTCTCTCTCTCTCTCTCTCTCTCTCTCTCTCTCTCTCTCTCTCTCTCTCTCTCTCTCCTCTCTCTCTCTCAATATCCGTCAAACTCTGTATCAAAAACTTTAATGAGAGCTTAAATATTTTTTTAATACAATTAACACGTTTAAAAAAAAATTCTTTTTAAGTACGTTTTAACAACACAATTTTTGTTTAGTCTTTTTATTTCTTCCAATCTCATCTATTCAATAAGCACTCTCTGCAAATGATAATAATTTTTTCATGACTGTACAAATAATAATATTGTTAATATAAAACTTTCTACGAAAGTATAAAATAAGGCAAGTATAGACGTTTTTTCTGTATAATATCTATTAAATAATAATATTTATGATTTTGTAAAAGAAATAAAAAAAATACCAGTGAAAAAGTCTTTTACTTCTTTGAGTCATTGTATAATGAACAAATTATATGTAAGTAAGTACATTCAAATTGTTCACTGCAAATCAGACAAATGAAAGTTGTGAAATCAATTATCGATAGTCAAGTAATGCAAACCACTCTCGGAAACTACTGTATGACTGTTCTCAGAAATGTATTCAAATTTGTTAATCTTTCTGTACAAATTAAACACAAGAAAGTACTGAAATCAATTTATTGTAGTCAAGTACCCATAAGTTAACTTGACTGACATAATACAACTTTTCGTACCTACTCATCAAACATATTCAGCCAGCGAGCATAAATTACTACTTAACGCCCAAGGGGCGTAATAGCTCATATATACAGCTCTTACAAAACTTTATAGAACCTACGCACTTTACGTCCATGTGGGAAAAATTATTTGAATTGTATAATATTATATATAAGTACATTCAAATTATTCATTGTAAATCAAACAAACGAAAGTTGTGAAATCAATTACCGATAGTCAAGTAATGCAAACAACTCTGCGAAACAATTGTATAACTGTTCTCAGAAATGTATTCAAATTTGTTCATTCTTCTATACAAATTAAACACAAGGAAGTTCTGGAATCAGTTTATTGTAGTCAAGTACCCATAGGTTAACTTGACTGACATAATACAACTTTTAGTACCTACTCATCAAACATATTCAGCCAGCGAGGATAAAGTACTACTTAACGCTTAACAGGCGCAATAGCTCACATACTCCTACAAAACTTTATAGAACCTACGCACTTTACGCCCATATGGGCGAAAATTATTTTAATCATATAACTACTATGCCTTCTTTTTATTTCTAAAATTCATAAGAATTCAGATATTTACGAAAAGTCAAAGCCTATATAAAAAAATTACATAGTTACCACCATATCACCATTTTTCATTATTCTTTCTCAATTTTGAAATTTCTATAATATTACGCATCTTGGGAGGGCAATAGAAGTCTATAGAGCTGCTCTAGCAGGGTGGTCTTCCAATCTCCCATACATACTTGGCGGGCCCGACGGTTTGCAGTTTACCGGTGGGCTTTGTAAATGTAGAATACTATATTATTGCATAAATTCATTAACAATGTTTATACTTATAAGTCCACTATAAATAATTACATTGGCTCTAATTTTGAATTGATACCGTTTAAATATAATATCCCTACATGTGCAAAATCTCATGATGTACTTCCATTACCCAAAATATTTTTCCTTGTGTCCGTTTTTTTTAAGCGGGAATCTGATATAAAAAATACATCAAATTTATAGTCTACTCAAAAGTGCTTTAGATTTTACTAATCATTGTATAAGCCACTAATTTTTTATCCTTTTCCAACGTGTAAATATCATGTGAGATTTTATATGAGTATTTCAGACATCAGATCTCATATGAGGTATGATATATGTGATGTCATCTGCAATTTTATATATTATGGGATCTCATGAGATCTTATATGAGATCTCATATGATATTTTCATGCGGGTTTGCACTTTCTATTTAAAAACAGAGTAATACATTCAATACGTATTAGTATTTAATATGTAGAAGCAACCTATTTATTCATTTTATCTGATCTGTAAACATATGAATATTTATATGAAAATGATCATGTCTACACCTTAAACTGCAAACCGTCGGGCCCGCCAAGTATGTATGGGAGATTGGAAGACCACCCCTGCTAGAGCAGCTCTATAGACTTCTATTGCCCTCCCAAGATGCGTAATATTATAGAAATTTCAAAATTGAGAAAGAATAATGAAAAATGGTGATATGGTGGTAACTATGTAATTTTTTTATATAGGCTTTGACTTTTCGTAAATATCTGAATTCTTATGAATTTTAGAAATAAAAAGAAGGCATAGTAGTTATATGATTAAAATAATTTTCGCCCATATGGGCGTAAAGTGCGTAGGTTCTATAAAGTTTTGTAGGAGTATGTGAGCTATTGCGCCTGTTAAGCGTTAAGTAGTACTTTATCCTCGCTGGCTGAATATGTTTGATGAGTAGGTACTAAAAGTTGTATTATGTCAGTCAAGTTAACCTATGGGTACTTGACTACAATAAACTGATTCCAGAACTTCCTTGTGTTTAATTTGTATAGAAGAATGAACAAATTTGAATACATTTCTGAGAACAGTTATACAATTGTTTCGCAGAGTTGTTTGCATTACTTGACTATCGGTAATTGATTTCACAACTTTCGTTTGTTTGATTTACAATGAATAATTTGAATGTACTTATATATAATATTATACAATTCAAATAATTTTTCCCACATGGACGTAAAGTGCGTAGGTTCTATAAAGTTTTGTAAGAGCTGTATATATGAGCTATTACTCCCTTGGGCGTTAAGTAGTAATTTATGCTCGCTGGCTGAATATGTTTGATGAGTAGGTACGAAAAGTTGTATTATGTCAGTCAAGTTAACTTATGGGTACTTGACTACAATAAATTGATTTCAGTACTTTCTTGTGTTTAATTTGTACAGAAAGATTAACAAATTTGAATACATTTCTGAGAACAGTCATACAGTAGTTTCCGAGAGTGGTTTGCATTACTTGACTATCGATAATTGATTTCACAACTTTCATTTGTCTGATTTGCAGTGAACAATTTGAATGTACTTACTTACATATAATTTGTTCATTATACAATGACTCAAAGAAGTAAAAGACTTTTTCACTGGTATTTTTTTTATTTCTTTTACAAAATCATAAATATTATTATTTAATAGATATTATACAGAAAAAACGTCTATACTTGCCTTATTTTATACTTTCGTAGAAAGTTTTATATTAACAATATTATTATTTGTACAGTCATGAAAAAAATTATTATCATTTGCAGAGAGTGCTTATTGAATAGATGAGATTGGAAGAAATAAAAAGACTAAACAAAAATTGTGTTGTTAAAACGTACTTAAAAAAGAATTTTTTTAAACGTGTTAATTGTATTAAAAAAATATTTAAGCTCTCATTAAAGTTTTTGATACAGAGTTTGACGGATATTGAGAGAGAGGGGGGGAGAGAGAGAGAGAGAGAGAGAGAGAGAGAGAGAGAGAGAGAGAGAGAGAGAGAGAGAGAGAGAGAGAGGGGTTTCAATTACGCCATAATGATAATGACTAGGGAAAAGCTCGCTCAGGTAGGGTAAGGCTATATTTTTGGGAGGATAGTCAGCAGCACGACAATCAACGGACAATCAATTCCCGGAATCCATTAGCCAACGGCTCAGCAGCGCACAAACAATTCAGAGAAGGGCCATTAGCGAAGGGCCTCTGGAATGCACGACGGTTGAACATGGCAAGGAACGAGCTATGAGTCATCAACAGTCAACAACTCTTGGAATTCGTTGGGCAACGTTGCATCAGCTCGTGGGTCCATGACGCAACCAACTCGAGGGGCTACGAGCGTAACCGTCATTCGCCGCTCAGCACTCTCGACCCTATTTTCAGGTCTGACGCCCCTCCACCGCTACTCTCTCCACTCTCTCTACCTTAGAGTAGGGGAGGCCTCTGAGGCAACTTGGCGCCCTACAGCCTCTACATCGTACTGTCTCCACTACCAACCAGGAGCTACTACATTACAACGTAACGGCCTACAGAGGGGAACCAATCAAGAGGCAGGTACAAGCGCCGCAAGTCAAGAAGGGATTTTCGGCCAGGATTTGAGCATCCACAGGTGTTCCCCCACCACGAAGCTCGCCATGATTAAGAGAAGAGAGGGAAGCTCTCGGCCCTTCTAGGCACCTACAGGCCTCGGAACAGACTTCCAGAAGATTCAGCTTTTTGCCACCAGAGGAACTGGCTCCTCCCATACCCTCTCGTCAACGGTTTAAGGTCTGCGTCCAGGATATAAAAGAAGAGCCCCGGGCCGCCAGAGTCAGTCGCTACCAAATACATGAGACGCTTCGTAGCTCCAGACCTGGGTTGTTACCAACTCGCTTGATACTCTGCTGCACTTGTGCATGTTGCGCCCAGAAGCTCTAACAGTCGGTCGCCAACTAGTCTGGTCTTTGTTACCGTGTACGTTGGGATCGAGGCCAACTAATCTAGTGCCTGTCATTGTGTACGTTGCGCCGTCGAGCTTGTAGTCGAAAGTTTCCAAGTACTCTTAAAGCTTCGTAACAAGTATTGCATCAGTGCGCGTAATCCGATTTGTTAACGGTTATTGCATCAGTGCACGTAATCCTATTTATTAACAGTTATTGCATCAGCGCGTGAAATCCGGCTCCATCTTATTGACAGTTTAAGTTATTTAAAGTCACGCGTCGTCGATTAATTGTTCGAACCGATACAAACAAATTGTTAAGATAAAGTTAATAAACAAACAAGTTAAAGTTAATTCTTCTCGTGCCCCAGTTTCAGTCAAACCTCCCACAACTCGGTGCGCTTCAGCGCTTAATTGAGCAACGTTCCCAAATTCTAACTGGTCAACCCGGCGACCATTGCAGAAGCGCCCTTCTGCTCTCAGACCCCGACTCGGGTCGTAACAATTTTTGGTGACAGCGGTGGGATTGCTCAAAGAGTTGTGAGGGAAAAGACGTTTACGAAGAAGCTCAAGATTGTGTTCCGTCCAAGGTTTTAAGTCGTGGTTTCCCTTGGAACCTGGGTGAATGCCGGAACACCCAATTGGACAACGGGGTCCACGACAGCAGCAAAGAGCAAACATCCCCAACCAATCGACGGCTACAGAGTTCCACGGAACTCAAGAGAAGGTAGTCCTGATTCAGGCTACGGGAGTGGCATCGACGAAGAAGTCCCAAGGCCTATCAACAGACGCAAATCAATTACACTAGGACGTCGGTATCAACTACGTTCAGGGCGTCACCTGCGATCTCTCCACTGCCTGTCCACGCCCCCGCACTGCAGGCATTGTTAAGGTTAACATCAGCCACTAATCATCAGCGGGTCCCCAGCACCTACCACGAGTCATCAGCGCACAAGAATCATCAACCCCTGCCCGAACTACTAGGGTCATCTGCGAGACAGCAAAAAGGAAGAACCCGAGCTACGTAACCTGAGCGAGCGAGCGAACGATTATTGCAAAATGTTGGTTAATAGTGAGCAGGCGTCGGGTTCATGGTCAATTTCGGAGAATTCTAGGCCAACGGATAAAAATAGTAGTTTACCTGACGTTATAGAAGCATTAGATTTAACAATAAATACACGCGTCGAACCGAGTTTAACAACGGCTAAGCCGCTGCTTAATCCTGCCCCTAGGTCGCGTAATATTGGGGATGATTCAATTACGCGTGATGACTTCGATAATAATTCAATAAATAATAGATCCGTTAAATCAGATTCTTTTTCGAGCTACAAAAAGACTAATGAAATAGTGCGTATACTCCCCGAGTTTAACGGAAAAAATATTTCTGTAAATCGTTTCATTAGAGAATGTAGAGAAGCCGAAAATTTCGTAAATCTCAATGATAAAAACTTTTTTATGAAACTGGTAAAATCATGTGCTACCGGAGAAGCCAGTGATTATTTACAATTTAAATCTTTTGAAAATTTAGATTAGCTCCTGCTAGAGTTAAAAAGAGTTTTCTCATCTAGCCAAAATTTGCCCCAGGTTCAAACAGACTTAGCACGCGTAAAGCAAAATTCGAATGAAAAGGTATCAGAATACGGATTATGGGTAACTAAAATCCTACAAAAGGCGCGTGAGCTTATTGATGAAAATTTTAACCCTTCAGTAGCACGCGGGATAATTGAAGGAACCACTAATACTGCAATAGAATGTTTTATCCTGGGGTTAAATTCAGGCATAGCCGCGCGTATGATCGGGAAGGTGTCAAACACCCTTGAACAAGCTATTAGTACCGCTATAACCTGTGAGCGACATGTACAGCAACGAAAAGAACTGCATGGCGAAAACTCGAATGATAGTAGGAAACGGGTTTACTGTCACGTTGCGGAAACGGAAAAACAAGAAGAGCCGGAAAAGAAGAAGTTTAAATGCTGCGAATGCGGTAAACCGGATCATAGTTTTCGACGTTGCCCAATATAGGTATAGAGAGAATCATAAGGCTAAATTTTGTAATTATTGCCGAATCCCCGGTCATAATTTCGATGAATGTAGGCGCCGAACAAATCAGAATCCGAGACCTTACCCTCATAATAATAATAATAACAATAACGCATTTCCTTTAAACTCGAGAATGGTTCGCCATACGGGCGCGCCGGCGAACCCTCAGGCCCTCCCAGCTCTGATGTCCAAACCCGCGCCATTATCCTTGCCGCTACCACCCCGCAGGGCCTAAAATCTCCCATTGTCGCATTCGCGAGCGAGAATTTAACTAAAGGAGTATCGCGATTTCTTCTCGACACCGGCTCAGATTTAAATATCATAAAGCGCAGTTTAGTAAAAACTAGAGTGTCTATCCTTGCAAACATGTTGTATAGGTTAGCTAGAATCGGTGAAGGGTTAACCGAAACTCAAAGTTACGTATGGATTAAACTTGACAACGTTTTGTGCCGGCTGAATGTCGTATCTGATGACTTTTCTATACAAACTGACGGAATCCTCGGCGTAGAGTTCATGCGAGCGCAAAAAGCTACCCTGTTTGAGAATTCAATAATTTGAATTCCCGCGGTTACACTCAGCTCAGCACGACTCACGGCGCTGCCACGGCGCGGCAGCACCTCGCGACCTCCCGGCGGAACAGCCGGGACGCTCAACTGATTAACAAGGTATATTCGCGCTATTTCGGTCTCTCTCGCGCTCTCACATGTAAATGTGAGAGGAATTAGTTTGATTCGCGAAGTGAATCGTCAAGACCAAGAAGAAGGAAGTGGATCAAGGCCTTGCTCTCTTTTTCATCAGCCGTGCCACGAGGAGCATCTCTCCGCTGCGCACCTGCAAAATCTCATCGGTTGTTCTCAAGTTTTTCACTGGCTCAACTCAACACTGGATCAACTCAAACAGGCTCTACTCAATCTCTCACTGAAAACTCACATCACTCCTCACTCACGCAATACTCAAGGTGCAACGACGATTAGTAAAATCGACTCTATTGCAAGGTAAAAACTCTCACCATACTAGAGGTTATGTTGCCAACCACGTGTTGGCACCGGCGGCAAGTGTAACAGTGAACATGTGTGAATTAGCAAAACTCAAGGCAGCAATTCAATTACAATTGTTTGGCATTCCTCATTTTTGACAGCTTCATTGTGCGTGAGTCCAGGAGGGAATTTAAGGAAAAACTCAAGGAACTCTCAACGGACAATCTCATTACACTCGAAGACATACTCAAATATCACAGGTTAGTTGTCTCTAGTGAGAGACTACTACTCCATTATTGACAGCACTCATATTTTGGAATTGCTGACACACTACTCACCTACAACTTATTCAAATAAATGTAATTTAAACTCCCTTTGTAATTTATGTTAATTATTGAACAGATTTTGAATTTATTAGTCGACGTTGAAATGTATTTATGAACCAAATTTGTAATTTATTTAAGAAGTGACTTTTGTGAATATAATTTCTACTTTCAATTTACTTCTGTGTGTGAATTAAATTTATTTTAACACCCACAGCATGTTTACTCACATATAATTATGGCTTACTCAAACAATTTGGTCCTTCGAGCCGGATTTACATGCTGTGGTGTGACTCGAGCCAGTGAATAAACACTCATTATGGAAATATCACAGATTATCATCATGGCACACTCAAACCAGGATGACCTCAAGGAGTTGGAGCAAGCAGGCGCTGTCGCTGCTGAAAGGGAGGATGTCATCGAGAAGGAGAAGGAGGATGATGCGACTCCAGCCACCTCAGCTGCAACGAAGGGGGCAGTGAAGCGGACTGGCAGCCGCCCACTCACCATGCCTGGACTCACTGTGGTTGACACTCACATAAGGACTCGCTCAAAATCTCCAGGGTCAATTCCGGCTTCTTTTCTCTGCAAAGTGAACTCCCAGTACCTGCGGTTTGACTCACTGGAACGGATCATTGCTTACATCAGGATTAGGAAGGAAACTGCCACTCTTCCAGTGATAACGGCTTGGAAGCAGGATGCTGAGGAGCTCTACGCTTTATACAAAAAGGATCATGCGTTCATAGAGACAAGTTGTCCAGCAGCCTTCGCAGACAACGACTACTTCAAGGCAGACTTTCACAAGTCGATCCATGAATCGTACCATACAATTGTGTTCGAGGTTAGCAATTTGGAGGAAGACTGGAAGTCCAAGCATCGTGTCACTCAACCAAGCATCGGAGAAACTCAACACACTCATTTAAGCAAGCTGCCAGAAATAAAGCTGCCCACATCCAGCGGAGCATATACTGAGTGGCCCTCATATAAGGAAATGTTCTCTGGATTAATTCTGAATCGGCCTGGACTCAAAAATTATGAGAAGCTACACTACCTGCGCAGCTCTCTCAGCGGAACACCACTCACACTCATACAAGGATTTTCACTCAGCGATGAGTCTCTAACATCTGCATGGACTACATTAGTGACAAGGTTTGAAAATAAACGGGTGCTATTAAATGATCAGCTTGATCATTTATCTTAATTGACTGCTGTTACATCAAAAAACCCGGCCACACTCAACACATTGATCTCGGAGATCTCAAAAATTCGGAAATCACTCAACATGTTGGTACCGCAAGAGCAGCTAGGAGACTGCATATTTGCTCATCGCCTATCAAGGCTAATTGACAGGTCAACTCGAGAAGCATGGGAGACTTCTCGAATTTCCAACATTGAGCTGCCAACATTTGAGGAATTTGAGTCCTTCCTGATCGCGCGGGTGCGTGCGTTGGAAATCGCAGCAGACTCACCAACATCCACTCAAAAGCCGGCTAACACTCAAACCTCAAAGACATCAAGGAGTCTTCACGTCACTAGTCCAACTCAACCACGGCAAGACTCACATAAGATGACACACTCACCTCGAATTGCTCAACATCCATGCACGTATTGTGGTGACTCGCATTTTATTGTGGCTTGTCAAAAGTTCAAACTGCTGACTGAACAACAACGGAGAAAATTTGTAATGGAGAAGCCGCTGTGCTATAACTGCCTCGGTCTGCACTCAGCCAAGAACTGCAAGTCACAATATAAGTGCAGGCATTGCAATGGAAATCATCACACCATGATTCATGGGGCAAGAGACCCTGAAAGGAAAACTCAAACCAACTCAGCATCCGGATCAACTCAAAATTAGGACAACGGCGCAATTATCTTACATCACGGTCAAACTCAACATGATTAATCAACTCCTCAACTCACTTTACTTGCAACTGCATTGGCATGGTACGACTCACCGGTGACATCTCATAAATTAAGAATACTCATTGACTCAGGCTCGGAACTCTCATTCATCTCCAAGGATTCTGTGAATTTACTCAACATTAAGCGGCAACACTCAACTATACCAATCCTTGGAGTTGGCGGCACGCAATCAACAAAAACTCTCGGAAAGGCTCAACTCACCTTACGCATCATCTACAAAAATCTCACGTTTCGGATCACAGCTCATATTATACGCCAAGTCTCAACACTATTACCATCAGAAGAATGTGAGCAACGTCAGTGGCAACATACAGAGAACCTCAACTTGGCTGATCCGACATTCTGGAAACCTCAACCAGTAGATGTACTTATCGGAGCGGACTATTACGGCCAAATCATCAAACCGAACCTAATAAAGAGGAGTGCGATTGAACCTGTCGCACAATTGTCAATTTTCGGTTGGCTGCTAATAGGTCCATCAAACTCAGCTGTGCAATCCAAGGTAGTCCATCATACAACGGCCTCACTCAACACTGAAGATTTGCAGGAACTACTCACACGCTTTTGGGTTCAAGAAGAACTACCGCCAGCGTCTGCAGTCAAACTCAACAGGGAAGAAGCATTGTGTGAACAACACTTTGTTGACACTCACACGAGAGATACTCATGGACGTTACCAAGTCAGATTACCTCTCACAAAATCTGCAGACGTACTTGGAAACTCATTTGGAAAAGCTCAAGCGTGCCTCAGAAGAATACTCACAAAATGCAATCAAGAAAGCATCTACAAGGAAAGGTACTACGCTTTCATGGATGAATACTGCAAATTGGGCCACATGGTGCAGATCCCTCAACAGGAAATCTCCGCCAAACCATCTTACTATCTTCCTCACCACGGAGTATTACGAGAAGATAGTTTAACGACAAAACTCAGAGCAGTATTCAACGGTTCAGCACTCACAACAAATGGAAACTCACTCAACGACATTATGCATACTGGACCTAATCTCTCACCCAACATTGTGGATGTTCTCATCTGGATTCGAACTCACCCATTTGTCTTCTCAACTGACATTACAAAAATGTATCGTCAGATCAAGGTTCACCCTCAAGATTGGAATCTGCAACGCATTTTGTGGGTAGATGAAACGGGTCAATTCACTCACTTCCATTTGACTACAGTCATCTATGGAACACGAGCAGCTCCTAATCTCTCACCCAACATTGTGGATGTTCTCATCTGGATTCGAACTCACCCATTTGTCTTCTCAACTGACATTACAAAAATGTATCGTCAGATCAAGGTTCACCCTCAAGATTGGAATCTGCAACGCATTTTGTGGGTAGATGAAACGGGTCAATTCACTCACTTCCATTTGACTACAGTCATCTATGGAACACGAGCAGCTCCTTATTTAGCAATTCGGACACTTCTTCAGCTGGTAAAGGATGAAGGAGACAACTATCCACTTGCCATTGAATCGCTCCTATTCGGAAGGTATGTGGATGACATCTTCGGTGGAGCTGCATCAAAGGAACTTCTCATTGACAAGGCCAAGCAGTTAACCGCACTATGCAAGACGGGCGGCTTTCCATTAGCAAAATGGAACTCAAACTCATCCGGCTTCCTCAAGGAATTTCTCAAAGAGCCAACAGCTGAAGAAGCTGTGCTTTTAGATGATTGCGCGACAAATATACTCGGGATGAACTGGCTCCCAAACTCGGACAAACTCACATTCAGAACAACTCTGCCACCTCTTCAGGAAATGATAACAAAACGGATTATACTGTCAGAAGTATCTCAACTATACGATCCCATTGGAATAATCTTACCGGTCATAATCACATCAAAAATCCTCCTACAAGAACTGTGGCTACACAAGCTTTCTTGGGACGAAGCTTTGCCAAACTCAATCGTGAAGAAATGGCTGCACATCCGAGAAGATCTCACTCACCTGAAGACAATCGCCCTACCCAGGTGGTTAGGAATTCAGGAAAACTCAATTGTAGAACTTCATGGCTTCTCGGATGCTTCACAACAAGCAATAGCTGCAGTTCTGTACATTAAATCTACAACACCAAACTCTCACTCAACATCATCATTTCTAATCTCCAAAACAAAGGTGGCACCACTCAAACGACTGTCAATCCCACGATTAGAATTGGGAGCGGCAGTACTACTCACTAAGCTGGCAAAACATGTTTTGGACTACTCACGATTGCCAATCTCACACATACATTTATGGACAGACGCAAAGGTAGCACTCACATGGATACGCTTACACCCCTCAAGATGGAAGGACTTTGTTGGAAATAGAGTTGCCTTAATTCAAGAACTCATTCCCACAGCACAATGGAGACATGTGCCTGGAGCAGACAATCCAGCGGATTGTGCCTCGCGCGGATTACTCACTTCACAACTCAGAGAGCACCACTTATAGTGTCATGGACCAAGTTGGCTCTGCCAGGAAGAATCAGCTTGGCCTTCTCAAGCAATCTTTATCCAAGAAACCAAGCTTCCAGAAATGAGGGCTAAGGTCACACTCACCGCAGCCAAGTCAAACTCAAGCAAAATGTGGGACATCATCGATCATTACTCATCACTCACTCAACTCATAAGAATAACTGGATGGGTAATGCTCGCATGTGATCGATTTAAGGCTAAAGGAAAAACTCGCCATGAATCGAAACTCACTACGGATTTACTCATCAAGGCAAAACTCTTTTGGACCAAGAAAATTCAGCAGGTTCATTTACACTCAGAAATTGCTATGCTGGAAAATTCTTAAGTCCCAAGACACCATGTCTTCAACCGATTGACTGCCTACATAGACTCAACAGGAATTGTTCGAGTAGGAGGGCGGCTTCAAAAAACTCAACTCGATCATCACTCAAAACACCCAGCAATTATACCACGGAGCAGTCAACTCACCACACTGATCATTCGGAACGGTCATCTCTCAACTCTGCACGGTGGCGCTCAACTGACTCTGGCACACACTCGGCAGGAATTTTGGATAATTGGAGGCAGAGCACCGGTCAAGTCACATATTTTAAAGTGTGTGACTTGTGCAAGGTATCGGGCTCAACGGGCTCAGCAACTCATGGGGCAATTACCCGTGGCCAGGGTCACCCCATCATCACCTTTCACTCACACTGGGATCGATTACGCCGGGCCAATCACCATTAACTCATGGAAAGGACGTGGATCCAAAACATACAAATGCTAGATTTGTATCTTTGTGTGCTTCTCAACGTCAGCTGTTCACCTAGAACTGGTCAGTGACTACTCAACGGACGGTTTCTTAGCGGCATATAGACGGTTCACCTCAAGGAGAGGGATACCCTCCCACTATACTCAGACTGTGGAACGAACTTCATCGGAGCAGCAAGGGAACTGAAGACTCTATTCTCTGAACACCAACATGAAAACTCAATCTTGTACAACTCACTAGCCAACGAGGGAACCCAATGGATATTCAACCCACCTGCTGCACCTCACATGGGAGGCAAGTGGGAAGCAGTAGTGAAATCAGTCAAATTTCACCTGCGACGGACCATTGGGGACACTCAACTCACCTTTGAAGCTTCAGCGACCTTGCTCACTCAAATAGAAGCATTACTCAACTCACGGCCGCTAGAACCACTCAGTGAAGACCCAGAAGACATAAATGCACTCACACCCGGACACTTTCTCATCGGCAAGGCATTGAACTCAGTGCCTGAACCAAGCTTACTCACCCTCAAGGAATCAAGGCTTTCCAAATGGCAACTCATTCAACGGATCACTCAGCAATTTTGGAAGCATTGGTCAACTCAATACCTTCAACGGCTTCAATCAATTTCAAAATGGCATCATCCCTCTCATGAGATAAAAGTGGGTTCCATGGTACTACTCACGGATGAACACTCACCACCAAGCAAATGGCCACTAGCAAGAGTCACTCAACTTCATCCTGGAACTGACAATCTCACCAGAGTTGTAACAATAAAGACGGCCACCACTCAACTCACCCGCCCAATTGCAAAACTCGCCATCTTGCCAGTGCCAATCGGAAATTAAATCAACCTGGCGGTTGATGGCGGGCGGAATGTTTGGGAATTCAATAATTTGAATTCCCGCGGTTACACTCAGCTCGGCACGACTCACGGCGCTGCCACGGCGCGGCAGCACCTCGCGGCCTCCCGGCGGAACACCCGGGACGCTCCACTGATTAACAAGGTATATTCGCGCTATTTCGGTCTCTCTCGCGCTCTCACATGTAAATGTGAGAGGAATTAGTTTGATTCGCGAAGTGAATCGTCAAGACCAAGAAGAAGGAAGTGGATCAAGGCCTCGCTCTCTTTTTCATCAGCCGTGCCACGAGGAGCATCTCTCCGCTGCGCACCTGCAAAATCTCATCGGTTGTTCTCAAGTTTTTCACTGGCTCAACTCAACACTGGATCAACTCAAACAGGCTCTACTCAATCTCTCACTGAAAACTCACATCACTCCTCACTCACGCAATACTCAAGGTGCAACGACGATTAGTAAAATCGACTCTATTGCAGGGTAAAAACTCTCACCATACTAGAGGTTATGTTGCCAACCACGTGTTGGCACCGGCGGCAAGTGTAACAGTGAACATGTGTGAATTAGCAAAACTCAAGGCAGCAATTCAATTACAATTGTTTGGCATTCCTCATTTTTGACAGCTTCATTGTGCGTGAGCCCAGGAGGGAATTTAAGGAAAAACTCAAGGAACTCTCAACGGACAATCTCATTACACTCGAAGACATACTCAAATATCACAGGTTAGTTGTCTCTAGTGAGAGATTACTACTCCATTATTGACAGCACTCATATTTTGGAATTGCTGACACACTACTCACCTACAACTTATTCAAATAAATGTAATTTAAACTCCCTTTGTAATTTATGTTAATTATTGAACAGATTTTGAATTTATTAGTCGACGTTGAAATGTATTTATGAACCAAATTTGTAATTTATTTAAGAAGTGACTTTTGTGAATATAATTTCTACTTTCAATTTACTTCTGTGTGTGAATTAAATTTATTTTAACACCCACAGCATGTTTACTCATACATAATTATGGCTTACTCAAACAATTTGGTCCTTCGAGCCGGATTTACATGCTGTGGTGTGACTCGAGCCAGTGAATAAACACTCATTATGGAAATATCACAGATTATCATCATGGCACACTCAAACCAGGATGACCTCAAGGAGTTGGAGCAAGCAGGCGCTGTCGCTGCTGAAAGGGAGGATGTCATCGAGAAGGAGAAGGAGGATGATGCGACTCCAGCCACCTTAGCTGCAACGAAGGGGGCAGTGAAGCGGACTGGCAGCCGCCCACTCACCATGCCTGGACTCACTGTGGTTGACACTCACATAAGGACTCGCTCAAAATCTCCAGGGTCAATTCCGGCTTCTTTTCTCTGCAAAGTGAACTTCCAGTACCTGCGGTTTGACTCACTGGAACGGATCATTGCTTACATCAGGATTAGGAAGGAAACTGCCACTCTTCCAGTGATAACAGCTTGGAAGCAGGATGCTGAGGAGCTCTACGCTTTATACTATACTTTATATTTTATTTTAACACCCACAGCATGTTTACTCACATATAATTATGGCTTACTCAAACATACCCTATCATTTAAGAATTCCACTCTTAGTTGGGGCCAACCACTCGAGGCTGTCCCTTTCCTTGAGCATGACATTATTCATTTACCGGCTAGAACAAAAACCTTAGTGCAAGTCGCGGTTCAGAATCCTTATCGTCAGGCTGGGTATGTTCCAAGAATAGAAACGGGACCGGGTGTCTTTATGGGGGAATGTTTAGTTACCAATAATAACGGAAAGGCTAGTCTATTCGCAATTAATTCAACAACAGAAGACATTAGATTGATTGTGCCCCCTGTTATATTGGAACCCGTTCGTTCAATTAAAATATCCGACGAGGCTGACATTCAGACGGAGCAACGAAATAGAATTAATAAAATAACTGAATTATTGAACTTGGAAGGGCTTAATCAGCTAGAAAAAGATAGCGTGATAAAATCAGTTTCTCAGTTTCCTTGTCAGTTTCATTTACCGAAAGATAAACTTATCAAAACTTCCAAAATTACTCACAAAAATAATGCAAAAAGAGGTTCAGGAATTAATCGACAATGACATTGTAGAAGCATCTGAATCACCGTATAATTCGCCCTTATGGATAGTTCCAAAAAAGCCAGATTCGCAGGGTAACAAGAGATGGCGATTAGTGGTAGATTTTCGGGCTCTAAACGAAAAAAACTATTGCATCCGCATACCCCCTTCCCAACATAACCGAAATCCTTGACCAATTAGGCTGAAGTAAATACTTCTCTACCCTTGACTTAGCTTCCGGATTTCATCAGGTACCTATCGATCCCACTGACGCCCCCAAAACCGCGTTTTCAACCCCTTTTCATCACCTTCAGTATAAACGAATGCCTATGGGATTAAAAGGCGCTCCCGCCACTTTCCAATCGCTGATGGACAAGGTTCTTAGCGGGCTGTAGGGAATTGAATTATTTGTTTACATGGATGATATAGTAGTGTATGCAGAATCTTTAGAGGAACACACCCAGAAACTAAGAAAACTTTTTGGTAGATTAAAAACAGCTGGCCTCACCCTGCAGCCTGACAAGTGTCTTTTCCTGAAGAAGAAAGTCGTCTACCTCGGCCATATCATATCGGAAGAAGGTGTTAGACCTGATCCTCGAAGACCCAAGCCGTGTCAGAATTCCCGCGACCAAGAAACGCTAAAAATATCAAACAATTCTTAGGTTTAGCAGGGTATTATAGGAGATTTATCCCGGATTTCGCAAGAATAGCTAAACCCCTTAACTTCTTTTTACAGAAAGGGCAAATATTTTTATGGTCAACCGCGCAGGAGAAAACCTTCATTAAACTAAAACAATTTCTTTGCTCCGAACCATTATTACAGTTTCCCAATTTCAAAGAACCATTTATAGTAACCACAGACGCGTCGGACTATGCGTTAGGCGGTGTTTTAAGCCAAGGACCCATAGGTAAAGATCTCCCTATCGCTTATACTTCTAGAACTCTAATAAACGCGGAGATAAATTATACAACCACCGAAAAGGAGCTTTTAGCGGTAGTATACGCAGTAAAGCAGTTTAGACCTTATTTATACGGAATCAAATTCACGGTTGTAACCGATCATAAACCATTACTGTGGATGCATAATCTAAAGGACCCCATTGCGCGCGTAGCACGTTGGAAAATGCTTTTGAGAGAATACGAATACGAAATAATCCATAAACCTGGAAAAATTAATATCAACGCGGATGCGCTTTCAAGGAATCCCATACCCACGCCACTACCACTGTTCCACCACTCCTCGACCCGGAAGGATTGTTCCCTGAGACAAATATTGAAAGAATGTTTCTTCTTACTAACACCAATGCAAGGTCTCAAGAACAAATTCCTGAAGGGGACGAGAACCCTGAGCCAACTCACACCTTGACACGACTGCACAACAGACTGACAGACGATGACAGACGAATAACACCACCACACCTTAATAATCCTGGTCAAAGGATTGACAACACCAACACACCGGTTGCGGGAAGCGCAATCGCCCTTGAGCACAGGGATACTAGCTTTAAAGGACCGGTTGTAGAGGCCGCACCTGAAGCCTTGGAAGAAGGAAAGTTAGGTCTAGCCCGGCACGGGAAGCGTGGTCCGAAGCGCTTGATTACAGGGAAGGTTAGCAAAAAGAAGCTCAAGTTAAATGAGTACAGACCGGAGGCTAACGGGAAAATTCCCCTCAAGAAATCTCGACAGGTGGGGGACAATGAACCAGGTGCGGAGGATGCAAGCGAAGCTCTCATGATTTCTGGGAAGTATAGGGCCGGGGATCAACAGGAAAATTCCTATCAAGAAATCCCGTCTGGCATTACTGGGTGATCAGCTAAGATTCCGGTTGTAGGTTACACGACCGAAGCTCCTGGGGGTCATGAGAAGGATAGGGCCGGGGACCAACAGGAAAATTCCTATCAAGAACTCCCGTCAGGCAAAAGTAGAGACGAAACAGTACACATAAACCACAGCACAACTGAAACAACACACACAAACAATAAAGACCGAACCAACATAAACCTTAACTATACTTATACCATTGACGATCATAACGAGACAAATAATGAAGCAGAGATACCCAAGACCTCGATAGACCAAACAGAGAGTCCAGATACCTCAGATAACGAGGAGATTCGTCCTACGATACTTGAGGTAAATACATGTATTATACGACCCCGCGTGAATAATGTTGAACAAATTTTAATGATAACATCCGTCGAATACTCTCGGGATCAACTTTTGATGAGGAAAGATAATATCGCGCATTTCCTATCGGTAGATTGCGAAATAAGCACCTCCATTTGCCAACAGCTAATCGATTTGGAAATGATAGACATAAATAAGTTGAAAAACGAACCCATTGGTGTAGGCGCGATTGTGCAAACTAAATTGTCAACCGGTAAAATAATATACTCATTATTTATCAAAAGAAAAGTCAGATGAAACAGCAAGGGCAACTATAATAGTTCAATGTTTAGATTCTCTTCGAATAGCGATGCTTGAGGAAAACCTAAATTCCGTTAGTATTTCGAAAATCGGAGATGATTTAGAGAAGAATCACTGGCTACCAATAGAGATAACGCTGCGAGCGCGTTGGAAAACCGGCCCTCCAAAACTAACTATATGCACAGGTGAAGTAACTGTCCCGCCCCCCCCCGACGATAGGTTATAGGAATAATCAGTGAAGCCCATGATTCCACAGTAGGAGGGCATAAAGGAGTTGCAAAAACTTACCATCGCGTTCGGGAAAGATTTTTCTGGCCAGGGATAAAGAAGACGTCTCCAAGTACGTACGGACTTGCGAACATTGTCAAAGAAAGAAATTAGTCCGCGTCAAAACCAAAAAACCGATGAGAATCACTATTACCCCTAGTAAAGCATTTGAAGTTTTGGAAATGGACATTGTAGGCCCCCTCCCCGTGACCATATCCGGAAATAAATATATTCTAACCTTGCAATGCAATTTGACTAAGTATTCGGACGCCCTTCCTATTCCTGATATGACCGCCGAAATGGTTGCCACCGCATTAGTGCATGATTTTATCACGAGATTTGGTTGCCCGGAAGCAATCAAGACCGATCAAGGTAGCAATTTTCAAAGCAGCTTAATGCAAAGGGTTGCCAAGATATTTAAAATAAAACAATTTCGCTCTACTTCCTTCCACCCTCAGACCATGGGATCGTTAGAACGAAGCCATCACTCGTTGGTGGAATATTTAAAAATGTACACGGATAAAACTGACTGGGATACCTGGATTAAAGTGGCTATGTTTTCATACAATACGTCGGTTCATTCGGCACACCGTTTTACCCCTTACGAATTAATTTTCGGCCAAAAAGCACGGCTGCCCTCGGAATTCGAGTCGAGAAATGTCGAAAAAACCTATGAAATGTATTTAGACGAGTTAATATTTAAACTTAATACTACCCAAAGAACAGCGAATGCGCGTTTATTAGAAGCAAAAGAGCGATCAAAGAGATATTATGATCAAAAATTAAATGCGAAAGATTTCAAGGTCGGAGAAGACGTATACTTACTAAAAGAACCGCAACTAGGAAATTTGATGAGCAATATGCGGGCCGTTGTAAAATAATTGAGTTAATAGGCGATAGGAATGCGATAATAAATATAGGAAATAATAAAACTAAAGTAGTCCATGTGGACAAATTAAAACACGCATGTTTACGACCTGATTAAATTTACCCATGTTTCCTCTGTATGCGATATTTATAATGTTATTCTATTGCGTTACTTATAGTTTTGTATTTTGCGTGCGATCTAATTATAAACTCATGTACTTTGTTTAAAGTAAATAAAAATAAAAGAAAACAAACAATAAGGGTCAATAGGAGAGATGACCAGGGCTCGTCTTAGAGTTAGAATCCAGAATGTTCTAAAATAATCCCTTGCTTTGTGCCCTGGAGATGGGAAACCGGAAGTACTCCTGATACATTGTATCAGATGGGTCCCGGCGAGTCATGGGAAGCATCTCCCAGAAGGGAGCGATGGCAGGGGCTCCCTTCACCCTTAAAAATTAAATTAAATAAACTTAATAAAATCGCAAAAGCTTCACCCTTAAAAATTATATTGTTTAAAAGAAAACCGCCCTTCGTAATAAACCTTAAATTCAAGCCCGCAAAACCCTTACCCTTAACGAATTAGATGCATTTAAAAGGAAAATGCAGCATGGTTTAATAGTAATTATAATAATAATAAAAATAATAATAATAATACAAAACAAATGAATAAAATAACCGGCACCCGTTGAACAGTTTTGGTTTTGGCGGTGCATTGCCCTGTGTGCGTGTGTTGCTCGCGGGCGAGATGGGGCTGATGCTGGTGGGGTGCTACCATCTGTCGTTGCCAACGGCAGGTGGCGCGATGCGCGCTGATCGTGAATTCGCGTTTCGCGGGTCTGGCGCCGGGAGATGGCTCCACTTCTCTGGGCTGCGTCGCCATCTTTCCCGCGCTCCCGGCGATCGGCTTTGGCTTCACGGGCTCTGGATTGGCTAGATGTGTACGATGTGCGTTGCGTGCCTCCAGAGTCCTGAGGGATCGGCGTTGTTGCATCATTCTGCGCGGGAACCACATTCTCCTCTTAACCTTCATCGAGCGAACTACCTTCGGCGAAGAAAAATACTCCCTGAGGCTATCAGCGATCTGAGTTATAATGGATCCCCTAAAAATAGAGGAAGGAGAAGAAGTCATAGAGGTAAAGGAGGAGGAGATTAGCGTGGGCGAAGAAGAGATAGCAGCAGAAATAAAGGAGGAAGAGACTGACGAGGACAACGAAGAAGATGAAGAAGTCAGGGAGGAGCTTGCAGTAAGGGAGGAAGAGGAAGGGGCGATGGACGTCCAGAAAGAAGAGGTCTGGGTTGACTTTGGGCCCTCTAGCGAAGAGAAAAAACCTCGCTTGCAGAAGGTTTTGATTATTAAGGCCAAGCCTCCACTTGTCATGCCTCCAGAGGGAGAAGCTCCATTTCGAGCCCCTCAAATACCAAGCAACCCAAAAACCCTCAAGAAATTATACAAGACATTGCGAGGGGAAATGGATAAGCGTACCCAGGATGAGGCTGAGCATGTAGGGCACTGCGAGGTCTACTTCTATACATCTCCCCAGGAGGATGACTGGCGTCGCCTCGACTGCTATAAGGACACCCAAAAGGACTGGACCATCAAGCATACCCACGTAGTTGGGTTAATGACGTCTATCAGAACGCCTAAATGCAAGTGCAACCACAATCCTCATGTTGTCTCATCAGTATTGAAATGCCCCATGTGTCGCTATACATCTTTGTTGCACCAGGTAGAAGTGAGAGCAGGGATGGTGTTTACGTCAACTCCTCTATGAAGTACCTGTTATTACATTAAATATTTTTTTTCTCCTTTTGTAAAAACTTTTTGGTACCCCAATACATATGTAAAGGTCTCATGGATTCGTGTTTTTCTTTTACATTACACTGAGGGGGGGGGGGGGGGAATACCTGTAGCTGAGGTCGTAGTTATTCGGTGGCTGATGTCAATAGGTGAATGAAGTTCAATCCATTCCCAAGGATCAGTGGAATATCTACGCTGTTCTTATAGGTTATGTATCAATGGTTAAATTCAATTAATTGCATGGTATGTAATAATTCATGTATGAGTACTGGTACGAATTTTGAAATTTGTTTTAAAACTGACATCTTAATGGTTAAGCCACTGAATCTTAGACGCAGGTAGTCTTTTCTCTCTGTGTACCTAATCCTTCATTAACCTGCATCCACTTATTAAAATATATATAAATATATTTAATTCAATCAGTTCCTTGATTGAATGCCGGATGAAAGATCTAGCAAATTGGTTCAGGGGCCTGATATCACAGGAATACTGCAGCTGCCAGTACTGGTTGTGGGTATGGAAACGTCACTTAAGTATTGGCATTCTTGTTTTCTGGACATCAATTTCACCTTAACTCGTGATTGACACTCAGTGTCTGATTCCAGAATGTGTATCATATCTACGGTTTATTGATTTTTCATAAAGCAAATGAAGCTTGATAAACTAATATTTATGCTTATTCCACTTGGGTCAGTCAATATTTTTGTGAGTTTTTCATTACGAATTTATGATTCTGTTTCCCGGAAAAGGCATGTGCACACTTTGAAGGACGGATCCAGTCTATAGCAAGTGTGCATGCTGATGATTATGTTAACGGGTTCAGTACAGCATGAATCAAATATGATTCATGAAATCTGTCATATTTCAGGCTACTGGTGGCAAAACTTTTGTCCATAGCACCTTTTTATGTTGGGGAATTCCTTGATTCCTTTTACTCTTTGTCAGTTGAGCCGTTAACTAGTTGAGTTGCATGATAACATGTTTGTTCTGCATGAAAATTTGTTGAGGTAATGTTCTTGTCCTAGCACTAGCTGCATTCTTTGTACGTTGCAGTAAATCTTCAAGAGAAGAGAGAAGAGGGAAGGGAATCCGTTTATGCTACAACCATTAGCATATGTACTAAAATTCTGATTCTCAATCGTGTGTGTGTGTGTGTGTGTGTGTGTGTGTGTGTGTATATATATATATAGTTAATTAACTAATTAATATATAGATGTGTGTGTATATATATATAGTTAATTTGTGTGTGTATATATATATAGTTAATTAATATATAGAGGTGTGTGTATATATATATAGTTAATTAACTAATTAATATATAGATTCTACTATTGGAGTTTTAGATCGAGATCAATTATTATTCTTTAATTTATTATTTTATTTAAGATCAATATTCACGGCCCCATTGTAGAATTGCCTCTATACGTTGCACGACTCGTTTACGCAAACGCAGTTCATAACAGTCCCCCCCTTCTTTTAAAACTCGAACCCATGGTTCGAGCTTTTATCGATTTTGAAATTCGAATTTTCGCGCGCTTATGAGGCTGTACTTGCCCTCACCGCGAGTCCGAGTGATGCAGCCACGGTCTGCGCCGGTCGGAGGAATCGCTCAGCATTCGTTGTCGGCTGCTAGCTGCCAAAACAATGGGTATCTTCAGTCTGCTTGGAGCCAACAGAATTTACCCCGAGTGATAGGAGAGACTTCAGAATTTACTCTGAGGGACAGGAAAGGCCTCAGCTGGGCTGTCAGATAAGTGCTTACTATTATTTTCCTTTTCCTCAGGACTGGATACTTTGTGAAAAGTTTTTTTTTTTTTCTTTCAGAGAGGCGAGTGATCATCCAGGTTTCATATGATGTTCAGAGGGAGGAGATGTCAAGCAATGGAAAGATGGTGCTGGATTGGCATAACAGAGAGCTCATATCGTTGGTGGTAAGATAAAGACTGGCTATCGCAACGTACACCCTAATTTCACCAAATACTGAGTGCAGATTTCTGGTTTTATGAAGCTGAGGAACATGTATAATAAGGCCAAAAAGATAAAGTACATTCTCAAGAAAGTCATATATATATATATATATATATATATATATATATATATATATATATATATATATATATATATATATATATATATATATATATATATATATATATATATATATATATATATATATATATATATATATATATATATATATATATATATATATATATATATATATATATATATATATATATATATATATATATATATATATATATATATATATATATATATATATATATATATATATATATATATATATATATATATATATATATATATATATATATATATATATATATATATATATATATATATATATATATATATATATATATATATATATGTATATATATATATATTGTAACAGGATGGCTGCTGGGGAAAAATCTTTTGTAATTCCGCGAACCGAACCCTAGAACACGGTGCCGTCGAGTGCTACTTCTACGACGAGCACTCGGGGTTGATGTTCTCTGGATCCCTGTTTACAAATGTCGAGTCCACGATTGAACTCGACTTTTCCGTGTGCCGGAAAGGGTTAATACTCGCGCTAGCTAGACGCGAGGCGCGGCCACTCAGAATGATCGTCGTCTCGGTTCGACGATCCCGCGGAGGCGGCGGTATCCGGGAGAAGGTTAGGTTAAGGTCGATAAATGAAGAATAGCCTCAATTACTTCACAGAACAATAACAAGGTCTATTCTTAAATTATTACAACATAAACGCGTCGCGTTGCGCGCCGACAAGAAGACGTGATCCGCTGACGGCGCGGGCGGATCAATGTATTTATTCTCGCTGGGCCGGTGAACGCAACACCGGCCGCTCGTCGCTGCGAGTCGAAAATACAAATCAATCGCTGCGCGGAAAATAGGCGAAGAGTCTTACCGGGAGGGGAGTGCACTCCCCTCGTCGCTCGCTCACGAATCCGCTCCTGCGTCAGGCCTTATCCTCCGGTCGACTTCGGAGTGTTCAGGCCGAGTCCTAACGTCCAGCGTTCACCTACAGACGCTTCGGACCCCAGGAGTGGCTCGGATTGCTCACGTGCGCTGCTCTTCGTGGTCGGTACGTGTACGGGCGCTGCTCTGCACCGGCGAGGACGCACGATACCGTTTTCTTCGCGGACGATCAAATTAACTCGCGTACGCGCGGTTTGACAGCCCGAGAGAATCTGATTCAAAAGAATCGGGCGCGACTTAGCAACGGTCAAAGTCGCGCCTGCCCCGCGCGTAGCTAACGCGAATACATCGTCCGAGCGATGTCAATACTCGCTCGAGATATACGAATTCGCGGAAACGAGAGCCTAACGGGTTCGATAGAATACGGAGGACCGAGATGCTTATCTTCTCCGTATTTTATCTTGGAACCTCGTTATAATATATATATATATATATATATATATATATATATATATATATATATATATATATATCATTATACGGTATTTTGAGGATTTCATAAAGAATTTGTACAATAGTGGTGACACAAATATAAACATTGTTATAAACAACCAATAAACAAGCGCGTGACTAAAGAAATAATGACCCTAAGGTTATTGACTAACACCACGACGCCTGCGGCGCCCGCTTTTACGGAAAAATATCACGGAATTTCCGAAATCGATGTATTAACACACTATTGTGGAAACCGCTGAAAAAATCCTCAAAATGCCTCTCGAGTGCTTTGGACTTTTGAGGAGACTCCTCAAAATGCCTACAAAATCCTCAAAATTCGGTATATATGACCTATATAATCCTCAAAATGCGTCCCAGATGTGAATATATATATATATATATATATATATATATATATATATATACCGTGTGTGTGTGTGTGTGTGTGTGTGTGTGTGTGTGTATATATATACACACACACACACACACACACACACACACACACACGGTATATATATATATATATATTCACATCTGGGACGCATTTTGAGGATTATATAGGTCATATATACCGAATTTTGAGGATTTTGTAGGCATTTTGAGGAGTCTCCTCAAAAGTCCAAAGCACTCGAGAGGCATTTTGAGGATTTTTCAGCGGTTTCCACAATAGTGTGTTAATACATCGATTTCGGAAATTCCGTGATATTTTTCCGTAAAAGCAGGCGCCGCAGGCGTCGTGGTGTTAGTCAATAACCTTAGGGTCATTATTTCTTTAGTCACGCGCTTGTTTATTGGTTGTTTATAACAATGTTTATATTTGTGTCACCACTATTGTACAAATTCTTTATGAAATCCTCAAAATACCGTATAATGATATATATATATATATATATATATATATATATATATATATATATATATATATATATATATATATATATATATATATATATATATATATATATATATATATATATATATATATATATATATATATATATATATATATATATATATATATATATATATATATATATATATATATATATATATATATATATATATATATATATATATATATATATATATATATATATATATATATATGACTTTCTTGAGAATGTACTTTATCTTTTTGGCCTTATTATACATGTTCCTCAGCTTCATAAAACCAGAAATCTGCACTCAGTATTTGGTGAAATTAGGGTGTACGTTGCGATAGCCAGTCTTTATCTTACCACCAACGATATGAGCTCTCTGTTATGCCAATCCAGCACCATCTTTCCATTGCTTGACATCTCCTCCCTCTGAACATCATATGAAACCTGGATGATCACTCGCCTCTCTGAAAGAAAAAAAAAAAAAACTTTTCACAAAGTATCCAGTCCTGAGGAAAAGGAAAATAATAGTAAGCACTTATCTGACAGCCCAGCTGAGGCCTTTCCTGTCCCTCAGAGTAAATTCTGAAGTCTCTCCTATCACTCGGGGTAAATTCTGTTGGCTCCAAGCAGACTGAAGATACCCATTGTTTTGGCAGCTAGCAGCCGACAACGAATGCTGAGCGATTCCTCCGACCGGCGCAGACCGTGGCTGCATCACTCGGACTCGCGGTGAGGGCAAGTACAGCCTCATAAGCGCGCGAAAATTCGAATTTCAAAATCGATAAAAGCCCGAACCATGGGTTCGAGTTTTAAAAGAAGGGGGGGACTGTTATGAACTGCGTTTGCGTAAACGAGTCGTGCAACGTATAGAGGCAATTCTACAATGGGGCCGTGAATATTGATCTTAAATAAAATAATAAATTAAAGAATAATAATTGATCTCGATCTAAAACTCCAATAGTAGAATCTATATATTAATTAGTTAATTAACTAAGTTATAAATAATAACTCGAATAGGAATCGATGATAAACAAGCGATAATGAATTAATTACCTTTAACAAATAGTAATTACGCCCGTATAATTCAACTATCAATAGTAAGGTGAACGCGTTAATGAACAAATTGAGATTTGCAATAACAATTAAACAAACAGTAGTAATCTGCGATTAAATTAATAACTATTTCAATACTAGATAATAATTACATCATCAATACTCTAGACGAACCATAATAATAATAATAATAATTAGGGAAAAGCTCGCTCAAGTAGGGTAAAGCTCTGTTCATAGGAGGATAGTCAGCAGCACGACAATCAACGGACAATCAATCCCCGGAATCCATTAGCCAACGGCTCAGCAGCACACAACCAATTCAGAGAAGGGCCATTAGCGAAGGGCCTCTGGAATGCACGACGGTTGAACATGGCAAGGAACGAGCTATGAGTCATCAAGTCAACAGCTCTTGGAATTCGTTGGGCAACGTTGCATCAGCTCGTGGGTCCATGACGCAACCAACTCGAGGGACTACGAGCGTAACGGCTGGCAGAGTAGCAGCCAATGAGAGACTAGTAACCCCTCTCCGCCACCAACCGTCATTCGCCGCTCAGCGCTCTCGACCCTACTTTCGGGTCTGACGCCCCTCCATCGCCACTCTCTCCACTCTCTCTACCTCAGAGTGGGGGAGGCCTCTGAGGCAACTTGGCGCCCTACAGCCTCTACATCGTACTGTCCCCACTACCAACCGGGAGCTACTACATCACAACGTAACTGCCTGCAGAGGGGAACCAATCAAGAGGCAGGCACAAGCGCCGCAAGTCAAGAAGGCTTTTTCGGCTAGGATCTGAGCATCCACAGGTATTCCCCCACTACGAAGCTCGCCGTAATTAAGAGAAGAGAGGGAAGCTCTTTTAGGTTACCTACAGGCCTCGGAACAGACTTCAAGAAGATTCAGCTTTTCGCCACCAGAGGAACTGGCTCCTCCCATACCCTCTCGTCAACGGTTTAAGGTCCGTGTCCAGGATATAAAAGAAGAGCCCCGGGCCGCCAGAGTCAGTCGCTACCAAGTACATGAGACGCTTCGTAGCTCCAGACCTGGGTCGTTACCAACTCGCTTGGTACTCTGCTGCACTTGTGCATGTTGCGCCCAGAAGCTCTAACAGTCGGTCGCCAACTAGTCTGGTCTTTGTTACCGTGTACGTTGGGATCGAGGCCAACTAATCTAGTGCCTGTCACTGTGTATCGTTGCGCCGTCGAGCTTGTAGTCGAAAGTTATCAAGTACTCTTAAAGCTTCGTAACAAGTATTGCATCAGTGCGCGTAATCCGATTTGTTAACGGTTATTGCATCAGTGCACGTAATCCTATTTATTAACAGTTATTGCATCAGCGCGCGAAATCCGGCTCCATCTTATTGACAGTTTAAGTTATTTAAAGTCACGCGTCGTCGATTAATTGTTCGAACCGATACAAACAGATTGTTAAGATAAAGTTAATAAACAAACAAGTGAAAGTTAATTCTTCTCGTGTCCGAGTTTCAGTCAAACCTCCCACAACTCTGTGCGCTTCAGCGCTTAATTGAGCAACGTTCCCAAATTCTAATTGGTCAACGCAGTTCATAACATCGGCTTCACCGAAACCCCCCGATCCGACCTTCGATGCGTAAAGATAATATATTCTATATTCTCTGCCTGTGAGTGCGAGAGAGAGGTTATCTTTCGTGAATGTCTCTCTCGCTCTCACGGGCTTAAATGGTTCCGTCTAATTTTTCAATTCCCATGCGAACGCAGTTCATAACAATGTACACTCTCCCTAACAGGGGTACCATAGTCCTACCATTACCGACCGAGCAATTGGCACAGTTTCAAGCTTATTAAAAATGAAATACATAAAATCACAAAAAATCAAGAGAACACTTCGCTGCAGTTTTTGCAAAAATCACTTAATATTTCGACTTCAAACTTGTACTGGGTGATAGATCGTTCAAAACTGCAGCGAAGTGTTCTCTTGATTTTTTGTGATTTTATGTATTTCATTTTTAATAAGCTTGAAACTGTGCCAATTGCTCGGTCGGTAATGATACGGCTATGGCACCCCCATAACAGTCAAATCCCAATACATAAATTAATAAATACATTCGGCATGTTGCACCTTGAGGTGGTTCTACATACGTTACGGGCTTTCTTCAATAGCGCAGAATGTTGGACGTTAGAAGAAGGCTCAACGAAACGAGGAGGATGTCACGTACTTGTATAGTGTATTATACTTGTATAGTCATACAGTGTCGCCTATCTGTAGAGAAGGTGTGTTCGTTTACAACCATTGATTACGAACTCAGTAGATATCGGACAACAAACATTAAAATGTATCAACGTCCAACGTCCAACATTCTGCGCTATTGAAGAAAGCCCGTTACTTGTAACTTGTTTCTCGGCGTTTCCGTTAATTTCGACCAATGAAATAGTATATTACTTTACTATTTTCTTCGCGTCTTTTTCATTTTAAAATTTTCATTCATTATGTTAATTATCTACTGCTGTCTAACTTATTATGAATTAAATACAATTAAACTATTTAAAAAAAATTTTTTAAATTGAATTACAATAACAAAATAGGGGGAGGGGGGACACCTGTAATTGTTCCAACATCATCCACTAAACGATTCTATTATAAGGATTATTTTATCAAAAACTAGCTCGTTAATTGTTATTATAAGGATAGTGTTAATAAAATTCATACAACCATAATTAAATGTAAAAAAATTATATATTATTCAGTCACAGTAATTTTTAAGAGTTAATCTTGGAACAATGTTCATAGACTGTAATTCCTGAAATAGTAATTTACAAGCATATGGCATTGTTATTGTGGAAACGCACGCACTAGATCTACAACTATGACAGTAGCCGCTATATGCCATCAAACCGCACTTGTTGCATATATCGACGTCAAATGCATCACTCGATAACATTAATCTTTCTATAAGCATCATACTAGCTCCATATCCAATTAGACAATCCCTTTCCATCTCTCCCAATCTTAAACCGCCATCTTTTGATCGACCTTCTGTAGGCTGTCTGGTCAAAACTGCTCTTGGACCACGCGCCCGAGCGTGCATTTTGTCTTGAACCATGTGTTTCAGTTTCTGATAATATACCTAAAGAAAAATTATTAGTTGATAAAGTCATATTAAAATTTAAATAATTTTTATTTTATTATATAGTACTACTCACTGGTCCAGAGAAAGCATACGCCTCAAGAGGTTCTCCTGTCAAACCAGAATAGAAAATATCTTTTCCTAGATAATTGAATCCAGCACTTGATAGTTCTTCACAAACATCTTCTACTTTAGACCCTCCAAATGCTAACATAAAAGAGATACATTATTTTAAATATAAAATTATCATTTTAACATTTTAACATAATTATAAATGTACTTAAAAACACACCTGTTCCATAATGAAACTTTCCTTTAAGTAGACCAGCTTTTCCAGCAAGTAATTCAATTAATTTACCAACTGTCATACGTGATGGGAAGCCATGAGGATTCATAATCATATCAGGACATATACCAAAATCATTGAATGGCATATCTTCTTGCTCAACAATTAAACCTGAATCTCATAAATTTTATTATTTGAAATGTTATTTTATTTTATGTAAATACAAATGAAAATAATTTAAGTATTACCTGTAACTCCTTTCTGCCCATGACGACTACTAAATTTATCACCAATTTCAGGTCTCCTTGTTTGCCTTAATAAAAGTTTTATTAAATATGCATCTTCAGCATTACTAGAAATCATAACTTTTTCTATATATGCAGGGACTGGATTTTTATATACTACTGGTACCTCTCTATATTCTGTTTGTGCTTGATTCCCTGTGGTAACAGGACCTGTATTTGCTGATGGAGTTGATTTGTTTACCATTACTTTTCTATTTTCCACCATCTCACCAGGTGCTGCTATACCATCATTATCAATAATGTCGTGTTTCCAAGTTGGTTTTTTTGTTGTAGCATCTATAAGGGGACCCATGATTTTATCACTAGTTTGGTTCGCGTATTTTTTCAATATACACTTCGCATTTCTGTATACTAAGCATCTACCATATCCCCTATCTATTGATGCTTTATTTAAAATTAATGCATCTTCAATATCGTAACCACTATAAGACATAACAGCTACTATTGCATTCTGACCAGCAGGAAGTTTATCAAAATTAATTAATTCAATCGTTCTTGTTTTCACCATTGGAGCATGAGGATATACTAAATTATACATCAAAGTGTCAATCCGATTTCGTTGATTATAAGCAATAGTTCCCATGGCTTGTTTACCCATAGCGCATTGGTAAGTATTTCTAGGACTTTGATTGTGGTGAGGATATGGTACAAGCCCTGCACAAACTCCTAGTAATGTAAAAGGTTCTATTTCTAAATGAGTTATACCCTCTTTTATGTGTGATTCATTAAAAGCAATGAAACTGTCATTTTCTTCATTAACATCCAAGTACTCTATCAGTCCTGTCAAATATGAAGAAAAATTTTTGTTAACATTCTTCTAAAACTATTTGTCATATGAAGAACTTTCATAAAATTATTATAAAATTATACCATCATGTAAAAAATCTTCAAAACTCCTAACTCCTTGTTCTAATATTTTAATATGTTCTGGCTTAACTAAGGGTTGACCATTTTCAACAATAATATATGGCCTACATAATCTTCCTCCATCAGAACTGATTTGTACACACCTAAAAATTTTATATAAATTTGTTAAATACAAAACAATGGACCATTTTATTTAAAAACTATAACAATAAATACCTGTGTTGATGTTGAGGATATATAGATACAAATTGATTGACTAAACCTTTTCTTCTCAGCATACGAAATACAGTTACTAATCGATAGTAATTTTTTACAATACCTAATATGTTGCCATTCAAAAAGACCATGTAAACGTCTTTATTATTGATCTCCTCGCCACCTAATATATTTACATTTTCAACACCAAGATTAAAAGCAAGTCTCATTATTGGTTCTTCATCTATTTCCGTTGTTATATGAGTCATCAAAGCTAAATTTTTTACTAAACCACATCCCTGAAAAGATATATATATATTTTTAAATTACAATTGTATTTTACATTATTAAACAAATTAAAAAAAATGAAATATTACCTCTCCTTCAGGAGTGTCACTAGGGCATAACATTCCCCATTGAGATGGTTGCAAAGAACGTGGTCCTGAGACTTTTCGAGTTTTTTCGAATTGGGAATTTACCCTTGTCATCATTCCTAATGCGGAGATGTATGATAAACGGGAAAGAACTTGCGTTACGCCATGTCTCTCCATTTTAAACCTTTTAATAGTCCAGTTTCCCTGTTTTTAAATTATTTTATGAGTGATTATGAAGAAAGGTAATAGTAGTCAAATGGACGTACTACAAAAATATAACTTACAGTTGATATTGCGCATGCTAATCCATTTGTAATTAAATCATGCCTCATATGTTTTACTATATCAAATTGAGCAGCCTTGATCTTTGGTATATTTTTATCAGCTATTTGTTTTAACTGTAATAAATGTAATTATTTTTAACAGTTTTTGTAATAAAAATTAATTATTATGAATAGGAATTTGGCTACTTACTTCCCAATTAAAACGCTTAAATAAATCTTCAAACATTAACGACAACAGAGAACCAGCCAATTCTAATCTTTTATTACCATAGTAGTCACGATCATCAATTAATTTTCCATCTGTTTGTGCTATCATAACTTTTCTAATCATTAATGCAAGATATGTAGCTTTTAACTTGAAATTAAAATCTATTACAGGAACGTGATTTAAAATATTAGAAGCTAGAATGTCTTTCATTTCATCTGTGACACTCGATTTTACAACTGTAAACCGCTTTTGTTTCCTCTTGTTTGCCAAGTACCTAAAGATTACATTTAAGTAAGTTTTATTAAGTACATTATGCTACTGGTGTGGAAGATGATTATTTACCGCATTAAACGTTTTTCGCACAAGCGAAGCGAGTGAGAAAAGTCGAATGCGATAAAAATCACCTTACGCACGAGTTACATACAGTATTTTATACCAAGAGAGCTTAAGGGGGTGCCATACTTGGATCATTACCGACCGAGCAATTCACACAGTTTCAACCAGATTATTAAAAAAATACGTCGAATCATAAAAAATCAAGAGAACACCAGCGCTGCCAGAAGTGGCACCCACCGTATGGGAACTATTTAAATTTCCCGTACGGTGGGTGCCACTTCTGGCAGCGCTGGAGAACACTCTTCTGTGTTTTTTAACCTTCTATCGCCCAGTCAAAGTTTGGAGTCGAAATATGAAGCTGTTTCTTCAAAAACTTTGAACAAAATTAAATTTCGCTTTGTTCAAAGTTTTTGCAAAAAAGACTTGATATTTCGACTCCAAACTTTGACTGGATGATAGAACGTCAAAAAACACAGAAGAGTGTTTTCTTGATTTTTTCTGATTCGACGTATTTTTTTAATAATCTGGTTGAAACTGTGTGAATGAGCGGTCGGTAATGGTAGGACCATGGAACCCCGTTAAAAATCATGTCAAGGTTGCAATTTTTAGGTTAGAGAGGTATAGAATTCTTAACAGTACAAATTATCGATAAAACAATTTCTTACTTAAGAGCTTGATTTTGTGCAAAAATGTTTAATGCATGACATTCTTCAAGACTTGCTCCAATTTTTTTCATAAAACTCTCTTCTGTACCAATAAGCTGTACAATTTCTTGATCACACACAATACCCATAGCTTTAAAAATTATGATAACTGGTATATCCTACAAATTTTTCATATATAATTTAATATTTGTTAGAAATATATAAAAATATTAAATAGTAATAGCTTACGTCTTGAAAAATATTGTGTCGTAGATAGTATTTGCCTGCTCTTCCAATAACATTGGTTTTTGTTTTTCTTTCTTGAGTAGCACTATTACATGATGCAACAATACAATTTTTACTATCTTCTTCTAATATAATTCTATTCCTAAGCATTTGTTCTTGTATTAAAATAACTTTTTCTTGTCCATTAATAATAAAATAACCACCAGGGTCATGAGGACACTCGTTCATTTTTGCCAATTCAAAATTAGATTTTTCAGATAGTACACAATTAGAACTCCTCAACATTATTGGCATTCTGAAAGATTAAAGATAATGTTGTAGCTATAATTAACTTAGTATAAGTAGTAGATATAAGTAGTAGATAATGTTGTAGCTATAATGTATTAGTATATCAATATTTATAGGCCGTTGTTATATGTACGACAGATTTCCTAACCTCAAAAAATGTACAACATGTATTAATAGATGAAAGGATACTTAAAAATTTTTAAGATTACATAAATTTTGACAATTAGGTATTGGTAATTGACTAAAGAAATAATATTCCTTCTTGTGTGGAAACTATTTTCTTGTGAAAAGTACACGATAGTAAAGTACGAACTTTACGATGGATGTGTTAAAAACTTTATTTGTACGACAGATTTCCAAACCTCAAAATGTACGATATACATATTAAAACATGAAAGGACACTTGGAAATTTTGACAATTTTTGATAATTGACTAAAGAAATAATATTCTTTCTTGTGTGGAAACTATTTTTTTGCCTGTTATATCAAAATTCTCGTTACTGAAACGATAAGTATTTTTGTCGCGGTAGACAAATCTGTCGTACATATAGTAACGCCGATATTTATAACATACCTGCCAATTAATAAATTATTTCTAATTATTGGTTGATGCCCTCTCATGTATTCAATGTCAACTGTGATTGGAGCTGAATAATTTAAATCTCTTAAGCGACATTCATGAGGAGTGGTTGGACGAGATACACTAAATCCTTCTTCGACATCAGGAGTACCAATCGAAACATTTAAATATCTAAACAGTTTAAGATTGTAATTAATTGACAAAAATAATATAACATTTGTTTAAGTATATACTAAGAATTACTTACTTGACATAGAAAAGAGGATCAGCATCACTAAGTACTTTTTCATTAGCTTTTACAATTTTTTTTATTTCAACATTTATGAAATAATTGAATGAGTCTATGTGCTGCTTTACTAAACCTTTGCCTTTTAAAAATGCCGGAACAAGTTTCCATTTGTTCTAATAACAATATCAAGTGAAATTATTAATATCCGAATTAGTAGTTCTGGTCTGTTCAAACATAACATTTACTAACCTCGATGTGTTGAACAATTTTTTGATATTTTTTGCCATCTACTTTAAAAGTGGTACCACCGTCAAAATTCTTTCGCGATCCCATTTTTACAAATTGTTACTTAAAATTAATAATTATAACATTTTTATCCATTGAAAATTTTACATGAAAAGTGTGAAAAATACTAGACATGTGTTTTTTTTTTCCTTATGGTATAGAGATTGAGTTTTGAGTAGTGTTATGAACTGCGTTTCCATCACAGACTTAATACTCTGTTACGATCCGAGGACCGAGTCGGGCTCGGCGAGCAGAAAGGCGCTTCTGCAATGGTCGCCAAGTTGACCAATCGGAACGTGGAATTCGTTTGCTCAATTAAGCGCTTGTTATAAACTGCGTTCGCGCGAACGAGTATCGTTGTATTTAGGGTCACTCTACAATAATTCAGGAACATTCCCTACAAATGAAATACCTGTTTCATGAATTGCTTTCCCGCGACCGAATATCGCTAAAATTAAGGTTACCCCACAGTAACTCCGGAACGTTCCGACAAATAAATAATAGGATAATTTAATAAATACTAAAGACTCATCTATATATTGATTAATTGATTAACCAAGTTATAAACAAGTATAAAGTTATAAATAAATATAATTAACGATAACTCGAATAGAAATTGACCATAAACAAGCGATAAATAGTAATTGCTCCCGTATAATGCAACTATCAATAGTAAGGTCAACGCCTTAATGAACAAATTGAGATTAGCAATAACAATTAAACAAACGGTAGTAATCTGCGATTAAATTAATAACTATTTCGATAATAGATAATAATTACATCATCAACACTCGAGACGAACCGTAATAATAATAATAATAATAATAGCAGCTAGGGAAAAGCTCGCTCAGGTAGGGTAAAGCTCTGTTTATAGGAGGACAATCAGCAGGACGACAATCAACGGTCAATCAATTCCCAGAATCCATTAGCCAACGGTCCAGCAGATCGCAAACAATCCTGAGAAGTGCTTATCCGACGAGAAGGAATGCAGCGACGGTTAAAAAGGCAGCATGAACATAAATAAACCTCTCGAGGTCAACAATTCCGAGAAGGGCCATTAGCAAAGGGCCTCTGGAATGTAAGACGGTTGAGCACAGCGAGGAACGAGCTATGAGTCACCAACCGTAAACAACCCTAGCAATACGTTGGGCGACGTTGCGTCAGCTCGTGGTTCCATGACGCAACCAAAGAGGCTACGTGGCAATCGGTCCTTCAGAGCAGCAGCCAATCAGAGATCAGTACCCCCTCCGCCATCAACCGTCATTCTTTGCTCGGCACTCTCGACCCTACTTTCGGATCTGACGCCCCTCCACCGCCACTCTCTCCACTCTCTCCACCTCAGAGTGGGGGAAGCCTCTGAGGCAACTTGGCGCCCTACAGCCTTTACATCGTACTGTCCCCACTACCAACCGGGAGCTACTACATCACAACGTAACGGCCTACAGAGGGGAACCAATCAAGAGGCACGCACAAGCGCCGCAAGTCAAGAAGGGATTTTCGGCCAGGATCTGAGCATCCACAGGTGTTCCCCCACCACAAAGCTCGCCATGATTAAGAGAGGAGAGGGAAGCTCTCGGCCCTCCTAGGCACCTACAGGCCTCGGAACCGACCTCAAGAAGATTCAACGTTTCGCCACCAGAGAGCCTGGCTCCTCCCATTTAACGGACAAAGGTCCGCGTCCAGGATATAAAAGGAGCTGCGCCACCGACGTCCAGTCAGTCTTTGAAGACCTGGGTCATACTAACTAGCTTAGTATTCTGCTGCACTTGTGCATGTTGCGCCCAGAAGCTCTATAATCGGTCATACCAACTAGCTTGGTATTCTGCTGCACTAGGGCTTGCCCTGTGTATGTTGCGCCGTTGAGCTGTAGTCTGAAGTGGCAAAGTACTCTGGCTTTGTTACTGTATTGCGTCATTACGCGTAATCTGGCTTCGCCAGACTAAGTTTATATCGAGTCGCGCTTATAAAGACAGCTCGCTTATTGTTAAAGTATCAAAAGTATTAATTAACTTAATAAAGTCAAGGTTTAAGTTATTCATCGAGTTTGAAGTTTTATTTCAAGTTCCCGTAACTCTATGCGCTTTAGCGCTTAATTGAGCAACGAATTCCACGTTCCAACTGGTCAACTTGGCGACCATTGCAGAAACGCCCTTCTGCTTGAAGACCCCGACTCGGGTCGTAACACGCTAATGCCCTAATCACATAACCGCGTACGATCGCGTACGTCTACGTACAACCGCGTCCGACGTTAAGGAAGAATCTAGTGATTTTCGCTGTTGCCAACAGCGGCAAATTCAGTGCAATAACTAGTACTTTCGAGGAACAGACCTACTCACACGAAGTGCAGTAGATCGGAGTAACGCTTGCTTGTTTATGTCTGTTGTCGTTGGTGTAGTAGCCGACTTTCGTATACGTAGGTCTGTTCCTCGAAAGTACTAGTTATTGCACTGACATTGCCGCTGTTGGCAACAGCGAAAATCACTAGATTCTTCCTTAACGTTGTACGCAGACGTACGCGATCGTACGCGGTTATGTGATTAGGGCATAAGGGACTCGCCACAAATGGACCGTGCCGTCGCCGCCCGGGCCGCCCCGGGGCCTTTCTACATATGTGTGTTCTGTGTGTTCTGTGTGTTCCCGACAAAGACAGATAGATCTGTTCCGTTTATGTAAGACAGAGACAGACATAGAGAGAAGTTGTCTAGAACAGACAGAACACACATATGTAGAAAGGGCCCCGTGCCATAGCATGCCGAGCGCTTTTCGAATCGGAGTGCGCCGTCTATCAAGAGTATTGCTTCCGTGCTCCAAGCCCTTTTGGACATATGAGTTTGCTATCTGCAATCTTTGTTTATGACGAAAAAAATCAAGCATAGCCTGGATTGCTCCGAAATATTCTACAGGTAAAATCATTGTTAAATCATTGTAAATTTTGCTAATGTCAACATTATGTTAATTTTACGGTGTTATAACACTTTTTTTTTGTTTAATAGCATGGAATAGCATAGATTAAAATAAAAAAGCAACTCTTAACCTACTGTATGTCACATGGAACTGTTGTGTCCTCGTTTGTAATAAAATGAATAATAATTTAATAAATTAATTATTAATAATTATTAATAATAATTAATAATAATTAATTATTAATAACTATTAATAATTAATAATTATTAATGATAATTAATTAATTAATTATTAATAATAGTTTATAATTATTATTATTAATTATTTAATTTAATTTAATAATAATAATAATTTGTAATAAAATATATTATTGTTCATGTTTTCGTAGATACACAAAAACCCACCATCTCCTGAGTTTTTTTTCTTTTTTTTTTTTAATAGTCTAGCTATTATCAATAACGATACTCCTGTCACATGTAGTCTACAACACGTTAACATTTTTTCCATTTTACTTTGGTCCATTCTGTAAATTAATTATTAAACAGTATTAAAAAAAAAGTGTTATAACACCGTAAAATTAACATAATGTTGACATTAGCAACATTTACAGTGATTTAACAATGATTTTACCTGCAGAATATTTCGAAACAATCCAGGCTATGCTTATTTTTTTCGTCATAAACAAAGATTGCAGATGGCAAACTCATATGTCCAAAAGGGCTTGGAGCACGGAAGCAATACTCTTGATAGACGGCGCACTCCGATTCGAAAAGCGCTCGGCACGCTATGGCACGGGGCGGCCCGGGCGGCAACGGCACGGCACGGCACGGTCCATTTGTGGCGAGTCCCTAAAGCACATGGAGTTGCAGGAAAGTTGGAATAAAGACTCGAACTCAAGAAATAAACTTAACTTGGAGTTTATTAAATAATTAAGTACTTGTTAATTATTACAAACAATGAACTTTTAATCGTGACTCTATGTAAATTCAATGACTAGAGCTTTAATGACGCAATATATACAGCGTCAAGTACTAGTGCAGCAGAGTATCAAACTAGTTGATAACGACCAAAGCTTTTAGCTACTAAGCGTCTCATGTGCTCGGTAGCGACTGACTCATAGGGCCTTTGCACGCTAAAAGCATAACGCAAAGGAATAAGGAATAAGAGGGCATAAGGTGGACATAAGGGAGATTGTACATAAGGGTGATACGATTTGCTGCGATGTCAGGCAATTCCGTATTTTCCTACGTCTTATTATGGTACAAAACAAATAGTTTTGTTACGTCTTAATATTACGTACTCTATGGCTATACGAAAGTGAACGTATGTACACGTCAGATACGTCCGTCTCTGGAGCTAGAAATAGAATACCTCTTAAGTATTGAAAGAAAAAAAAATCAGGTACATCCGTGCGGTGCTGAGGGATACTTTTGGTTATTATAATTTTGTACTCAGATTATATTTACACAATTGATGAGGACCTGACATGAAAACAATACCTCTTTAATTCAAATGTAAAATTTTAGCAAGTTGAAGACATTGAGAAGAACGCTAAATTTACTTGAATTAACTATATTAAAATAGTTAATAAAACGCATTAGAAGAAAAAGAAAAATCTTCAAGAAGGTGGTGAAACTATTTTATATAAATACGATAACTAGAAATTTATCACCTACTATTTTTTCGCCAATTAGAGATTTTTTAAATATCTAGCAAGTAAAAATGCTTAATAATTAGACAATTATTTTGGTACGTTTTAAAGCTGACTGGTTATTTTGGAGTACGTAAATTTTGGAGCACGTCCGATAACTATGAAATAATAAAGAAGAGCAACACACGAACTCATTCCAGACCAATAAGACTTTGGAACGAAAGTGAACCACATCGCGCTGCACGACGTCGCACGGCGCCGCACTGCGCTGCGCCACATCGCAGCACATCGCATCACCCTTATGTACAATCTCCCTAAGGTACTTTATATGCTCCGCTTATTCCTCTTATGCCCGTGCTGTGTACGCAACGGATCGTGCATAACCCCTAAATTGCTTGTTTTGGAGTAAGTTTTTTAATAATAAATTGCAAGTAAACATTTACCTCTTCATCCATTGTTCAAAAATGTCTACACTCTAAATTATTATAAAAATAATCACTAAATGATTAAGAAGAAAACTTTTCTCACTTCTGCACGTTGAAATGATAAAATACAAAAGCCCCTCAAGTTTTATTATTTTGTCAACTTTTTACATTGTAACCAATTAGAGTCAATTAATAATTACAGTAAGCTATTTCATTTCGAAAACTTTACTCCAAAAAAATTAAGAGGTTATGCACGTTTCGTTGCGTACACAACACGGGCATAAGAGGAATAAGCGGATCATAAGTACCTTATGTCCACCTTATGCCCTCTTATTGCTTATTCCTTCGCATTATGCTTTTAGCGTGCAAAGGCCCTTAAGGGCCCGGGGCTCTTCCTTTATATCCCTAACGTGGACCTCAGGCCGTTGACGAGGATCCTAGGAGTAACGCTATTGGTCGGCAGCTTCAGGTTGATAGTGGGAGGCAGTATGGTGTAGAGGCTGTAGGGCGCCAGGTTGCCTCAGAAGCCTTTCCCCACTCCCAAGTAGGGAGAGTGGCGATGGAGGGGCCCTAGATCGGAAAACAAGGTCGAGAGTGATGAGTAGCGGGTGACGGACCGCCTCCCTCCAGTGGCGTGGGACGCCGCTAGTCCGTGATTGGTTGTTGACGATGGCTTGGGCCATTGGGCTGTTGCGCCATTGCGCCATAGTTCTGGGAATTGTTTGTGTTCATGTTGGGTGACCGTTGGCGCTAATGGATTCTGAGAAGTGTTTACGCATTCCTGGCTTGTCCGTTAATCCTTTCCTTAGCCTAATGGATTCCAAGAAGTGTTTACGCATTCTTGGTTCGACCGTTGATGCATTCCTGAAACTCTTGACCTTGAAGTGGATTAAGTTTCCTCGAGCTCTTCGCTAATTTATTCTCGGAAGCGTTCACGTCTTTTGTTTGTCCTTGAATTGTTTCTCGAGCTGCTTGTTGTCCTTGGAAATTTCTGTAACAGAGCTTCTATGAACCAGGTATGAACCTGAGCGAGCTTTTCCCTAATTAATTATTATTAATTGTTATCACGCGTACTTTCCTAATTATCGTGTAATTATCGTCGTTAATTACGAATTTGTTTACGGATTTGATTAATTCATTATTTTACTGTTAAAACTTTATCGGACTTATCAATTAGCGGCAATACGTTTATTATTTAGTTGGTTTTATATTTAACATTTAAATTTGGAATTATAATTGTAGAATAACCATAAATATAGCATTACTCGTCTATGCGAATGCAGTTCATAACAACTCATAGACTGCGCGCTCTTACGGGCGGCGTGAAGCCCAAGATGGCGGCGCGTGGTCATGCTATCTCTCTCGCACACCTATAATGGTGGGGGTAGAGGGGAAATGGTGACGGCAAAGGAGGAGAGGGCTTTGAGGGAAACACTCTTCCCCCACCAAGCGCCCATTAGAAAGAGAGAGCATGACCACAGCTATTGCCCTCTCTCTCTTGCCCGGCGTCGCACACTGGGGCCATACGGATTTTTTGGTTCAAAACCACCTAGAGGTCGCAGTTCTCAATGGAATCTCAAAATTTTTGCTTAGGAACATTCGTTATCAAATATCGAAGAGCCCTACGAAGCCTGATTTTCCAAAAAATTAACCTATAAATCTAAGGAGTCATATAATCCTATCACATCAACCAATCAATTCAATTTTTGACCTGCAAATCCCAAAAATACGATAAACCTTTAATTTGTAAGCCCTTTACTCGTGAACTCTTGACCTTTGATCCAGTAAGCCATGCACTCATAAACTCTAAACCTATAAGCCCTAACCTCATAAGTCTTAAGGGGGTCTTACACCTAGTGGCTTCTGAGGCCAAAATCAGCTATAAAAAAGAGAAAAATGTTATTTAAACCACATACAATGTATATCCTAAAAATATACACTATTTCTGACAGAATGGCCCAAGACTTAATCTGTAGACCAATTTTATGAATCAAGGTTAAGAGAGCATGTGTCAAGGATTTATAAATTGAAGTTTTATAGCATTTTTGGGAATCACAAGTGTAAATTTTGGGGTTATAGGTTATAAATTAGGTTTATAGGTTCATATTTTCAAAATTAGGCTTCGTAGCGGTCTTTGGTATTTTGTCACAAAATTTCCTGTTTTTAAATTTTCAAATTCGGTTGAGAATTATGACCTCTAGGTGGTTTTGAACCTTTCGGCCCCAGTGTGCGTCGGCGCTGTACACGGGAGCGCGCAGTCTATGAGTATAAGTCTATGGTTTGCGTAGACGAGTCGTGTAACATATTGTTATAAACTGCGTTCGCATGGTCGAGTAACGTAATATTTAGAATCATTCTACAATGATAATTCGAATTTAAGAGATTAATTTCAAAATAAATATCAAAATAAATAACCATTTGAATAACAAACGCATTGAAATATATTACTATAAAATAATAATTCCGATAAAGATTTTAACTATAAAATAATTAATTTGTTTAATTTTAGTTAGATAAATTATTTCAACCGTTCCGTAAAATAAATAATAAATAAATAATAAACGAATTTACGGTAACTTGAGTAGAAATAAATGATTCTAACGATAATACTAATTCCGTACGTGATTTAATAAATAATGGACAGGTCATCAACAATTTGATAATCAATAGCGGAATAAATAAAAGAAGCTTGCTTAGGATGAAAAGCTTTTCTGGAAACTATTTATTATTCAAGGATTCTGCAACGGTCAAGGCATTCAAGGACGAAGAGGGCGAGATAGTTGGAGTCAACAATACCAGGAATCCATTAGCGCCAACGATCACCCAACGTGAACACAAACACTTCCGAGAAGCAGTAACGGCCACAGAACACAAACAACAACAATTCCAGGAATCCATTAGCGAACGGAACTATTGCGCAGTGGAGTACAACGGCGTAACGGCCAGAGCCATCGTCAACAACCAATCACGGACTAGCGATGTCCCACGCGACTGGAGGGGGGCGGTCCGTCACTCGCTACTCATCACTCTAGATCCTATTTTCAGGTCTGAGATCCCTCCACCGCCGCTCTCTCTACTTCAGAGTGGGGGAGGCCTCTGAGGCAACTTGGCGTCCTACAGCCTCTACACCATACTGTCCCCACTACCAACCTGGGGCTACTACGCCACAGAGCGCAATGGTCTACAGAGGAGAACCAAGCAGGAGGCAGGCACAAGCGCCGCAAGTCGAGAGGGGATTTTCGGCCAGGGTCTGAGCATCCACAGGTGTTCCCCCACCATAAAACTCGCCCGTCATTAAGAAGAAGAGAGGGAAGCTCTCGGCCCTTCTAGGCACCTACAGGCCTCGAAACCGACTTCAAGAAGATTCAGCTTTTCGCCACCAGAGGAATTGGCTCCTCCCATATCCTCTCGTCAACAGTTCGGGGTCCGCGTCAGGGATACAAAAGAAGAGCCCCGAACCGCCAGAGTCAGTCACTACCGAGCACATGAGACGCTTTTTAGCTCTAGACCTGGGTCGTTACCAATTCATTTGGGACTCTGCTGCACATTGTGCATGTTGCGCCCAGAAGCTCTAACAATCGGTTTGCCAACTAGTCTGGTCTTTGTCACCGAGTACGTTGCGCCGTTGAGCTTTTAATCGAAAGTTATCAAGCACTCTAAGCTTTGTAACAATATTGCATCAGTGCGCGTAATCTGGCTCTATCTTGTCAGATTGAGTTTATATAGAGTCACGAACACATTAAACGAATAATTATTAAAGTCATTAATTCAAGTTACTTTAATTCAATAAATTCTAAATTAACTTTAATCTTCTCGAGAGTGCTTATTTCAAACTTCTCGCGACTCCTTATGCTTCAGCGCTTAATCAAGCCAACGTTCCCACATCCTGATTGGTCAACTTGGCGACCATTGCAGAAGTGCCTTTCTGCTCGTAGACCCCGACACGGGTTGTAACATTTTGGTGACAGCGGTGGAATTGTTCAAAGGAGTTCGCGAGTGAGAAACTGAACTAAACAAAGTGGAAGTGCCGCGTTCTATTCAGGGTTTTTGAGCCTTGGTTTCCCCTGGATCACGGGTGAATGTCGGAACGTGCGGTTGGATAATTGGGTCCACGGCAGCAAAATAGAGGTCCACCCCCATCCAATCAACAACGCCAACAGATTTCCACAAAACTCGAGAACAAGAAAAATCTAACTGAAAATACGAGAACAACAGCAACGAAGCGAAGTTCAAAACTGACGATCTTTCACTAAAGGACGACCCGCTCTTGACAATTCACATCTGATCAGAACGTTACCTAACCACAAGCATAGCCAAGGTCACCCACATCCGTCATAAGTCATCAGCGCTGATCACGAGTCACCAGCATCGATCGCAAATCACCAGCACCTGTCACGAGTCACCAGCACTTGCCACGAGTCACCAGCATCAATCGCAAATCACCAGCACCTGTCGCGAGTCATCAGCGCTTGCCACGAGTCACCAGTATCGGTCACGGGTCACCAGCATCTGCCACGGGTCACCAGCTTCGCCCGAATCACCAAAACCATCTGCGTATAATATAAGCTAAGTAACCTGAGCGAGCGCCAAAATGTCGAATTCGGTTAGTAGATATCCGGAATTTGGAACGTCGATCCGATTGATAACGCGTCGCCGCGAGAAAATTTAATTAATAATCAACTCGTTTTGCTTCCTAGACAAAACACCTCCAACCTAGCCACCGATGGCCTTGAACCCCGGTTGAACTCATTTCTCGCGAACGAGCTACGATCGTGCGTCTCAAATCCGAGTCAAGATGGTATACGAGGGTCATTTGACAAGTACCTAGCCTCACCGCCAGATGGTGTCACTATCGCACCAGAAATACACTACAGTGCAGTGTCTTCCTGTAAACGGTTACAGACGAAATTTCAGCCGGATCGGAGTTGTAGTTTATTTTTGAGAGCGTGTGAAAGCAAATGTGTCCGTTGATTTTTGAAAAAATGGAGAAAGAACAATATCGGTCGGTGATTCGATTCTTATTTTTGGAAGGGAAATCGCGCAGTGAGATTAAAGAACGCTTGGATGCAGTGTATGGGGATGCTTCTCCTTCGATGGCGACCGTTAAATTTTGGTATAACGAGTTTCAACGTGGTCGTACGTCGGTTTTTGATGATCCACGCCCAGGTGCTCCGAAAACAGCCACTACGGAGGAGAACGTGACAAAAATACACGATATCGTTTTGTCAGACCGCCGATTAAAGGTGCACGAGATAGCTGCGATAGTAGGCATCTCAGAAGAACGCGTGTGGCATATCCTACATGAGATTTTAGGCATGAGGAAGCTGTCAGCAAGGTGGGTGCCGCGTTTGCTGACTGCAGACAACAAGCGCATCCGTGTGACCAGTTCAGAGCAGTGTTTGGAGCTGTTTAATCGCAATCCAAAAGAGTTTTTGCGTCGTTACGTGACCGTCGACGAAACATGGATTCACTACTACACTCCAGAGACCAAGGAGCAGTCAAAACAGTGGACCTTAAATTACCCGGTGAACCTGCTCCGAAGAAGGCGAAGACGGTCCCGTCGGCCGGAAAGGTGATGGCCACTGTTTTCTGGGATTCTCAAGGTGTGATTTTTATTGACTATCTGGAGAAGGGCAAAACGGTCACAGGACAGTACTACGCCGAACTATTGAGCCGATTTGACGCCGTGTTAGAAGAAAAACGGCCCCATTTGTCTAAAAAGAAAGTGCTTTTCCACCACGATAATGCACCGGCTCACACTTCTGCACTCGCCACGGCTAAATTGGTCGAATTACGCTACGAACTGCTGCCCCATCCACCGTATTCTCCAGATTTGGCTCCGTGGGACTTTTTTTTGTTTCCGAACCTAAAAAATTCGCTCGCCGGGAAGAGATTCCACTCCAATAACGAAATAATCGCCGCCACGGAGGCCTATTTTGCAAACCAAGAGAAAACATTTTTTTCAACGGGGTTAAAAAAATTGGAATACCGCTGGACCAAGTGAATTCAACTAAAAGGAGACTACATTGAAAAATAAATTTTATTTTTTGTAAAACTTTGGTGTTTTCATTTGTAGGCTAGGTACTTATCAAATGACCCTCGTAGATAGTATTTTTTCTAACGAAGTACCTGAACGCGAACTGCGTAAGTCGTGTAAGAAACCAACGGAAGTAGCGCAAATTATTCTGGATTTTGATACTTCAACGGCAGCAAATCAACGGGCGATTTTTCTTCCCCTATCTTCACATTTTCCAGCTCAACCATGATATCTTCGAGCCACCCGTCGTCACTGGACTCCTCATTCCACCCGTCTACTGACAAACGAACTTCTGGCTCAACTAACTCTGGCTGTCTGGCCTTGGGCGCGCCTCTCTCCTCTTTACTCGTCTCCTCCCTTTTCCTCGTCTCGTTTTCTCCTTGTGTCTCCGATGTCGCTAACCTCTGCTTCTTTTCTCCACTCTCCTTCTTCGCTTCTCTCTCCTTCACGGGACTCACTTCACCTCTCACTTCTACGCTTACATCTCCCTCTTTCTCCTCTCTCTCTTTAATCACTACACTTTCTCTGTCTCCACGAGTCTTTTCTGACTCTTCTGAAGGTTGCTGGGGAACAAACACATTTAAGCTGCCCGTCCCCCAGCCTGCCCGTTTCCCAACTTCGCTCGTAATGACGCACAGTTGGGACAGGTCTTGAAGGTTACATTCGGCGAGTCACAGTTCTGGCAGCACTCTCGTGGAGGCTGAGCAGGCTGATTGCGTGTCGAACAACTTCGCACCGTATGTCCCTTCTGTTTACACCAATAACAAACCACTTCAGGACACACAGAGGCTTTGTGACCCACTGCTTGACAGAGGTTGCAAACCCCCATAAATGGGCTCTCCTCTCCTCCTGCAGTCGGGGTTTGGCCAAGTCCAACTGATCGCCCATACCCGTCTCTCTGAGGACCAGATCGCCATTCTCTAGGGCCCTGACTCTGAACCGGAGCCCCTCTCCACGGTTCGCCCCCATAATCTCGACCTGCTCCATAGGAAGGCCTGGAGTTTCCAGGGCACCCTTGGATCCCAGGTCCGCCCTGCACCACAGCAGCGTAGGTCCTCGCCTCTTCTCTCTCCACCATCTGCTCATCTGTCATTTTCGGCTGCGCACTCCTAGGCTTTGATTCTCCGTCACTTGTCATTCCGCCCGTAGATCGGGTTGTTTTAGCCGCTTTCTTTGTCTCTTTCTTCTCTCCTGTCTTCACAGATGTCGAGGAAGTTCCTTGTACCTCTTCTCGCTTCTCCACCGCTGCTATGGCTTTTTGACGGCCAGAAGTGCTCGTGTATGCGGCTCCAGGTACCCTCATCTTTTCGGCCGGAAGCGGCGGAAGATATCGGCTATCAAACTCCTTCTGCCTCTCCCAACGACGCCCGTACTTCTCCAAGTCCTCCAAAGTTTCTACTATCTTGTCGGACATTGCCTTCCTATACTCCGGAAGGATGTTCCGGTAAACCGTCTCAACCAGCTGCCTTTCTGACGGTGGTCGTTTGAAGCGGGAGACGATATAATTAAAATTGGAGAGGTAGGTGGCGATCTTTTCGCCCTTAGCTTGAGTCCTCCGTCTCAAATCATCCAACAAATCTTCACGGTCATACTCCGTGACGAATTGATGTTTAAAAGCTTTGCGAAACCCCAACCACGAATGGATCTCCAAGCTTTTAGTTCGGAACCACCGACCTGCTCTCTTAGCCAAAATGCACGGTAGTGCACCAAGCAACTCTTGATCTCGTAGCCCACCATCTTCGCGACGATCCTCCAACTGCTCTCGAAACTCCTCAGGGTCCTCCTTCTCCTCTCCACTAAACCTGATGCCCCAACTCTTCAATAGCTTGACAGCGTGGGCCTTCTGCTCTGCTGCAGGCTTGGATCTCTACCTCCTTCTTGGCTCCTCTTGCTCCTCTTCTGTTTCGCTTAAGACTCGACGGCCGCGCCTAGCTAAACTGCTTGTTTCTGATCCCTCTTCACTCTCGCTACTACTCGAGATTGTTATGCTGCGCACGGCTGATTTCTTCGTCCTCGTAGATCTCCCAGATTTCCCTCTGGATCGCAATCCACTCTCCCCCGCCCCTGCTCTTTTTGATAATTTCTTTCGTCATTTCTCTGTTACTTCTTCGGTGCTTTGTCGATCATCGAGGGATGTATCGACAGGCTTTCGTCGCAGCAGCCGCGGCGACTTTCCCTTCTGCCTCCGGTTAACCTCCTCGTAATCTAGTGTCACAGTCCTCCTGGGATTTCCTACCGGCCTGTATATTGTACCGCTACCTCCTTTCCCGGAGTATGACGAGCGAGTACTTTTATCCCTCTTCCTCTTCAACTCCGTCTCTTGTTCACTGTAACTTTCCTCAGCATTACTCTCTTCCACGTCATAAATTCGACGTATTTCGTCCCAATTCTGGGCTGGGGTGTACCATTCTCGTCGGTCCAACCCCTTCTTCCTTGCTGGTGTCTCCACCGGAACAGGGACTGACGGTGACTTAAATGGTGTCGAGGGCTGAATTATCGGAGGCGGCAATGGTTTATTGAAGGTCAGCCCTCGATATAAGCGAGCCGAATAATATTCCCATGTCAATGCCATGGGAGGTACAAACGTACTCCCATCATACGTGGCTGTCATTCTGGGCGCGCTCAGGACTGACACAGAAGTTGTCACTGCCATTCGACTCCCGGTCGTCTGTAGGACGGTACCCATGTTGTTCCTGCTCGCACTTAATGAACTTGTAACAGTATGACACGGTATTTCGCGCGAACTATAAAGAACCCGCGCATCCCGAATTAACCGCGCGCAATCACTCTTCTTGTTCAAACACTTGCCTTGCTCAAATACTCTCTTCGCCGAATTTGTAATGCGCCAGACGAGGAGATCACACTCACGCACACTCTCGCAATGCCGGCTCGAGACTCACTCCCGTCGGGGTGGTCCGCGTTCGCCTGCTCGGGCAGCAGGGCTCACACACGCGCGCGTTTTCCACGCAACCGCTGCGCAGCGCCGGTGCTGCGAGGGTTTTCCTCCCAACTCTCTCACTTCCTTCCCCGCTGGGAAGGAATGGCACCAATACCGGCTCTTAGGCTTTCGCCTCGCAATCCGTCGCGGTCGCAGCGCACACACTCGTACTCTCTTACCTTTTTGCCGCTCTCCCTCGTACACGATTGACGCCGTACTCTCTCTCGTCCGTCGGGTCAATCTGTCGCTGCAGCCTCTCTCTCTGCAGACCTGGGCGGCTTCTCCTGGCTTCTCGTGAAACTCATGCTTCGACACCTCACTCATGAGTTATCACTCACTCAATAATAGAGACGGAGAAAAAGCTTCTCTTGCGGGCGCGTACGTCTCTCTCGCTCGGAGGTCCGGGGTAGAGCGGCGCTCTCTCTCCCTTGCCCTTCTACGGCGCTCGCGGCGCTCGAATCCTCGTCGAACGTCGTTTTAAAATCCCTTCGCGCGCTCACACTCACACCTTCATACTCGACGCGTTTCCCCACGTCGCAACAGTTACCGTCGAAGGCGTTGATCCCTCCTGCTGATGCACCATAACCTCCACCATCTGTCTGCTCGCCCTCTCTACATTCTCTTCGCTCACCATCCGTGAGCCTTCACTGTACGTATCAGCTCGGGAACGGGTCGCTCTTCTTCGAAGTCCTCTTCCGTGGGACTGCTTCATCTTCCCCTTATCGCTTCTCCACTTCTATTCCTATGATATCTTCAATGGTTTCAGAACCTGCTTCGTCACAAGTATACTAAGGGATCTCGACTCCTGGTAACTCCTCGCGCAAGATCGCACGCAATAAGCGGTCTCGCTGACTCTCCACATTACCGCGGCTATTTGCCCTCCGCTCCACCAATTCCGCAATCAACTCCGCCGGCTGCAACTGGGCCACCGTTCGGGTACAGCGCCTGGCCGTGCGAGATTGAGCAAACTCCGTCATCCTCGTGGCATGCTCGCCCATGACTTGCGTTCGCTTCTCCATGTCTACTACTCGCTTGTGAAAGCCCAGTAGTCCAATTCTCTCTCAACTCTACTCCGTCTACACTCTCTCTCTTACTCCACAAATTATCTCCGAATACACGGCTTCCGCCTGTGCGACTAGCAATTACGCCACCAACTCTCCACAAAGAAATATTCAAAATCAAGAATTATATATAATATAGGGGAGAACAAATAATTAAAATATTTAATATTGTAACGGACGGCTCGTGTGCGTGCGCGCATGTGTGTGTGTATCGGTGTGCGCTGATGAGACTCGAGGCGAGTCTCAGCACACCACGACGGCACGCGCAAATACGTAAGAGGTAAACATCTCTCAACCTTGCGCGAAGAGCAAAGCCCGAGAGATGATCGCGCGTGCCGACGAAGGAACAGGCAGGCAGTATCGTTTCGGCCATTGCCGCGAGAATAGCCCGCAGTGAGAGAGAGAGAGAATAGTGCGAGTGCAGAGTGGTACACCGGAGTGAATCGGTGCAGTGCCGAGAGTGAGCGCGAGCGAGCCGCAGCAGCGTAGCCGAGAGGCAGAGAGAGAGAGAGAGAGACGCCGGCCGCTACTTTGCTACCGCCGGACTGCCCGCTGAGGAGCGAGAGAGAGAGAGATACGACGAGCGAGGCGTCCAGCACCGCTCGGCCTGACTCCCTGCATCAGCCGGGTCTTCGCGAGGTAAGTCCTGGCCAGGCGCTAGCGCGCTCTTCCCGCGGACGACGGGCGTCCGGAGAGCGACCCCCACGCGAGCGAGCGAGGCTCACCGACGCGCGCGTGTGTGTCGATCGCGCGCGGCGATCGACCAACGTCGGTGCGAGCCGCTTATTAGAGTACGTGTGTGCGATCGCGCGCACACGTACATAGCGTGCGCGGGCGCACCACCCGTATCGGCGCGTATAAAGGATACGCGCCTCGTGTATAAAACTTATTAAGCCCGCGGGGCAATAAAGCTACAGTCTTCTTTTAGCTTCGAGTCTGCCTATTATTTGGCGCGCATTCCCTTTCCTTTTCCACGTCGGTGGCGCGGCGGTATAGAATACCGCCGGCCTCCGCGGGCGCGAGTACGCAATACTCGCGCGTATTTGAGCAGCCGAGGAAGCACGCACGAGAGAGACAGCGCGACAGCGAAGTCGCGCGTTGTAGTGCCGGTAGGTACGGCTGCCGACGAAGGCAGCCGACGGCGAGCGACGGCGCGCCGGCGAGAGCGAGGAGATTTCGCCGAGGGTTGGCACGAGCCAGTGCTCGCGCCTGTCAACTGCTGCGCCGTTCATCGGCAATTTCGCGTCGGGGATTTGCGGCACTGAGGGGAAAACCTACCCCGTTACAACTGGCGCCCTTAACGTGTGGATACATGGATACCTGCCACCGACGAGCGTGCGGGAAATTAGATTGGGAGAAAGACTTTTTCTCTGTTTTTTTTTCCTCGAAAAATCGGGATTAGAAGTTAAAATTAGGAATTTGACTGAATCAAATCAGGTTTTTTTTCTACGGATTGTAGAATCGGGTGGTGCGGATAATCGCGACGCGCCGCGTACGAAAATTTCGCGAGCGCGCGATAAACCACGAGTGTAAGCGTGTGTGTGCGCGAGCGATAAACATCACCTTCTTAGGCGAAAGACCAGCATATACAAGCTGAGTATGGTAAACATTGACGGGACGACGAGAGTTTAACTTTTAATTGCCCTTTCTTTTGTCGCGTTAGTTAATAAAATAACTAGTGAATTAAAAAAAAAAATTTAATTAAATATTAATTAGATAGTCGAGATAGAAAATTAGTTTTTTTGCGCTTCAGCGGTTTTTCGTTTTTTTTCTCTATTAATTCCTTTTCGGCGGTTTTTGCCGAAGAGAATAAAGGCGACAGAAGAAAGCGGTTCGTCGTCTCTCAGCGGTGGTAGAGAGATTGTGAGCCACAACTGAGAGTCGAACCGGAATAAACACACACACGCACTTGATCGGAGTATACCTGATAGGAGAAAAATTACTTTGTATATTTTGTTGTTGTTGTTGTATTTTTGGTTCGCCCATTCGATACGCGAACGGACTCGTTTAGCCGCGCACAGATATACTCCGGGAGAGATTTATTGGTAAACAAACGCAACGATGGGAGAGTCTGCAGCCAAAGCCATCGATAATTGGTGCAGATGCCTCACCGAGGACGAGATACTGCGCTACACGCAAGCGCTCGGACTGAAGAGAAGCGGCGGAACGTTCCTGAAGCTAGAGCGCATCAGTAAGTGGCTGGCAGGCGACTACGATCCAGAGGATTTTGAAGGCGTAGCCGCCGCTGACGAGCATTCCGCGGGGGTGGAACGCGCAAATGCTCGCCGCACGTTCCTGGATCGAACGTCCGGTTCGGAACACGACATATCGTGGACAAACTCCATGTCGGACGAACCGCACCCGCTCGAGATTTTAAAAACGGACGGGCTAGTCCAGAAAAATCTCGAGCGCAGTCGCGAATGGGCATCAAACGCAACCATAGTCGACAGCGAAGAGGAAACGACGGGCCAGGGTGACACCACCAACAATGAGGCTGAGGAGAGCGAACGAGGCACGGCCATGAAAGGACCGGCAATGTTCGAAATGTCAATGGCGGACAGCACGACACTGCAAGTGCCAACCGATTGGGCCGTATACATGGCCGCGGTTGACAAGAAAATTCGGCAAATCGAAGAGTCGACGCGGATCCTAGCCGCCAACTCAACTCAGCATCCAAACGCCAACAGCACTCGCCGGGAGAGCGCCGAAGCAATGCGGCGAGTGACGTTCACGGACGTCACGCCTGCGCGCCGGAATGAAGAGAATCTACGAGAAGAGACTTAGTTGAGAGGCCTGTCCTCTCGGCTAGACATCGGCGGACGGGAACTGCCGACCCCGATACAGCAGCCCAGTTCGAGGCCTCGACAGCCTCCGGCGGATGAGAGGCCGCCGCCACCTATTACCCCGCTGTCGCGCCGAAACGGGTTCGATGGCACCTGGGGGGGGGGGGGGGTGGATCACAGAGCCAGCCAGTTGAATCGCCTGACTCTGAGATAAGGCGAGAACCAAGAGGAAGGTCGATGCCAGGATCGTTCGAAGAATCGAACCACACGACAAGCGGCGGACTCCGAGATGTCGGCCAAGTAGTGCGCCGATGGGGATTCAAGTTCGCCGGCGATTCTGGCGAAAACATCGACACCTTCCTCGAGCGAGTCGAGAAAAATTGGAAACTCGCCAAGCTTACGGAAGGGGAAATACTGAGTGCCCTTCCGGAGCTATTCGTTGGCGTAGCCGGTACCTGGGTGCGATCCAACAGGACGAGCTGGATCACCTGGGAGGAATTCTGTCGCCGGATACGGCGATGGTGCGGCATGACGGACCGGGTACAGCAACGGCTGAGGCACGAGGTCGCTTTGAGAACGCAAGGACCGGAGGAGTCCGTGCGTGATTATGTTACGTGCCTCGAAGCAATGATGCGGAAGATGGAGCCACTGCCGACGCTCGATTTCAAGCTGGGGACGCTACACCGGAACATGAAGCCGCGACTGCAGCAACTCATTCGACGAAGCGACTTCGAAGACATTGAGACATTGCTGGATTTAGCAATGGAGGCGGAGCTTGCAGTGGACGCGGAAAAGTCCTTCAAGCCTCCACCGCCGCCGGAGTCGTGCGTGTACGCGCAGTGGGCGTACAAACCCCGCAAATCGGCTCCGCCTAAGGTGAAGGCCGCGGCGGTAGAGACAAAGCTGCCGCCGACTCCACCGCCACCGAAAACGCCGACGATAGATGAAACGATCGAGTGGTTCGCGAAGGTGATCCTGGAGGGGATGCAACGCATGCAATAGAAGCAACCGCCCCCTCCTTCACCTGCACCCCCGTCGACGCGGAACCGGAGCGGAGAGAAAGGGGCCTGGAGAAAGAAGAGTAGCTCCAAACGCCCCAGCAGGAAGACGAGTAGAAGGAGCGAGAAATCAAACTCCAGCAGCGATTCGAGCGAAGAAGACCGAGCCAAGAGGTCGCCAAGGAGGACAGGCGAACCGAGCGCACCGGCACCGGGAGCATTCAGCTGTTATGGATGCGGCGCTCCCGGAGTAATTCGCCGAAATTGCCCGAAGTGCGCGGGAAACGTACCGCAGGCGAAGTAAGCGGGGGTTCCGCTTCGTCTGCCGAAGTCCCCGCACTAAATCCGGATGCCGCGGCCGAGCAGATAACGGCTGAGCCGTCAGCCGAGCACGAGCAGGAATCGCGGTGGTGGCTACAGGTGGCGATCGGAAATTACAGGCTCCGTGCCCTCTACGATACGGGAGCTTCGCGCACCGTAATGGGGGCGGTCGGACTACAGCTCGCCTCCGCATTAGGGTGACCTTTAATGCCGAGCTACGCTCGCCGGGCGAAAGTCGTCGGAGGACAGACGGCGACGATCGCCGGTTACGACGAGCTGCCGTTCGAGGTAGCTGGCGTAAAGCGAGACATTCGGGTAGCGGTGCTGCCGGATGACAAAGTGGATTGTTACTTGGGCGCAAACTTTGTCAGAGCCTTCGGTACGGTCCACGACCCCATCAACAACCAGTTGATCGTGAGCGCGGCGGATGAGCGCGTAGACTTGGAAGTCGCGGGGGTCTCATTCGTCGAGGCGCTAGAGGTATCGTCGATCGGCCTCGAAGACGTCTCGGATGAACAGCGCCAGGAGATGGCAGAGCTGGTAGGCCGAATTCTCGGCGGAGAGGACCAAGCTCTCGGCCGCACTACGTGGGCGAGCCACCACATTGAAGTGGGGAGCGCAAGTTATGTACCAAGCCCCGGTGGATCACCAAGGAAAGGTAACACACACACAGGTAACACTCGCCAAAGTAAGTAATCGAACAAAGGGTGTTGATTAGAATGATTTATTAAAACGTCGTTACAGGTTGGATGCCCGACAGAGACTGGCGATCGTCGATGCGAAGTGCAGTAAGAGAGTATAAAGAGAGTATATGTATAAAGTATATATGAAAAGTATATATTGCATCTTCATTGTCTTCTGGCTTCTCTTTGTCCATGCAGATTCCATTCGGAGCGATAAGGAGGCTGGCTGGCCGATGCGTCTAAGTACCTATGTGGTGACTCATAATAACTCCTCCATGGCCAAGTTCAATGACGTCCTCGTCTTTGATATCCTTATCTTTGGACTTTTTGGTAAGTTGCGGCCGTTGTTTCTTGACTTTTATTTTGTATATTAAGTAAATCGATGTAATCGTTATGAACAGCAATACTAATATAATTGAACTTGTGGACAGGACGAATTCGGTTCTAATTTGATTAGAAACTGGCATATTTAGTGTAGGTGATATCAAAGTTTTTAGTGGTTCGAAATTCAACTGGTGGTCTTTGATAACTAAAGGTGAAATTAGGCTGGATTGTTCCATTTCACCAAGATTTTCGTCAAGTCGGTATCCCTGTACTTGTACATCATTTCCTTGTATTCCATATGCTCCTCGGATCATCAATTGGTCATTATCATGTTTAACCTTGATCGGATAATTACTCGATACTAGCGTTAAATTTTCAGATAATTTGTATGTCAGTATTAAAGGTGGACTAATTGAAATGATAATCGGTTTGACTCTTTCCGTTATAATTTGTTGACATAAAAAATTCTTTTCATACATCTGTCGGCACTTATTAGCAAATAGTTTTAAAGATGTCCCGGTCTAACTCCATGGCGTGGTGATAACTTCTGTCTGATTGTTGTAATTGATTATAGCAAATCTTTGATGGAGTGAAAATTCGATAGGATTAAGGATAGGAATTTTGATGGTGTATACAATAAGATTTTGTGTGAATGCAATTGATCCCTGAGCAAAGCGAAAATCTAGCAAATTATGAATTGCTGGTAAAAAATCGGTGGATTTTCGATTTCGAGTGTTTTTTAGGTTCTATTCGACGAGATTTTTGAAATTTCACACTCAAATTTATGGGATATCGGTGCTAACCCGTAGGTTTGTTATAATAATAATCGGTAGATTTTGCCGGGACCGCGACTAATGTTTTTCGAACGCTTCGAGGTTCGCCCTCCCTCGAAACGGCGAGGGACCGACCGCTGCCAGGCGTGGGGCACGGTGCGGAGCGGTCGCGGAGCGAGCCAAGCGAGCGGAGCGATCGCGACGTTCGCACCCCCCCCTGCGCGCGCGCGCGAGTATATATATAATTTTTTTTTTTTTTGGCGATTTTTCGTAATTTTTCGCGATTTTCGTGATTTTTCGTGATTTTCGTGATTTTCGTGATTTGTTTCGTAATTTCTAGCGATTTTTCGTGATTTTTGTCGATTTCTAGTGATTTCTGGTGATTTTCCGCGATTTTCGTGATTTTGGCGATTTTTCGTGATTTTGGCAATTTTTCGTGATCTCTAGTGATTTTTCGTGACTTCTGGCCAGTCCGATTTTCCGGAATTTTGTGATTTTTGTGATTTTGGCGATTTTTCGTGATTTCTAGTGATTTCTCGTGATTTCTGGCGATATCTAGTGATTTCCGGCGATTTTTCGCGATTTTCCGTGATTTTGGTGATTTTTCGTGATTTTTCGTGATTTTGGCGATCGTGGTGATTTTTTTCGTGATTTTGTAATGATTTTTCGCGACTTTCGTGATTTTTTTCGTGATTTTGTAATGATTTTTCGCGACTTTCGTGATTTTTACGAGATTTTTGGCGATTTTCGTGATTTTTTTCGTGATTTCTAGTGATTTTTGGTGATTTTTCGTGATTATTCGTGATTTTTGGTAATTTTTGTGTTTTAAGTGTTTTTTTTTGTGCTTTTCGTGATTTTTCGCTATTTTTTTCGCAATTTTTTGGTAATTTTTTTGTTTTCAGTGATTTTCGGCGATGTTCGTGATTTTTGGTGATTTTGGTGATATTAGGTTTTTTTTTTATTTTTCGCGCTTTTTCGTCATTTTTCGTGATTTTTTCGTGATTTTCTTGGTAATTTTTGGTAATTTGTGTTTTCAGTGATTTTCGTGATTTTCGTGATTTTTGGCGATTTTTTTTAATTTTTGTGTTTTCTGCTTTCAGTTATTTTTTTGTGGTTTTCGTTATTTCTCGTTATTTTTTTGGCAATTTTTTGGTAATTTTTGCGTTTTCAGTGATTTTTGGCGATGGTCGTGATTTTTGGCAATTTTTGGGATTTTTGGTGATTTTGTTACTTTTGTTACTTTTGGTGACTTTTTGTGACTTTTGAGGACTTTTGCTGATTTTTTGTAGTTTTCACCTATTTCTTGTGATTTTGTTGTTTATTTGCGTCAATTTTCGTGAATTTAGTCGATTTTTGGTGATTTTCCTGAAATTACTGAGAATTTGCCTCTACATTTCTCGAGATACGCAATGTTTTCTAATTCTGGTTGTTTGAACTTCCATGTTAGAAGAGGGCGCCGCAGGCCCCCTCCGAAAGTCAATACTCTGAGCGTCACTATTTCTTTAGTCACTTGTTTATTATTAATGATTAATTATTCTGTTTATATACATTGTAGAATGATGATCCTGATCGGTTTAACATTGGAGTCAGTCCCCCTAGATACTGCCGCCGTAATATATGATTATATGTATATAGTTTTGGTGACTTGTAATAATAACTTTTATTGCTAATCTACCAGTTTCCCACCAAATAAGAATTACGTAAATGATTACGTAATAGTTACGAAATTGAGGAAGTTATACCACATTTTCTGATAACGTGTTCAGAAATTTCTGAATTTTTTTCTCCGAACTGGCTGGTTCGATTGATCTGAAACACATAGGCTTAAATAGACTAGATGTCTTCTTCACTTGTGATTTTTTCTATGAAAATCGCTAGGTAATTAAGGATGTTGAACCACCTTCCCTGATTACGTGTTTGCAAACTTATGAATTTTTGTCTCCGAACTGGCTCGTTTGATTGACCAGAAATTTGCAGCCATAATTAGGCCTGACGTCTTTGTTACTGATGATTTTTTCCAGGAAAATCGCTACGTAATTAGAAAAGTTGTACCACCTTCCCTGATTTCGAGTTTGGAAATTTGTGAATTTTTTTCTCCGAACTGGCTCGTTTGATTGACCTTAAATTTGCCGGCATAATTGGGTCTGACGTCTTTGTTATTTATGATTTTTTCCATGAAAATCGCTACGTAATTGAGGAACTTCTACCACCTTTCCTGATTACGTGTTCACATTTTTTCTTAATTTTTTTCTCCGAACTGGCTCGTTTGATTGACCTTAAATTTGGCGGCATAATTGGGTCTGACGTCTTTGTTATTTATGATTTTTTCCATGAAAATCGCTACGTAATTGAGGAACTTCTACCACCTTTCCTGATTACGTGTTTACAAATTTCTGATTTTTTTTCTCCGAACTGGCTCGTTCGTTGAACCTGAAATTTGGAGGCAGCATTAGGCCTGACGACTTTCTTACTAATGATTTTTTTCAGGAAAATCTCTACGTAATTGAGGAAGTTTTGCTTCGAAATTTTCCGAGATACGGAACTTTTCTCGATAATGGTTATTTGAAATTTTACATTTTTTTTCTCGCCAATTGTTCGTTCGTTTGACCTGCACGTCCGAGGATACATTGCCATGGATGTCCCCTACCGTGTCGAATTTACCTGGGAAATTTGCTTCGAAATTTTCCGAGATACGGAACTTTTCCCGATTCTTGTTTCCGAACTTTTCTCGATATTGGTGGTTGACTCTGACTTGTGATTTCGAGTGATTTTCGGTATTTTGCCGTTTTTGTGATTTTGATTTTAGGTGATTTTTTTTTGTGATTTTGGTGATTTCATTCTACTCGATAATCCCTAACGAAATATCGGATCGGATTTTTCAATTTTTTGACTTTTTTTTTATCATAAACATCGGAGGAAAGTAAGGTGAAATGGTATTTAGCATTATTTTCTGGCAAATCGTTCAGCTAAATTCTTTCAAATAATTCTCCACCGTCCACATCTTGTTGCTACAGCATGTGTCTATATGAATATACACAAATGCTGTAGCAGCAAGATGTGGAAGGTGGAGAATTATTTGAAAGCATTGAGGTGAATGATTTGCCAGAAAATAATACTAAATTGAGATGATGTGGTACTATAATTTTATACTTTCATTGTAACTTTCATCCAAGTGGTGGTGGTGGTGGTGGTCGCGGTGAGGGGGGCAGGAAGGGGTCCAGGGGCGAAGCCCCTGGTGGGGGTGCAGGGGGCGAAGCCCCATGCCGGGGTTTCGGGGGCGGAGCCTGCATAGAAAAAAAAAGATTAATTAAAAAAAAAAAAAATTACATATGAAAATAAAAAATGAAATAAATAATGTTAGAAAATAAATAAATAAATATATATATATAGTAAATAAAAAAAATAATAGAAACAAAACAAAAAGATAACGATAAAACTATAAAAAAAAAATAAATATATAAACAAAAAATATATACATATATATAATCATATGAACATCGACTTATGCTGACACCAATGTATAAGACCACGTGACCTGTCTGCATAAGTGTAGTACCGTTTATACAAGTGTCTGCACAAGTCTAGCGTGACTAAAGAAATAAACTCTCTACTTATGCTGACGTCCGCATAAGTCGGTCTCTGTCTGCATAAGTCTATTTAAATTTCGGAAAGTGTCTGCATAACTAGCGTTTCATATATTTATATGTATATATATATCAAAGTGAAAACGTTGCTGAAACTTTGCCGAAGATTTTTTTTTCGATCGGGATGAAATTGTGAGGATACATGGCTACCGATGTCCCATACCCGCTTGAAATTATTGGAAGAATTTGTAATCGATGGTGGTGGTGGTGGTGGTGGTGGTGGTGTTCGTGGTGTTGTTGTTGTGATTGTTGTTGTTGTTGTTGTTGTTGTGTTGTTGTTAACTTTGACATTTATTTTTTTTCGTCAACTATCCGTTCGATTGAGCTGAAATTTGGAGGACACATTGCCGCCGATGTCCGCTATCCGCTCGAATTTCCCTGCGAAATTTGCTTTGAAATTTTTTTAGATACGGATCTTTTTCGGATATTCGTCCATTGTCGTCAAATCTTACATTTTTTTTCTTGGTAACTGTCCACTCGATCGGGCTGAACTTTTGAGAGTATATTGCTATCGATGTTCCCTACCCTCTCGAATTTACCAGGGAAATTTGCTTCAAAATTATTATTTTCCGATACGGAACGTTTTCCGATACTCGTTGTTTCTTTCCGAAATTTGATATTTTTTTTCTCCGTAACTATCCGTCCGATCGAGCTGAAATTTGAGGATACGTTGCCACCGGTGTCTCTTTGGATGTACCCTACCGTAATGAGGCGGCGGCAGCAGCTTTAGACATCTCAAGCTGTCAGAGACACTGAAAAGGTCATTTCACATCAGCTCGGCGTATCTGTGGAACTCCTTACCACCTCACCTTCGCGATATCACTTCCATCCCTCGCTTCAAATCACGACTTTATCATCATCATCATCATCATCATCATCATCATCATCATCTCCATGAATCCATTTATGCAATTATATTCTGTCTGAGCAATTAACTGTATTTAGCTTCTCTCACACTGTTTATGCTTCTTTAACTTTATACTTGGCTTCTTTAAAACTATATTTTGCCTTGCGCAAGACATTTATATATTGTAAAATGTTTGCTCCATGTACTCCGTATTTTTACTTGCGTTAAACTTAAAACTTGTAAATTTATATATATATATATATATATATATATATATAGATATTTATCCATATCGCAACCTTCTGGGTCGGATCCATACACGTAACGCATGCTTCTGGGCTTTCGGCATCTTTCTGGGACGTCCTAGAAGAATTCTATCCGTAGCGCATGCTTCCGGGCTCATCCAAGGTCGTTCTTGCTATAGAGATATTATTTCTTTAATAAGTTTTACGTATCTTTTTTCCGTTTTTTCGGTAGTAAAGCGGGCGCCGCAGGCGTTGCTGCGAAAGACAATAACCTGAGGGTCATTATTTCTTTAGTCAAGTATATTCTACAATGTTTTCCATTATAAGACACTTTTCCATTGTAGACTGACCCTAAGAAAATCTGTCAATATCCCAGAACAACCCAGAACAACGCATTCTGGATACTTATATATATTACTCTTTATTTAACTTGTACAACGTAATGTACAGATAAAGCTATATAATCTAATCTAATCTACGCCCTCACGAATTTACCTGGGAAATTTGCTACGAAGTTTACAGAAATACGAAGCTTTTCCCCCCAATATTCGTTTCCGAAGTTTGATATTTTTTTTCTCGGTAACGGCCCGTTCGTTGGACCTTAAGTTCCGAGGATACATTGCCATGGATATCCCCTACTCTCTCGAATTTACCTAGGAAATTTGATTCGAAATTTACGGAGATACGGAACTTTTCCCGATATTGGTTGTTTGAACTTTGACATTTCTTTTCTCGGTAACCGCCCGTTCGTTGGACCCGAAATTCAGAGGATACATTGCCGTGGATGTCCCCTACCCTGTCGAATTTACCTGGGAAATTTGCTTCGAAATTTATCGAGATACGGAACTTTTCCCGATACTCGCTTCCGAAGTTTCACATTTTTTTTCTCGGTAACCGTCCGTTCGTTGGACCCGAACTTCAGAGGATACATTGCCATGGATGTCCCCTACCCTGTCGAATTTACCTGGAAAATTTGCTTCGAAATTTACCGAGATAGGGAACGTTCCCCGATACTCGTTTCCGAAGTCAGACATTTTTTTTCTCGGTAACGTTCGTTCGATTTGAAATTCCGAGGATACATTGCCATGTATATCCCCTACTCTCTCGAATTTACCTGGGAAATTTGCTTCGAAATTTACCGAGATACGGAACTTTTCCCGATATTGGTTGCTTGAACTTTGACTTTCTTTTTCTCGGTAACTGCCCGTTCGTTTGACCTGCACTTCCGAGGATACATTGCTATCGCTGTCTCCTACCTTCTTGAATTCACCTGGTAAATTTGTTTCGAAATTTTCCGAGATACCGAACTTTTTCCGATAATGGTTGCTCGAACTTTGACATTTTTTTTCTCGGTAATTGTTCGTTCGTTTGATCGGCACTTCCGAGGATACATTGCTATCGATGTCTACTACTCTCTGGAATTTATCTGGGAAATTTGCTTGGTAATTTTCCGAGATACGGCACTTTTCCCCATAATGGCTGTTTGAAATTTGACATTTTTTTCTCGGTAATTGTCCGTTCGTCTCATCTGCACTTCCGTGCATACATTGCCATCGATGTCTCCTATGCTCCGGAATTTACCTGGAAAATTTGCTTCGAAAATTTCCGAAATACGGAACTTTTCCCGATAATGGTTGCTCGAACTTTGATTTTTTTTTTCTCGGTAACTGCCCGTTCGTTTGACCTCCACTTCCGAGGATACATTGATATCGATGTCTACTACCCTCTGGAATTTACCTGGGAAATTTGCTTCGAAATTTTCAGAGATACGGAACTTTTTCAGATAATGGTTGCTCGAACTTTGACATTTTTTTTCTCGGTAATTGTCCGTTCGTTTGATCTGCACTTCCGAGGATACAGCTGCTTTGCCTTGTCTCTCTTGTAGCGAACGGATTCTCGTTTCGTCTCGAACTCTTCTCGAGTACTCCTAGACACCGTGACCACGCTCCTCTTTCGCGATTCCCTTGTCAACCCCGCAATTCACACAGAACAAAGATGGCTGTCACTTCATGACACTCGCGATCAGCCCTTGTCCTTATCCCACTTCTGATATTGTAAGACTTATGATCAGGATGGATGAGTCACACAAATAATGGAGTCGAGCGTACGAACAAAATAGGTTTATTAGTACGTTTGAAATTGATACAGGTTTTGTCGGTTGACTGTCTGCACTGTGATGCGTATGTCACGCTAGCTCTCGCCGGGAGCAACTGCCGATCCTTCTCGCTCTCTCCGCAATCCTTCGCGAGCGCGGCGCTCTACACCAGTCGATACGGGATATCGATAGTAGATATACGGTGGCGCATTTTGTTTTTCGCAACCCTTACATTTCGATCATTTTTTTCTTGAAAATAGCTTAGGTCTATGCTAAAAATGCTATACTGCAAAAATCAGCGAAAAACCATGATTTTCAGTACCTTTTGTTCTTAATCTCCAGGAAATATGGATTTCGATCATTGTTTTCGTCAAAATAACTTAGTTCTATGCCAAAATGTCTGTTTTACCATTATTTCACAAGTATATGGTGAAAAGTTCGTTGTATCCTGCAAAAAACAGCGAAAAACCATGATTTTCGGTACTTTTTGTTCTTAATGTGCTGGAAATATGTGTGTCGATCATAGTTTTCTTCAAAATACATTAGCTCTATGCTAAAAATGCCTATTTTTACCAACATTTTACAAGTATATGGTGAAAGGTACGTTGTATCATGAAAGAGACAGCAAAAACCTTGATTGTACTTTTTGTTCTTAATCTGCTGGAAATATGGATTTCGGTCATTGTATTCGTCAAAATAACTTAGGTCCATGCTAAAAATGCCTGTTTTTTCCAACACATTCCTAGTATATGGTGAAAAGTGCGTGGTATCCTGCAAAAAACAGCGGAAAACATGGATTTTCTGTACTTATTGTTCTTAATCTGCTGGGAATAAGCATTTGGAATATTGTCAAATTGAGGAAGTTTAATGCTAAATATGGCTGTTTTTAGCATTATTTTCATAATATATGTTGAAAAGTACGATGTATCCTGAAAAAATCAGCGAAAAACAACGATTTTCAGTACTTTTTGTACTTATTATGCTGGAAATATGGATTTCGATCATTGTTTTCGTCAAAATAACTTAGGTCAATGCTAAAAATGCCGGTTTTCCCCAATATATTCCTATTTTATTGTGAAAAGTACGTGGTATCCTGCAAAGAACAGCGAAAAACCATGATTTTCGGTACTTTTTGTTCGTAATCTGCTGGAAATATGGATTTAGATCATTGTTTTCGTCAAAATAACTTAGGTCTATACTAGAAATGCCTGTTTTTATCAATATTTTCATAGTATATGGTGAAAAGTGCGAGCTACCCTGCAAAAAACAGCGAAAAACCATGATTTTCAGTACTTTTTGTTCTTAATCTGCTGGAAATATGGAATTCGATCATTGTTTTCGTCAAAATAACTTAGGTCTATGCCAAAATGTCTGTTTTAACAATATTTCACAAGTATATGGTGAAAAGTTCGTTGTATCCTGCAAAAAACAGCGAAAAACGATGATTTTCGGTACTTTTTGTTCGTAATGTGCTGGAAATATGTGTGTCGATCATTGTTTTCGTCAAAATACATTAGCTCTATGCTAAAAATGCCTGTTTTTACCAACATTTCCCAAGTATATGGTGAAAGGTACGTTGTATCATGAAAGAGACAGCGAAAAACCATGATTGTACTTTTTATTCTTAATCTGCTGGACATATGAATTTCGGTCATTGTTTTCGTCAAAATAACTTAGATCCATGCTAAACATGCCTGTTTTTACCAATATTTCCCAAGTATATGGTGAAAAGTTCGTTGTATCCTGCAAAAAACCGCGAGAAACCATGATTATCATTACTTTTTGTTCTTAATCTGTTGGGAATATGGATTTCGATCATTTTTTTCTTGAAAATAACTTAGGTCTTCGCTAAAAATGACTGTTTTTACCAATATTATACTAGTATATGGTGAAAAGTGGGTGGTATCCTGCAAAAAAAAGCGGAAAACCATGATTTTCGGTAATTTTTCTTCGTAATCTGCTGGAAATATGATTTCCGATCATTGTTTTCGTCAAAATAACTTAGGTCCATGCTAAAAATGCCTATTTTTTCCAATACGTTGCTAGTATATGTTGAAAAGTGCGTGGTATCCTGCAAAAAACAGCGATAAACCATGATTTTCAGTACTTTTTGTTCTTAATCTGCCGGAAATATGGATTTAGATAATTTTTTTCCTGAAAATAACTTAGGTCTATGCTAAAAATGCCTGTTTCTACCATTATTTTCCAAGTATATGGTGGAAAGTCCGTGGTAACCTGAAAAAAGAAAGAACGAAAAACCATGATTTTCAGTACTTTTTGTTCTTAATCTGCTGGAAATATGGACTTGGGCCATTGTTTTCGTCAAAATAACTTAGGTCAATGCTAAAAATGCTTGTTTTTAACAATATTTTCCTAGGATATGGTGAAAAGTGCGGGGTATCCTGCAAAAAACAGCGAAAAATCATGATTTTCTGTACTTTTTGTTCTTAATCTGCTGGAAATATGGATTTTGATCATTGTTTTCGTCAAAATAACTTAGGCCTATGCTAAACATACCGGTTTTTACGAATATTTCCCAAGTATATGGTGAAAAGTTCGTTGTATCCTGCAAAAAACAGCGAAAAATCATGATTTTCGGTACTTTTTCTTCGCAATCTGCTGGAAATATGGTTTCCGATCATTGTTTTCGTTAAAATAACTTAGGTCCATGCTAAAAATGCCTATTTTTTCCAATACGTTGCTAGTGTATGGTGAAAAGTGCGTGGTATCCTGCAAAAAACAGCGAAAACCCATGATTTTCGGTACTTATAGTTCTTAATCAGCTGGAAATATGGATTTCAATCATTGTTTTCGTCAAAATAACTTCAGGTCCATGCTAAAAATGCCTTTTTTCCAATAGATTGCTAGTGTATGGTGAAAAGTGGGTGGTATTCTGCAAAAAACAGCGAAAAACCATGATTTTCAGTACTTTTTGTTCTTAATCTGCTGGAAATATGGATTTCGATCATTTTTTTCGTGATAATAACTTAGGTCCATGTTAAAATGCCTTTTTTTCCAATACATTGCTAGTATATGGTGAAAAATGCGTGGTATCCTGCAAAAAACAGCGAAACACCATGATTGTCATTACTTTTTGTCCTTAAACTGCTGGGAATATGGATTTGGAGTATTCTTTTCCTCAAAATGAGGAAGTTTTAAGCTAAATATGCCAATTTTTACCAATATTTTCATAATATATGGTTAAAAATGTCTGTTTTTACAAACATTTTCCTACTATATGGTGAAAAGTGCGAGGTATCCTGCAAAAAACAGCGAAAAATCATGATTTTCGGTACTTTTTGTTATTAATCTGCTGGAAATATGTATTTCGATCATTGTTTTCGTCAAAATAACTTAGGTGTATACTAGAAATGCCTGTTTTTATCAACATTTTCCTAGTATATGGTGAAAAGTGCGTGCTATCCTGCAAAAAACAGCGAAAAACCATGATTTTCGGTACTTTTTGTTCTTAATGTGCCGGAAATATGTGTGTCGATCATTGTTTTTGTCAAAATACATTAGCTCTATACTAAAAATGCCTGTTTTTACCAACATTATCCAAGTATATGGTTAAAGGTACGTTGTATCATGAAAGAGACAGCGAAAAACCATGATTGTCTGTACTTTTTGTTCTTAATCTGCTGGAAATATGGATTTCGGTCATTGTTTTCATCAAAATAACTTATGTCTATGCTAAAAATGCCTGTTTTTATCAATATTTTCATAATATATGGTGAAAAGTGTGTGGTATCCTGACAAAAACAGCGAAAAACCATGATTTTCAGTACTTTTTGGCCTTAATCTGCTGGAAATATGTATTTTGATCATTGTTTTCGTCAAAACGACGAAGTTTTATGCTAAATATCGCTGTTTTTACCAATATTTACCTAATATTTGTTGAGAAGAACATAGTATCCTGCAAAAAACAGCGAAAAACCACGATTTACGGTACTTTTTGTTTTTAATCTGCTGGAAATATGGATTTCGATCATTATTTTCCTCAAAATGAGGAAGTTTAATGCTAAATATGGCTGTTTGCACCAATATTTTCATAATATATGGTTGAAAATGCCTGTTTTTACCAATATTTTCCAAGTATATGGTGAAAAGTACGATGTATCCTGAAAAAACAGCGAAAAACGATAATTTTCAGTACTTTTTCTACTTATTCTGCTGGAAATATGGATTTCGATCATGGTTTTCGTCAGAATAACTTAGGTCTATGCTAAAAATACCGGTTTTCACCAACATATTCCTATTTTATTGTGAAAAGTGCGTGGTATCCTGCAAAGAACAGCGAAAAAAGATGATTTTCGGTACTTTTAGTTCGTAATCTGGTGGAAATATGGATTTAGATCATTGTTTTCGTCAAAATAACTTAGGTCTATTGTCGACGATCCAACGCCTAGAACGTTCGCGAGCTGATGTCATCAAGCCTTATAAGGCGATATACGGCTCGCGCAGGTGCGCAGCCAATCAGCGCTCTCCACGCGGTCCTCTCTACCGCCCCTCCTTCGACAAAGACTCGCCAACGGCATTTCGCAGCGCCGGCCGGCTCCTCAGTTCACGCACGACGGCCGAGCGAGACAGCAGCAACTCAACATTGTACGCCGCGAGGCACGACGGACAGCTTCAATAAAGCCACCAGATCTCTCTCCACACGAAACTCTGTCAATTATTGAACCAGCCCACTCCACGATCCATCCACATTCATTCTTACAAAAACATTTGGTCCTTCGAGCCGGATCGTGGGAGCGAGTATGGCCACAGCGATGGAGACACCTCTACGCCCTACGCATACTCTCGAGTGGCGTAGGACTAGTTTCTTCTCTCCAGGTACGCATCAAAAGTGTTTGTGGTCGTGAGTGCCGTAACAGTCGCGTGCTCTAGCATGCCGACTTCGCGCGTACGTTGCTCTCTCTCTTTCTCGTTCAACGCCGTCGCGCGCACTCGGAAGCCACCTTCTAAGGCTTCCAAAGGGAAATAGCACACTCCATTGCTATTTTCCCCATTTCTGAAAGCGCCTTGGAGTGTGTACCTAACGACTCCAAGACGTTGCCAAGAGCGTGCGCTGCAAAGCCAGCTCTAGTGTCATCGCGTTCGTACGGTGACCGGCAGCCATCTTGTCTTGTAGCCAAGAGCGTGCGCTGTAAAGCCAGCTCTCGAGTCACCGCGTTCGTACGGTGACCGGCTAATATCAAGCGCGGACCACCAGCGTGCATTGTACACGCACGGGGTCCACATCACTCAAGCCACGTAGTACCCGCGTGGCGCCTGCGCGCACGGGGTCCACGCCAGTCAAGACACGGAGTACCCTCGTGCAGCTTACGCAACGGGGTTCACACAACTCAAACCAGGGACTACCCACGTGGAGCGCGCATAAGAGGTCTACACCAGTCCATCCAAGGACTAGCACAGGAAGCGAACTGATACATCGACCGTCCTAATACTAGGACACACGTATCGTTTCAATTTGGTTAAATTAAAATTTGAACATTTAGTCCAGTTAATGAAAATTTAATTATCTCTATTTAATCTAGATAATTTAATTATAAGTGATTAAATAAAATTTGAGATTAGTACAAATTAATTGATATGAGTTTGTTATAAATTTAATTGCAATATTTAGCAAATCTTGAGAAAATTGAATGCAATTTTCGCCTTAGCAAATACTTATATTATTGGACCTTGCAGTTTATGGCTGCCTGCGGATACAACATCTCGATCTCAACTTCGATTGCTGATCTACCCCCGGATTCACTCCTGCAAGGGTTGCTGAATTCAAAGTTGCAGTTTCATCTTTTAAGTAGTCAACATTGTGGATCATCAGCAGATTCATCGGGGAACGTTACCAGACGCAACCAACGTTGCATCTTTAAGCGCATCGTCACGTTTATACTCGCATAAGTATTATAACTTAGGTTAAGACTTAATTGTAACAATTTTCACTTATGGTTACTCTACTTTCGAGTTGGTAAACATAGTTCTAGCAATACTTAGGTTAAATAATCAAATTTGTTACTAGTCTGAATTAACTTGATCTCACAATGGAGGCGTTTCATGCTAAGCAGATGGCACTCCAAGCTAAAATTACAAACTCCTTTAAAAATTTCAAATCTAAGGGTAAAGATAATATGACGAAAGGTTATGCAAAATCATGTCGAACCGGACTTGAAACTAATTTTACGTCGTTTCGGGTAAATCACGAGAAACTTATGCTCGTGGAGGATATTGATCAAGATCATGCCTATTTTACAACTAATCTCTTTGATCTGGTTGAGGATAGTTTTTACCTCCGCAGAGGAGACTTTCTTGATTACTTAGAAACTTTTGAAACTAGAGATGCTGCTCAAGGATCTTCTAATTCGACTGCTGAGCCAGTGCCTGCAAGCACTGCTCGATCTACGAACGTTTCGTTTCAATCGTTGCCGAAAGTAGATTTACCAAAGTTTTCGGGGAAATTCTCGGATTGGGAAAATTTTAGAGACGTCTTTCGTTCGGTCATACATCGGCGTGAAGACTTAACGCCTGTTCTCAAATTGCATTATCTTCGCACTCACCTTACGGGTGAAGCACTTGAGAAAATTAAATCTCTTCCCATTGCTGGTGATAATTATGAACGTGCATGGACAACTCTAACCGAGTATTACGAAAATCAACGGCGTATTGTTAACTCTCATATCTCGGAAATCTTCGCAGTCAAATCTATGAAGTCAGATATTTCATCGGAAATCAAACGGATTTATAGGGAAATCTTCAATCCCATCGCTAGTCTGACCTCTCTAAATAGAGCGGCTTCTTTAGGTAGTGATTTGATCGTTCACTTTACACTGAATCGTCTTGATTTGAATACGCGAAAAGAATGGGAAAGACACTTAGGTGATAGTGTCGATCCACCTACAATGGAACAACTTCAAGCTTTTCTTCGAAGCCAAACCCTCACTCTGGAGGCTATCGAGGCAGGTACTAAATCTTCTGCGAACAATAATTCAAAAGCACAATCACCTAATACAAAATCTCGAAAACCAGAGCATGACAATGCTCAGTCGGTTTATTCTCATCAGACTTCTCCGACGAACCCTTCAAAAAAGAAATGTTCTTTTTGCAATCAATCTCATTTCACAAATAGATGTGAACGATTTATCAATAAAACGGTTCCTGAACGAAAGGAATTAATTAAATCTTCAAACCTCTGTTTCAATTGTCTAGGGAAGCCCAACGTTAAAAATTGTACTTCCACGTACCGATGCTTTGTTTGTAAAGCCAAGCATCACACCATGGTGCACTCTGACAACTATCTAGCAATCAGTTCGTTGCAGACTGATCAGATTGACTCAGCGACCAGCACCTCGAGCCCAAACTGTGGCAATGTCGTCATTTCTAAAGACGATCAATCTGCTCTTCAAGCAGTCTCCCTCAATAGTGGAGAAAGTACTAAATGTACAGGAGTACTTTTAGCTACCGCTAGGGTTAACACCCTTGGTCCTAACGGAACCAAAATTCAACTCCGTGCGCTGATTGACCCCGGATCTCAAATCTCACTTGTTACACAAGCTATATGTAACTTGCTATCTCTAAATTGTAGAACCAGTCACACGTACATCCAAGGTATAGGTGAAAAGACAGTTGCTGTTTCTTCTAAAGATGTTTTCTCACCTACGTACATGCAATATGTAATGTTGTAAAAGTTTTTACAACTACACTACCTACCTCTCCAACTATCTAAATATAATGTTTTCTCACCTATCTACTTGCGATATGTAAAATTGTAAAATTTTTACAAGTTTCACTACCTACCTCTCGGTCAATATAAATATAATGTTTTCTCACCTATCTACATGCAATATGTAAAGTTGTAAAAATTTTTACAACTTTCACTACCTACCTCTGGAAAAATCTAAATATAATGTTTTCTCACTTATCTACATGCAATATGTAAAGTTGTAAAAATTTTTACAACTTTCACTACCTACCTCTGGAAAAATCCAAATATAATGTTTTCTCACCTATCTACATGCAATATGTAATGTTGTAAAAGTTTTTACAACTACACTACCTACCTTTCCAACTATCTAAATATAATGTTTTCTCACCTATCTACATGCGATATGTAAAATTGTAAAAGTTTTTAAGTTTCACTACCTACCTTTCGGTCAATATAAATATAATGTTTTCTCACCTACGTACATGCAATATGTAATGTTGTAAAAGTTTTTACAACTACACTACCTACCTCTTCAACTATCTAAATATAATGTTTTCTCACCTATCTACTTGCGATATGTAAAGTTGTAAAAATTTTTACCACTTTCACTACCTACCTCTGGAAAAATCTAAATATGATGTTTTCTCACCTATCTACATGCAATAATGTAAAATTGAAAAAATCTTTACAAGTTTCACTACCTACCTCTCGGTCAATATAAATATAATAGATTCTCACGTATCTAGATGCAATATGTAAAGTTGTAAAAATTTTTACAAGTTTCACTACCTATCTCTCGGTCAATATAAATATATTTTCTCACCTATCTACATGCAATATGTAACTAAAATTGGGTAGAATTTTCGTTATATGGATGCCATGAAAATTGACAATGAACCTTTAAAAAAAAAAAAATTTCAAATGAGATATCAGTTCTACGTATGGTTTTAGAATTTTGGGCTTGGACTTTAAATTTTCCTTTGGTAAATATCTGCAAAATGAGATGTACTGGATATGGGAAAAAATTTATGTAAACATTTATAGAATGTTAAAGCACTTAAAAAGGTAAAAAAGGTAAATTAACAACTTATCTCTTGTATAATTTTTTGTCATCTCAACCTTTCGTCCACAATTTTTTCCGATTTTTCCGTCTCATTCTTTTCTACAAACAAAGTGCCAAATTTATGGAATGTAGGATGGATTTTTATATTTCTGTTTTTATTTTTTTTATATTAATTTTTTTGTATATTTTTTTAATATTTTTGTATATATATATTTTTTTTTATTATTTGGAAAAAATTTTTACAAGTACTATCTCTACCTATCAATGAAAGATTATAAATGTTGATTCACCGCCAAAAAGTTGCGTATGGTATTGAAGCTCCAAAAATCGTGTCTGTTTCAATGTTGTAATTATTTGATAACTACTCACATATACGATCAGCATTATTACAAAATTTTTACGTGCTACCTACCCTTTAAATGTTTTGATGATTCTAAAACTGGCATAACTACAACCACTTGTAAATATCAATACTTGTAAAGAAAAACCTTTCTTTCCCCCATCAGTATTACATACGCTTGTGAATTATTTTTACAAGTTTTCATACCCAACCCTTCCAATGTTCTAATTATCGCGAACCTAGCTTTCTTTTCGATCCACCTATACTACACGAGGACTTGTAAATAAATTGTGGTTGTGACAGTGTAAGAGACTGTGAGAGAGATATCTGAAACAATATTATTCATAAGGTTTATACGTTTTGGCCATTGATGTCCCCTACCGTGTCGAATTTACCTGGGAAATTTGCTTCGAAATTTTCCGAGATACGGAACTTTTCCCGATAATGGTTGTTTGAAATTTTACATTTTTTTTCTCGCCAATTGTCCGTTCGTTTGATCTGCACTTCCGAGCATACATTGCCATGGATGTCCCCTACCGTGTCGATTTTACCTGGGAAATTTGCTTCGAAATTTTCCGAGATACGGAACTTTTCCCGATAATGGTTGTTTGAAATTTTACTTTTTTTTTCTCGAAAATTTTCCGTTCGTTTGTCCTGCACTTCCGAGGATACATTGCCATGGATGTCCCCTACAGTGTCGATTTTACCTGGGAAATTTGCTTAGAAATTTTCCGAGATACGGAACTTTTCCCGATAATGGTTGTTTGAAATTTTACATTTTTTTTCTCGCCAATTGTCCGTTCGTTTGACCTGCACTTCCGAGGATATATTGCCATGGATGTCCCCTACCGTGTCGAATTTACCTGGGAAATTTGCTTCGAAATTTTCCGAGATACGGAACTTTTCCCGATAATGGTTGTTTGAAATTTTATATTTTTTTTTTCGCCAATTGTCCGTTCGTTTGACCTGCACTTCCGAGCATACATTGCCATGGATGTCCCCTACCGTGTCGAATTTACCTGGGAAATTTGCTTCGAAATTTTCCGAGATACGGAACTTTTCCCGATAACGGTTATTTGAAATTTTACATTTTTTTTCTCGCCAATTGTTCGTTCGTTTGACCTGCACTTCCGGGGATACATTGCCATTGATGTCCCCTACCGTGTCGAATTTACCTGGGAAATTTGCTTCGAAATTTTCCGAGATACGGAACTTTTCCCGATAATGGTTGTTTGAAATTTTAATTTTTTTTTCTCGAAAATTTTCCGTTCGTTTGTCCTGCACTTCCGAGGATACATTGCCATGGATGTCCCCTACAGTGTCGATTTTACCTGGGAAATTTGCTTCGAAATTTTCCGAGATACGGAACTTTTCCCGATAAAGGTTGTTTGAACTTTGACATTTTTTTTCTCGGTAACCGTCCGTTCGTTGGACCCGAAATTCCGAGGATACATTGCCGTGGATGTCCCCTACCCTGCCGAATTTACCTGGAAAATTTGCTTCGAAATTTACCGAGATACGGAACTTTTTCCGATAATGGTTGCTTGAACTTTAACATTTTTTTTCTCGGTAATTATTCGTTCGTTTGACCTGCAATTCCAGGGATACATTGCCATGGATGTAACCTACGGTGTCGAATTTACCTGGGAAATTTGCTTAGAAATTTTCCGAGATACGGAACTTTTCCCGATTCTTGTTTCCGAACTTTTCTCGATATTGGTGGTTGACTCTGACTTGTGATTTCGAGTGATTTTCGGTATTTTGCCATTTTTGTGATTTTGATTTTAGGTGATTTTTTTTTGTGATTTTGGTGATTTCATTCTACTCGATAATCCCCAACGAAATATCGGATCGGATTTTTCAATTTTTTGATTATTTTTTTTTTATCATAGACATCGGAGGAAAGTAAGGTGAAATGGTATTTAGCATTATTTTCTGGCAAATCGTTCAGCTAAATTCTTTCAAATAATTCTCCACCGTCCACATCTTGTTGCTGCAGCATGTGTCTATATGAATATACACAAATGCTGTAGCAGTAAGATGTGGAAGGTGGAGAATTATTTGAAAGCATTGAGGTGAATGATTTGCCAGAAAATAATACTAAATTGAGATGATGTGGTACTATAATTTTATACTTTCATTGTAACTTTCATCCAAGTGGTGGCGGTGGTGGTGGCGGTGAGGGGGCAGGAAGGGGTCCAGGGGCGAAGCCCCTGGTGGGGGTGCAGGGGGCGAAGTCCCTGCCGGGGGTTCGGGGGCGGAGCCCCCACACAGAAAAAAAGATTAATTAAAAAAAAAAAAAAAATTACATATGAAATAAATAATGTTAGAAAATAAATAAATATATATATATAGTAAATAAAAAAAATAATAGAAACAAAACAAAAAGATAACGATAAAACTATAAAAAAAAATTTAAATAAAAAATATATACATATATATGTATATATATATATATATATATATATATATATATATATATATATATATATATATATATATATATATATATATATATATATATATATATATATATATATATATATATATATATATATATATATATATATATATATATATATATATCAAAGTGAAAACGTTGCTGAAACTTTGCCGAAGATTTTTTTTCGATCGGGATGAAATTGTGAGGATACATGGCTACCGATGTCCCATACCTGCTTGAAATTACTGGAAGAATTTGTAATCGATGGTGGTGATGGTGGTGGTGGTGGTGGTGGTGGTGGTGGTGGTGATGGTGTTCGTGGTGTTGTTGTTGTGATTGTTGTTGTTGTTGTTGTTGTTGTTGTTGTTGTTGTGTTGTTAACTTTGACATTTATTTTTTTTTCGTCAACTATCCGTTCGATTGAGCTGAAATTTGGAGGATACAATGCCGCTGATGTCCGCTATCCGCTCGAATTTCCCTGCGAAATTTGCTTTGAAATTTTTTTAGATACGACCTTTTTCGGATAGTCGTCCATTGTCGTCAAATCTTACATTTTTTTTCTTGGTAACTGCCCACTCGATCGGGCTGAACTTTTGAGAGTATATTGCTATCGATGTTCCCAACCCTCTCGAATTTACCAGGGAAATTTGCTTCAAAATTATTATTTTCCGATACGGAACGTTTTCCGATACTCGTTGTTTCTTTCCGAAATTTGATATTTTTTTTCTCCGTAACTATCCGTCCGATCGAGCTGAAATTTGAGGATACGTTGCCACCGGTGTCTCTTTGGATGTACCCTACCGTAATGAGGCGGCGGCAGCAGCCTTAGACATCTCAAGCTGTCAGAGACACTGAAAAGGTCATTTCACATCAGCTCGGCGTATCTGTGGAACTCCTTACCACCTCACCTTCGCGATATCACCTCCATCCCTCGCTTCAAATCACGACTTTATCATCATCATCATCATCATCATCATCATCTCCATGAATCCATTTATGCAATTATATTCTGTCTGAGCAATTAACTGTATTTAGCTTCTCTCACACTGTTTATGCTTCTTTAACTTTATACTTGTCTCCTTTAAAACTATATTTTGCTTTGCGCAAGACTTATTTATATATTGTAAAATGTTTGCTCCATGTACTCCGTATTTTTGCTTGCGTTAAACTTAAAACTTGTAAATTTATATATATATATATATATATATATATATATATATATATATATTTATCCATATCGCAACCTTCTGGGTCGGATCCATACACGTAACGCATGCTTCTGGGCTTTCGGCATCTTTCTGGGACGTCCTAGAAGAATTCTATCCGTATCGCATGCTTCCGGGCTCATCCAAGGTCGTTTTTGCTATAGAGATATTATTTCTTTAATAAGTTTTACGTATCTTTTTTCCGTTTTTTCGGTAGTAAAGCGGGCGCCGCAAGCGTTGCTGCGAAAGACAATAACCTGAGGGTCATTATTTCTTTAGTCAAGTATATTCGACAATGTTTTCCATTATAAGACACTTTTCCATTGTAGACTGACCCTAAGAAAATCTGTCAATATCCCAGAACAACGCTTCCTGTATACTTATATATATTACTCTTTATTTAACTTGTACAACGTAATGTACAGATAAAGCTATAGAATCTAATCTAATCTACGCCCTCACGAATTTACCTGGGAAATTTGCTTCGAAGTTTACAGAAATACGAAGCTTTTCCCCCCCAATACTCGTTTCCGAAGTTTGATATCTTTTTTCTCGGTAACGGCCCGTTTGTTGGACCTTAAGTTCCGAGGATACATTGCCATGGATATCCCCTACTATCTCGAATTTACCTAGGAAATTTGATTCGAAATTTACGGAGATACGGAACTTTTCCCGATATTGGTTGTTTGAACTTTGACATTTCTTTTCTTGGTAACCGCACGTACGTTGGATCCGAAATTCCGAGGAAATATGGCTATCGATGTCCACTAGCGTCTTGAATTTGCCTGGGAAATTTGCTTCGAAATTTACGGAGATACGGAACTTTTCCCGATACTCGTTTCCGAAGTTTCACATTTTTTTTCTCGGTAACGGCCCGTCCGATCGACTTGAAATTCCGAGGATACATTGCCGTGGATGTCCCCTACCCCGTCGAATTTACCTGGGAAATTTGCTTCGAAATTTACCGAGATACGGAACTTTTCCCGATATTGGTTGCTTGAACTTTGACTTTTTTTTTCTCGGTAACTGCTCGTTCGTTTGACCTGCACTTCCGAGGATACATTGCTATCGCTGTCTCCTACCTTCTTGAATTTACCTGGTAAATTTGTTGCGAAATTTTCCAAGATACTGAACTTTTTCCGATAATGGTTGCTCGAACTTTGACATTTTTTTTCTCGGTAATTGTTCGTTCGTTTGATCGGCACTTCCGTGCATACATTGCCAACGATGTCTCCTATGCTCCGGAATTTACCTGGAAAATTTGCTTCGAAATTTTCCGAAATACGGAACTTTTCCCGATAATGGTTGCTCGAATTTTGACTTTTTTTTTCTCGGTAACTGTCCGTTTGTTTGACCTGCACTTCCGAGGATACATTGCCATTGATGGCTCCTATGCTCCGGAATTTACCTGGGAAATTTGCTTCGAAAATTTCCGAGATACGGAACTTTTCCCGATAATGGTTGCTGGAACTTTGACTTTTTTTTTCTCGGTAACTGCCCGTTCGTTTGACCTCCACTTCTGAGGATACATTGCTATCGATGTCTACTACCCTCTGGAATTTATCTGGGAAATTTGCTTCGAAATTTTCCGAGATACGGAACTTTTCCTGATAATGGTTGTTTGAACTTTGACTTTTTTTTTCTCGGTAACTGCGCGTTTGTTTGACCTGCACTTCCGAGGATACATTGCTATCGATGTCTACTACCCTCTGGAATTTATCTGGCAAATTTGCTTGGTAATTTTCCGAGATACGGCACTTTTCCCCATAATGGTTGTTTGAAATTTGACATTTTTTTTCTCGGTAATTGTCCGTTCGTTTGATCTGTACTTCCGAGTATACATTGCCATCGATGTCTCCTATGCTCCGGAATTTACCTGGGAAATTTGCTTCGAAAATTTCCGAGATACGGAACTTTTCCCGATAATGGTTGTTTGAACTTTGACATTTTTTTTCTCGGTAATTCTCCGTTCGTTTGACCTGAACTTCCGAGGATACATTGCTATCGATGTCTACTACCCTCTGGAATTTACCTGGGAAATTTGCTTCGTCACTTTCCGAGATACGGAACTTTTCCCGATAATGGTTGCTGGAAATTTGACTTTTTTTTTCTCGGTAACTGCCTGTTCGTTTGACCTCCACTTCTGAGGATACATTGCTATCGATGTCTATTACCCTCTGGAATTTACCTGGGAAATTTGCTTCGAAATTTTCAGAGATACGGAACTTTTTCAGATAATGGTTGTTTGAACTTTGACTTTTTTTTTCTCGGTAACTGCGCGTTTGTTTGACCTGCACTTCCGAGGATACATTGCTATCGATGTCTACTACCCTCTGGAATTTATCTGGCAAATTTGCTTGGTAATTTTCCGAGATACGGCACTTTTCCCCATAATGGTTGTTTGAAATTTGACATTTTTTTTCTCGGTAATTGTCCGTTCGTTTGATCTGTACTTCCGAGCATACATTGCCATCGATGTCTCCTATGCTCCGGAATTTACCTGGGAAATTTGCTTCGAAATTTTCCGAGATACGGAACATTTTCCGATAATGGTTGCTCGAACTTTGACTTTTTTTTTCTCGGTAACTGCCGGTTCGTTTGACCTCCACTTCCGAGGATACATTGATATCGATGTCTACTACCATCTGGAATTTATCTGGGAAATTTGCTAGGTAATTTTCCGAGATACGGCGCTTTTCCCCATAATGGTTGTTGGAAATTTTACATTTTTTTTCTCGGTAATTGTCCGTTCGTTTCATCTGCACGTCTGAGCACACATTGCCATCGGTCTTCTATGCTCTGGAGTTACGTGGGAAATTTGCTTTGGAGATGCAGACTTCGATAGCCGACCGTCGGTAATGCAGGTATCGTGGTTACCGACCGTCGGTAATGCTGACGTTTGCTCACGGTCGTCGGTAAAATATTTTTATAATATAAATTTATATAAGATAATATAATTTTTATAAGCGTCCAAAAATAGCCAAAATTTTCGCTAAGTACGCATACTTGTATTTATAGATGTTTATTTTTTAGTTTGTGTCTGTAGGTATCCTTATAGGTGTCTTTAATGGTGTCTATGCGTCTTTATAGTGTTTTAATGTCTTTAGTGTCTGTATTTGTCTTTTTATAGTAGTATTTATTGTCTTTATAAGTGTCTTTATAGGTGTCTTTATAGTGTCTTAATAGTCTTTATTGCCTTTATAACTGTTTGTGTCTTTATATTGTCTTTATAGGTGTGTATAGTGTCTTAAGTCTGTCTTTAGTGTCTTAAGTCTTTATTGTCTTTATATTGTCTTTATAAGTGTCTTTATGAGTCTTAAGTTGTTCTTAATATATTATTTTTCCATGAAGGTTGATCCCCGCAATATGGGGGGTGGGGCTGGGAACAGAGGGGTAAATTTGGGGTTAAGCAACTTAAGCAAGGTTACCCAAAATAACCCAATAACCCAGCTTACCGACACCCTGTTTTACCGACCGATGGTAAGGTAGGTAACCACGTTACCATCAGTCGGTAAAACAGAATGTCGGTAACTTACCATCAGTCGGTAAAACAGATTTTCTACCTTACCATCAGTCGGTAAAACAGAATGTCGGTAACCCAACTTACCGATGTCCTGTTTTACCGACTGATGGTAAAGTAGGGATCTGCATTACCATCGGTCGGTAAAACAGAATGTAGGTAAAGTAGGAATCTACGTTACCATCAGTCGGTAAAACAGAGTTCTACTTTACCATCAGTCGGTAAAACAGAGTTCTACTTTACCATCAGTCGGTAAAACAGAATGTCGGTAACTTACCATCAGTCGGTAAAGCAGGAATCTTTCTTACCATCAGTCGGTAATTTTTTATATTTTTCAATAACCCAATAACCCAATAACCCAAGTGACCTAAGGTTATTGGGTTATTGGGTTATTGGGTTATTGGGTTATTGGGTTATTGGGTTATTGGGTTATTGGGTTATTGGGTTATTGGGTTATTGGGTTATTGGGTTATTGGGTTATTGGGTTATTGGGTTATTGGGTTATTGGGTTATTGGGTTATTGGGTTATTGGGTTATTGGGTTATTGGGTTATTGGGTTATTGGGTTATTGGGTGGGTTATTGGGTTATTGGGTTATTGGGTTATTGGGTTATTGGGTTATTGGGTTATTGGGTTATTGGGTTATTGGGTTATTGGGTTATTGGGTTATTGGGTTATTGGGTTATTGGGTTATTGGGTTATTGGGTTATTGGGTTATTGGGTTATTGGGTTATTGGGTTATTGGGTTATTGGGTTATTGGGTTATTGGGTTATTGGATTATTGGGTTATTGGGTTATTGGGTTATTGGGTTATTGGGTTATTGGGTTATTGGGTTATTGGGTTATTGGGTTATTGGGTTATTGGGTTATTGGGTTATTGGGTTATTGGGTTATTGGGTTATTGGGTTATTGGGTTATTGGGTTATTGGGTATTATTATTATTGGGTTATTGGGTTATTGGGTTATTGGGTTATTGGGTTATTGGGTTATTGGGTTATTGGGTTATTGGGTTATTGGGTTATTGGGTTATTGGGTTATTGGGTTGTTTGGGTTATTGGGTTATTGGGTTTTGGTTATTTGGGTTATCGGGTTATTGGGTTATTGGGTTATTGTTATTATTATTATTATTATTGGGTTATTGGGTTATTGGGTATTGGGTTATTGGGTTATTGGGTTATTGGGTTATTGGGTTATTGGGTTATTGGGTCATTATTATATTAATATCAATATCATTATATATTATCATTGGGGTATTGGGTTATTGGGTTATTGGGTTATTGGGTTATCAATGGGTTATTGGGTCATTCAATATTGCATTAATCATTATCAATATTAATTATTGGGTTATATCATCATTGCAACATCAATATTATCATCATCATATCATTGGGTTATTGTTATTCAATTATCATTCAATATCATTCAATATCATCATTATTAATATTATTATTCAATATATTATCATCATATCAATATCATTATCAATATCAATATCAATATCAATATTATCAATATATATCAATATCATTATCATCAATATCATTCAATATCATCATCAATTGGGTTATTGGGTCAATATTGGGTATTATCATCAATATATCATTATTGGTTATTATCATTAATCATATTATTGGGTTATTGGGTTATTGGGGGTTATTGGGTTATTGGGTTATTGGGTTATTGGGTTATTGGGTTATTGGGTTATTGGGTTATTGGGTTATCATATGGGTTATTGGGTTATTGGGTTATTGCATTGGGTTATTGGGTTATTGGGTTATTGGGTTATTGGGTTATTGGGTTATTGGGTTTTGGTTATTTGGGTTATCGGGTTATTGGGGTTTTGGGTTATTGGGTTATTGGGTTTTGGTTATTTGGGTTATCGGGTTATTGGGGTTTTGGGTTATTGGGTTATTATTATTATTGGGTTATTGGGTTATTGGGTTTGGCATTGGGTTTATTAATATTGGGTTATTATTATTATGGGTATTATTGGGTTATTGGGTTATTGGGTTATTGGGTTATTGGGTTATTATTACATATTATTGGGTTATTGGGTTATTGATATTAATATTATTATTAATATTATTGGGTATTGGGCTTATTATTATTATTATTATTATTGGGTTATTGGGTTATTAATATTGGGTTATTGGGTTATTGTTATTATTATTATTATTAATTATTATTATTTATTATTATTATTATTACATTATTATCAATATTATTTATCATTATCATTATTATTATTATTATTAATTATTAATATTAATATTATTATTAATATTATTATTGGGTCATATCAATATTATTATTATTAATATTAATATTGGGTATTATTATATTATCACATTACATTGGGTTCATATTAATATTAATATTGGGTTATTAATATCAATATTGGGTTATTGGGTTTGGGTTATTATTGGGTTATTAATATTATTATCATTGGGTTATTGGGTATCACATATGGGTTATTATTATCATTACATTCATTATTATTGGGTTATTGGGTTATCAATATCATATTGGGTTATTAATATCATATTATTGGGTTATATCAATATCAATATCAATATCAATATCAATATCATTATCATTGGGTATATTAATATCATTATCAATATCAATATCAATATCAATATTATCATTATTGGGTATTGGGTTATTGGGTTATCAATTATCAATATCAATTGGGTTATTGCAATTGGGTTATCAATATCAATATCAATATCATTATTCATTGGGTTATTGGGTTATTGGGTTATTGGGTCATCATTGGGTATCATATCATCATTCGTATCATATCAATATCATTCAATTCATTGGGTATTGGGTTATTCATCATATTGGGTTATTGGGTTCATTGGGTTATTGGGTTCATTGGGTTATTGGGTTATTGGGTTGGGTTATTGGGTTATTCATTGGGTTATTGGGTTATTGGGTTATTGGGTTATTGGGTTATTATGGGTTATTGGGTTATTGGGTTATATTGGGTTATTGGGTTATTGGGTTATTATTATGGGTTATTGGGTTATTGGGTTATTGGGTTATTGGGTTATTGGGTTATTGGGTTATTGGGTTATTGGGTTATTGGGTTGGGTTATTGGGTTATTGGGTTATTGGGTTATTGGGTTATTGGGTTATTGGGTTATTATTATTGGGTTATTGGGTTATTAAGGTTATTATTTGGGTTATTGGGTTATTGGGTTATTGGGTTTTATTTATTTGGGTTATTGGGTTTTGGTTATTGGGTTATTGTTATTATTATTATTATTATTATTATTATTAATATATATTAATTTTTATTTATTTAATTATTATTGGGTATTATTATTATTGGGTTATTGGGTTATTGGGTTATTGGGTTATTAATTATTATTATTGGGTTATTAATTATTATTATTATTGGGTTATTATTATTGGGTTATTATTATTATTACATTGGGTTATATTATTATTATTATTATTGGGTTATTATTATTATTGGGTTATTATTATTGGGTTATTGGGTTATTACATTGGGTTATTGGGGTTTTGGGTTATTGGGTTATTGTTATTATTATTATTGGGTTATTGGGTTATTGGGTTATTGGGTTATTATTTATTATTATTATTTGGGTTATTGGGTTATTGGGTTATTATTTGGGTTATTATTATTATTAATTATTATTTATTATTATATTATTATTATTATTATTGGGTTATTGGGTTATTGGGTTATTGGGTTATTATTGGGCTATTATTTGGGTTTATTGGGTTATATTGGGTTATTGGGTTATTGGGTTATTGGGTTATTGGGTTATTGGGTTGGGTTATTGGGTTATTGGGTTATTATTATTGGGTTTGGGTATTGCATATTGGGTTATTGGGTTATTACATGGGTTATTGGGTTATTATTATTATTGGGTTATTGGGTTATTGGGTTATTTATTATTATTGGGTTATTGGGTTATTGGGTTATTGGGTTATTGGGTTATTGGGTTATTGGGTTGGGTTATTGGGTTTATTGGGTTATTGGGTCATTGGGTTATTATTATTATTGGGTTATTATTATTATTATTGGGTTATTGGGTTATTATTATTGGGTTATTATTGTTATTATATTGGGTTTATTGTTATTGGGTTATTATTATTAAGATATTATTATTACATTATTGGGTTATTGGGTTATTATTATTATTATTATTATTATTATTATTGGGTTATTGGGTTATTATTATT